>CM070569.1:55046060-55633560 GCA_036346355.1 Rhipidocladum racemiflorum
TAATAAATATGATAAAAGAAGAACATGAGCAAAACACAATTAATATTTAGAAATATAAAGAGAATTGACACATATAGTATAGCTGAGCTATCACGACTACAAAAATAGCCGAAATAGCGGTCAATATAGCGGCTATAGCAGTTGTAGCTATGGCCGCGAAATTTTATTCAATTGCGTAGCGTTTTACGTCTGAAAAGGCTATAGCGGAGCTATCGCAGAGTTTCAGTGGGCTATCTAAATCACTGAATACAGCACATTAAACAAATTAAGATTACGTCAATATTATGTCCGATCAGGGTGGAAAAAAAAAAAGAAAGTACCTGGACATTTCCACGACTCTGATAGTTACCACCACTTCCAGAAAATGAGGCACCAAAACTAGCGTTGTCATGCTCATTGTCATCACTCAATGTATTCCCATCTTCCTCATTTTCCTCACCATCCTCACCTGTTCCAGCACATTCATCATCATCATCTTCTTCTTCTCCATCTTCTTCAGAAGTACTCCCACCTTCCTTTTCTTCCATTTCAAGTTCATGTAACCTTGCCATGATTCGAGCATGTTCCCTGTCTTTATCTGACATGCCCCCAGAAGAACTTGAAGCCTCTGCAGAAGAAAAGTAGAAAAAATAGTTATGCCGAAGTAGAAGTTGCAATCTGCCAACTACATGTAACCACTAATAGTTGACTGCCAGATTCTTTTGGAGCATAAAGATGGCAATTATCGCAGCACAATAAGATGTCTTGCTATACTAAAAAGTTACACGATTTGACACTATTAACCCCACTAAAACAAGAATTGCCTTAGATCACCCTCGACAAGGGTATTATACCAAGTAAGGGCCTGCTTGGATAGGGAGGGTTTGGATTCGAATATTTAAGATTTTAGTTCAAATTTGATTTGGATCCCCTTCATCAAACACCCCCTGAGAAGGATTCACAAGAGAATAAGGATATGCATATTAGGAAAACATTATCATTATAATTCAACATACTGCATTTCACGAAGAGACAAACAAATTCTGAACATAACAAAATTGCAGAGTACCTGCTAAATAAAAGGAAGTTCCAAATGGTTACCTGATTTTGATGAATTTCTTTCCGTGTCTTCATCATATTCTTCCCTTATTTCAATGAGACCCTCCTGCCAGCATCAACATGATTAAGCATCCAATTTTAATGTAGTTGCGCAAAGAAACAAAGCTCACAATGAAACAATGGTGTGAACAGTTCTCAATTCTGTGAAGACAAAACATGGTAGTGACGGGTCAACCATATGAGTAACTCAGTTAGTGCCACTTCTACAAGGTTATGTTGCTACACCTCCACATATTATGTGTAGTCAGAGTGTCAGACCATGCCCATTTTACATAAAGGATCACAAAACAGTACACTATTTTCCAGGGGTGCAGTTTAGCATGTCAGCAAAAACTGGCAAGCAGCATCCAGCTTTCAATCTGAATGAAGACTAAGGTGATAGCTTAGCCTGCATACTATGAGTACTGCGAATGAGGAGTCCATATGTTGATGAAGGTCTGTTATAGTTCATTATCCATTTTCTTTTTTCCATAACAATTACCTTAAGCAAATTGATATTACGGTTACCTTTACTTATTTGAACACTCGTGTATCATCCATAGAGATATTGTAAGACATGAAAAATGAGACTTACAGAAGCCTCTGCTGCAGTGGACTCAAAGAACTTCACCTCAGCCTCAAGGTCAGAGATAGTTGCCTTCATCGCTTCCACTTGAGCTTCCAATTCCATCCCCCTCCTGTGCAATAAATCAGTTGTCTGCTTAGCAGATCTCTCCGCATAGTACCCCTCACCTAGAAGCACCTAAGACATAACGCAAATCACAAAGCATTTATGTTGCAGAGTGACATAAAATAGAAATCAAAGCTATCCCTCATGGGACGTCATACCAAGAGTTCATTTGTGTGGATTAAACGACCTGGGAAAAATGCGGCGCCACCAAAAGGAACCTGCAAACCAACCAAAACACAAAAAACTTACCAACAGATCAAAACTGGTTCAGACCTATGAACATTTGAAATTTTGAATGGCTAATACATTAACATAAACATGCTGCAAGAGTGCTAACTATTCTCTAGCAGTTATTCTTTTCCACCAGCTAGGTTGGTACACCCCTCCGTTGCGAAATATAGAATGTAAAGTTTTTCGATCTAACGAGGGATTCCTGTTTTGCCCCCTTTCTATTTTGGAAAAATTTAGGATCTGCTTCGTTGGCATTTCAGGGTTTGACACCCGTTGTCTCACCGATATATGACCCCTGGACCCACACGTTAGCAAGACATCGAGTGGCAAATTCTAAAGTGGCAGCCAATGGAGCGGCAAATCCTGAATTCCTCTCTCCTAATCATTTATTCATCCACACAAAGCACTCATATTTCTAAATCAATTATGATTTATGAAAGTGATGCTTAGTAAATTTTTTATCAATCTTACAACATTCTTAATAATTTTTTTTACATAGCCAAAGTACGCCCTATACTGTGGAATGGACGGAATACATAATTAACAGCTACTGGCTGTTTAGTTTTCAGACCATACCACAAACTTTTCTCATAGAAATGAAGAAATTGATAGCTCGATCTATACGAAAGAGGGAGCCATCACTCGCCTGATTATCAGGGTTCGTTTCTAATATATATATATATATGCCGAATCATACATTCTTCAAGTAAACCAGTAGTCATGCTTGTGCAAGCAAGCCAAAAGAAAATTCGCATATAGTAAGAAGAGAAACCCACAACAGCGAGAAATCTCACAACTTCACAGCTAGATAACGATACATATTTCTAATCGAGAGAGAGAGAGAGAGAGAGAAGGGGAGGACCATGATTTCGTGGGAGACTTCGTCGGGTAGCCTCTGGACGAGGGACACGAGGGCGGCGTTGTCGGTGACGAAGCCCTGGAGGAGCCCGAGCTCGGCGCGGCGGTCGGCAACGGCCTCGCCCACCCGCGCAACGGCCCTTCTCGTCTCCTCCGGCGAGAACACGGCGCCCAGCGGCGTCGCCGTCCCCTTGCTCGCCGCAGCCATTCCTGCTGCCCGCTCCTCGCTTGCCCCAACTCTCCAGCCAAAAACCCCAGAGCGAATGGGCTGGGCCGCGTCGAGCTGCGAGGTGAAAGCGGCGCCGTGTTGCGGAGTTTTGCTGCGTGGCCGCCGACTTCGCTTCGTTTGGGCCATCTTCTAAGTACCTTTTATTTTGTTGCAAAATACTTGCGCTTCTGGGCTCGCGATGGCAAATGGAGTTCACCAGCCCATGCGAATTTCCTCTTAATTTTTTTGGTGTTTAGATATGTTACTCACATTGCTTTGCCAAAAAAATATATTACAGTACTAATTAATCTTTGGGAGAGATAGATCACTTGGGTGTCATTTTGCTTCAGCAACAGCAAGATTACTGCAATTGAACCAAGGTACCACATCTCTTCAAATGTCATCCATCAGCAGAGAAAGCTCACTAGCTACCACACTTTTCTGAAGTTTGAAAGCACGAGTGCTTTTTCCTATCCCCAATTCCCCGTGCATCCTTTGAGTACTGAACACATACTTTTCTTTTGCCTACTTGTAGCTATGTTCTGCAGATTGATCGCCACAACACTTTAATTAGACTTGTAGCTATATATATATATATATATATATATATATATATATGATTGCTAGAGTGTGTTTGCAAAATTCGAAGACGAAACTGTTGATCCAAACCGTGCATTCTGTTCATCTCATTGAAATCTCACTACCCACCAAATTTTATATTTTTTGAATTTTTTCTTCTATTTATTTTGTATTTTTAAAAACCAGCTTCGTTGGACGCCCCACAACTAATTAGATCGTGGATTTTGAAAAATACAAAATAAATAGGAGAAAAAGTTCAAAAAAATATAAAATTCGGTGTGTAATGAGATTTCAATAAGATGAACAGAATGCACGGTTTGGATCAATAGTTTCGTCTTCGAATTTTGCAAACACAGCGCTATAGCACGGAGGATCTGTGCTATCGATAGCACACTAGCAATCCTTATATATATATATATATATATATATAAAGAGAGAGAGAGAGAGAGAGAGAGAGAGAGAGAGAGAGGTGCTTCTATGCTTTTCTTTTTCAAAGTTGCACAAAAATTAAAGCATGAATGAAAGATAGATAGGGATTACTCACCCTTTCGTTTGCTTCAAAGTTTATGCAATTTGAATTGGGAGGGAAAGCATAAAAACACTGGTCAGATATATATGGTCTGCAATTTGATCTTGACAGCGCTTTTGTTTCTGTAAGTTTCCTAATCTAACAACTGGTTAGCACAAGAAACAGTAGCTAAGAAGGCTACTTAACAATGCTGAGGGACATATGTAACTTAAAGACGCAAATTAAAGAAGACAAGTCACCAAACTAACGATGCTTTTAATAACTAGATTAGATACAATAACAACACAAAGGCACGACACTTTCTGATTCACAAGTCTCAAATTTCGAAGACAGTAGCTAGACAACAAGAAGAAAATACACGGTGAAACTGCTGCAACATGATCATGTAAAACAGCAACCTAGACAGGCTGAAAGAATTGTAGAGAACTGACTCAGCATGCATGGACCAATGATGCAGATAAGATAGAATTGACGAAAACCAAAGCTACATGTCTGTGGTTTTCCCTACTACTCCCCCCTGCAATTTGATTCCTTCTCCTTCCTTGCCTTTGCTCTTCTTGGCCTTCATGAAGCAGAAGCATGAGCAGCAGGGGCACTGGAACAAGAGCTTCATAGCTTGTGTCTATGATCTATGTACAATGCAACTGGCAGAAGCTAGCACTCTTCCTCACCTAAACAAAAGAAATGCAGTGCCACTCACTTCTGCTGATGTCTTTTGATCTCTGCCTCTCTCACATTACTACCTTGTGTCTTGAGTCTTGACACACACTTTGGTTCCTTTTTAAATGGATACAAATGGATCCTTTTCTAAAGTGATCACTTTTTTAGCCCCCGTTGCCTCTTTTTTTTTCAAATCTAGCACCCTCCCGAGTAGAATTGCAAATCTAGCCCCCTCCCCACCACAGAACATGCCTCCCGCACTTGCCCAGCCGCGGTAAGCGCCGCTCCCGCGCTCCTTGCCGCTTGCCACGCTCGCCGGCTGCCGCGCTACCGCTCTCCCTAGGCGCAGTAGGCGACAGGTGTAGCACCTCCCACATGGGGGAAGAGAGCTAGATTTGCAATTCCACTCTAGAGGAAGCTAGATTTGAAAAAAAAAAAAAAAAAAACGAGATAGCAAGGACTAAAAAAAGTGGCCACTTCTCCTTTTCCAATGCCACTTCTCTTTTCTAAAGCAGAGGTGGCCCAATCAGACACATTAGGCCATAGCTGCATAGCCCATGGTTGCACTCATCTGTTCCTTTATTGTAGTATTCCCTTTTCTGCCGGTTACTGTTCTGAAACAACAGTTGATCTGCCTTTGTGAGCGGCAACCAAATTAAGCAAGATGAATTAAGTGGAAGAGATTAATCAAAGAATTTGCAGTGATCCTAGACAACCATTCCTGCTCATAACATAATCAGTGCAAATTATGCTAGCTTCATGTTACTGGCCATAAGTGTCCCAAGCTATATATATATGAAATAATTTGAGGATTTGTCGCTCCATGTGTCAATGACATGTGGCTCTAAGACTTACATGTTAGTGAGACATCGAGTGGTAAATCCTATGCGAGGATCTTTGAGGTGGCAAATATATATATTTATATGTTATTATGTGCAGATCAAGCAAAGACAACAAAGAAGGCATCCCAATTGCAAGGCAACAGTACTGTTGGTGGTCAAAAGGTTACACACATGAATAACTATTTAGGCTGACAACCCAGGTGGCCTGATCCTGGTTAATTATCTGTATATATTGACTGCAGCTTCTGTCGGTGGCTATTCGATCTGCACTGCTGCTTCCTGTTGCAGTGCAAGGCAATGACAGTTGAACATTCAGTAGTCCCATCGGCGCAGGTTCACCTTATTTTTTTTAGAGAAAATCGTCTAGGGTTTCGTACCGATTTTCGCAGAAAATCTCCAGGAAATTGTATGGTTTTGAAATCCAGAATTTTGAAGAAAAAATATCAAAAAGCGAAAATCTACCGATTTTCTTTCGATTTTGACCAGCCAATTGAATGTCCTCAGAGCCGATTTTTTGACTGATTTTCTCTCAATTTTCACTGATTATCGCGATATTTACGTCGCATAAATTTTTTTGAATTTAACCGGTTTTCCTAATGATTTTTGGTATCTTAATAAGGCCAATAATCACGATTTTCTACGATAAGTTGAACCCTGCATCGGCGAGCTAATCAGACATTTTCAGGTAAACATTTCACCTGCTTCAGATAAACACTTTTGTCCCCCCCTGCAATCAGCAATGAGATGGAATGAAACGAGGCCAACCTGATGAACGTGGCGTTGTACGCAGGGTAGGCAGACAATGAGATGGTCCTGCTGTGCCGTGCATGCCTTGTGAGCGAGCGGCGAGCGGTCGCGTGATTTGATGCGTGTGATGGCGCATGGCAACCACCGCGCGCGCGCGCGGCCAGATTACACGAGAATACGAGATCCACCATTTCTGCTGTTAATTCTACCTTCGCCGGGCCGCATGCGTGCTGTATATATGGCAGGCCGGTGATGTTAGGTAGGCGATTAGATCGGCCAATCCAAAGACGGGGCATGCATCGGCGGCACGCGCACATGGGCGGTTAGCTTGGCTACCTGTTCCTCTTGGCCACTGGCAAACTACCAAACTTTTCAGAATAGATCTACAATCTCCTAAACACAACTCTATAATTTTATACGGTAATTTTATAATACCATAAATCTAACGTGTATTCAAAATTTGCTAAAGTGCAGTACAAATGGTCCTAAGGTCTTGTACATTCTAAACAATCGAAATCGAAATCAATTCGACCAAAAAATTTGATAATTAAAGAGACGAGATCCATCATTGTTCTTGGCAGCACCATGGCCCTCTCCAACCTGTGTGAATGTGAGTATCGAATCTACCCATCTCTGGTGGCAACGCCCAGGAGGCGCTGTCTCGCCGGCCTCCCCTCTCAGGTGCAGGCTTTTTTATAGCTCCTTGCATCTTCTTCTTCTTCTTTTGCAAATTTAACCTTTGTACGAATGTAATTATAAAAATAATTCTGTCTTCGACCGCAAAAGCGTCGACAAGTGATATGTGTCACCTGTCGTATTCCTGCACAGTGGCAGATCCTACCGAGTTACGGCAGCGCAGCAGTGGCGAGCCCAGCGACCTACTGAGCTTTGAGAGCACCTTCCAAGCTAGCATTGCTCAGCATGACCTCCAATTGTCATAATCAATTAATTAATCACATGATTGACCCACTTAATTAGGTCATAATCTCTCAAATAATCAAGGTGGTTAAGAGTTGCCGAGCATTGGAGCGAGCCCACGCCTGTGGGTAGGATATGCCTCGTAGACGTAGTAGACATTTTCGCAGTTAGAGAAGGAATTATTTTTGTAATGTTATTTACATGGAAACTAGACTTGCCAGAAAAGATGCAACGGGTCCAGAAATAACATAGGATCCCAAACTCACCGTGTCTGCAAAGCAAAGAATCTGTGTATATAAATCATCTCGTGATCTGAATATCTCCGATCACTTCTTCTTCATAATCTGCATGTCGTGATCTGAGGGCTTGTTTGTTTTTTGCTTTAGATTATCTAAAAGCTGATTCTGGACTGTGGTTAATTTGTAGAGAAACTGATTCTCCAAAAGTTAGAATCCAAAAGCTAGTATGAAGTGAATCGTGGATTCTAATGTATATGGATGGATTAGATTATGAGAATCTATTATTAGAATCGGACTATTTATTTTTTATTCAGCTTTTTAAGCTAAAATCTAGAATCAAATGCAAACACAAATAGATCTTTTTAAGTATGGAACCGAGTTCGCGAATGCATGCGTGCGTCGGTTGATGTTGATTTGGTACCACGAGTTCATGCATGCCGGCCTCGGGTGTATCAACGCCTGAAGTGTCGGCAGAATGCTACGGGCCGGCACTGGCTAGCTGGCCGGCGTCGTTAGTTTTCGGCAGCATTTTCAACGTGCGGGCGAGCGAGGGATCGATGATAACGATAAGATCGATGGTGCAAGACGTGTAACCTACACTTGCTCTCAGTCAGCAGCTATCACCGATGGCAATGCAAGCTCGCATTGCGTTAATTGCAAGCCCTTGACAATCATAATTAATTCAGTAGCTCATCAACTGGCCGTCCGGGTGCCGAGACAAGCTATCACCTTGCTAGAGTTGGCTATCGAGCTTAATAAATTTATTGTCGAGTTTCTTTTAAAATTGATATAATTCAACATAAAACTATTTTATTTATCATTTAAACAGTTATTTTAAATTTAAGCTAACGAGCCACTATCGAATCGAACCTCGTTAATATTTTTCGTTCGAGATAGACTCATCTTATTTTTAAGCTCGTTAACAATTGTAATCGAAGCAATTTTGATACATCCCTAACTAGCTTTTTTACCGATCCAGCTAGCTAGCTGATTTAATAATCAAACTAAACCCATCGATCCATTTTCATTAAGAAAAAAATATTAACGTAAAATTTGTGAGAAATAAGTGCAATTTTAGCGAGAGAAACAGGATCATCGGCCCAGGCCAATACAAATAAGGGTGTGTTTGGTTGCTTGTACCAAATGGTACATATATGAGATGGTTTAAAAAAATTATTCGTATGTTTGGTTGCTTGAATAGAACCATCTCATCATGAATCAATTGATACAAATTTAAGAAATATTTTCTCTAGATACTGAACGATCACATTCACCCAAAATAATAGAACCAAATGGTACAGAATTATCCCATCGCATTCAACCGCAACCCACCAATCAAACACACCCTAAATGCCTCCATCTGGGCTAGCTCAAGCACTCGGGTTGCAAAAGCTTGACGACGGCGCATGCATGCCTTGTATCAAACACAGTTAATTATGCGCCTTAATTTCTCATCACCCCCCCCCCCACCCCACACACCCGCACCCCACCTCCTCCCCTCACGGTAGCTACAGCCAGGCTAGTTACTGCAACTTTTCGTTGGAGCTAGTTCAGTAATTAATCCCATTCTATGGCCCCCTTCGGGACAGCTTCTGGATTATGGATTCTGGATTATGGGAGAAGCTGCTTCTGATTATGGGAGAATCGGGTCGAGCCGGCTACAACTTCTAGGTTTCTGACCAGCCTACGAGAATCGGCAGAATCGATGAGAATCGGAGTTTCACTGATTCGATTCTATACGTAAATCACCGATTCTCAAAGAAGCTATCCGAATCTTCCCATTCGGCAAATAATCGCCTTTTTTCTAAGCGGAAGGTTCGGAAAATTCTAAACGAACGGGGCCTATATATACTACTCAAAGCTGTACATGTGGCAACCAGACACACAGAGCCCAGCTACTGTGGAGTGTGGACTGTGGAGTAGTTAGGACTTTGGAGTACATGTTTACTGCAGTCTTAGATTGCTGTCGCTAGCTCTTCTGTGATACACTAAATTTAATATAATTTATTCATATTTTCGATTCAATAGATTGGATTAGCGCTATTATTCTCTGATATTAGTAATAACTAGATTACCTTTAATTATTACCGCTAAGCAATATATTCAATGATGTATGCAGAAAATATAAACTAAAGATGTATATTTATTAAGGATATGCATGGAACATCACATTAATTTTTGTATTGGAATATAAAATACACCATATATTTGTAGACAAAACATTAAAAAAATACGTCCTGAAAACTTGACGGAGGGAAGAGAGCATTTATTTATATTTCTTTTGATAGTAGAGTAGTATAAAATAAATAATGATTACATCTAATACTATCTATCATCCTATACTTACCGATATAACTAAACCTGTCACTGAACAATGGGTACAGTAATTAATTTTGTGTGTCCTCGGCTCAGCTCTCTGGATTGATGACCATATACTACTCTCCAACCACCGTACTCCTCCTCTGCCCCCGTCACCACCTGCGGATCCGCTGCGCGGCCCGTCTACACGACCGTCCGTGCAGACAACGTTATGCCCGTTGGATTGGGTCAGGTCAGATTGATCGACGGTGATGGACGAAGGGGCAAGGGCGTTCCGCGCAGCGGATCGGGAGCGCGCCAGCACGCACCGGGAACATCGCTCTCCTCCGAGGCCAGAGTGGAATTTCGCTTTTTTTATTTAAATGTGCTCTATTTTACATGGAAACCCCCCTATCAGTTTTGGTATTTCTCCACCACGGTCTCTGCTTGGTGTTCTTGTTCTGTTTGTTGGTTTGTTATGTTTGGAGCTCCCTATGTTCCTCTCAATTTTTGCTTGCGCTGCTTAGCTAGCTGAGAGGTGTACTAGTATATTGTGCTTCCTATTGTAAAACGATGTCACCCACACTTATCAACCACGACACATCAATAGAATAGCAAATATAAATAGAAAGCACACACGATAAAGAGATGCAAAACTTCCCTTTCTCTCTTTATTAGATTGATTTTTTTTACAAGGTAATACCAAATATATAGTAGTAGCCAACAAGAGATAGATTCGAATTCGTCCACGTGAAGATAGAATCAATCATATTTGAAAAAAAAAACTTAAGAGTCCAACTATATCTAACACTTCTAAATATTTAAAGAGACGACGATATTATTTATTGTAGATATACACGTGACAGGGCTCCTGACATCCTATCAACTATAGCTAGTAAAATAGAAGCACGGTTTTACTTTAGTGGCCTAATGGTTGTCTCAAGTCACTCGTAGCACTGCCGTGAAAGAGTGTTGCTACATTAGATGACGTGTCCAACATTATGCAATGTGAACTATAGAAAAAGGAAGAAGACCAGAGCTAGAGAAAAATGCTAGGAAACAGTTGATGTTGGCCAAATTACAATCCAAATTATCAACATTTACACATGACATACTCTCTCTGTTATCGATGCAGTCTTCAAAGTTGAAATTTAATCGTTAATTTCTTTTATAATACTTTATTCGTAGCTATAAAATCATAGCAATAAAAAAAGTGCTTTCAAATACAAATATACTTGTTTATCAAAGTTTACAAACTTAGAATCTCGAAAATACATGAACTCCTTGTAAAAATCAAGAGAGGGAGTACATTGTTATAAAAAAATATTTCATAAATTTGTAGCAACACAGTTGGCTGGTACGTAAATAGCAAATTTACCCAAACAAATAATAAAAAACATACCTTCTGAAATTAACCACACACAAGTACTCCCATCATTTTCGAATATGTATCGTCCTAGCTTTCAAAATTTATTTCTAAATACGCATATTATTCTTAAATTTCAAGTGATCTACTATTTTTCTTCTATACCCTTTACTTTTGGCTATCTTTACTGTTATTTACTACTATATATTAGAGGAGGACATGTCAACTAAAATTATAATGAAGATGAGTACTATAGTATTCCGTAACTATGTATCGGTGAAAGCACAAAAAAAAAACCAAGAATGACATCAGTTAAGAACAAGCAGGCAGGGTTGACAAAACCGTTTCGAGGTGGAAAATCGAACCCAGCTCGGCTTCAGTTTTTCACGAAAATCGGTCGAAAATCGTCAAAAACCGAAGATTTTCGAAACCGAGCGTTTGAACAAAAAAATTCAAATCAGATTTAAAAAAACAAAAACCGGACGGTTTTCTCGAAAAACCGATCGACGAGTTAAACCTTTTGGGTGATCGGTTTCTTGAGCGGTTTTCTCGAAAAACCGCTCGGTTTTCACCGGTTTTCATCCCATAAATTTTTTTAGTTTTTTTATTTTTTTTGAATTTTTTTGGATTAAACCGGTTTACCGACTGGTTTATGATTTCAAACCGGCTCGATACGGTCAAAAACCACGATTTTCGATCGGTTTTCGACGGTTTTGCGAACCCTGCAAGCGGGGGTAGTTTTTACGGAAGTACTCGTACATGATACAAACAAAAGACGAGGGGGACAAACTGCGAGAAGAGGAAAACTGCAAGCTCTACTGTAGTCGCGAGCGTACTCTGTCCCACTTCCTTCCCACTCGCCACTCGCCTCGCCTCGCCTGCCTCGCCAATCGCCATCTCCGTGTCGTGTCGCGGCCGTCCGTACCGCGCGCCCGACGGCCCAGATCCCTCCGGCGAGACGCCCCATGGACCGTCTCCGGGCAGGGAGCCCCGTCTACGGGCGGCAGCGCAGCGGCAGCAGCACCGGCTCCTCCTCGCCTGGCGGCGTCTCCCCCTCCCACCACCGCTCCTCCTCCACCTCCTCCGCCGCCTCCGCCGCGGGCGCAGGCATCTCCAACGTCCGCCGCACGCAGAACGTTGCCGCGCGCGCCGCCGCCGCCAGGCTCGCGCAGGTCATGGCCTCCCAGAGCGCCGCAGCGGCCGCCGGCGACGACGACGACGAGGACGACTACGCGGCGGAACACCCGCCCCCACCCCCCGCCAGGTTCGGCAGCGGCGCCCGCCCGGCGCACGGCAGCAACGGCGTCTCCCTGCTCGGCCGCACCACGAGATCTCCCTCCCCTGCGGTATTTTGTTTCCGGATCTCTCCCTAGGGGGTGCTTGGATTAGGGGTATTTCATTGGAATGTTTTAGGATTTAGTTCAAATTTGAACTAAATCCCAAAACCTCCCAAGAAATTACCACTCATCCAAGCAGGGCCCTAATCTCGCTTGAGACTGCTTCTCTACTTTGGAATCAGCTGTTTTGGGCTGCTGCTATGCACGAATTACTTCTAATTGGTCAAATCGGGTTTGAACGCATGCTCGAGTTGATGAATTTGCAAATGAAGCTAGTTCCCATTCGCTAATGCTAGGTATTTATTTAGTAATGCTGCCTTTTGAATTGAGAGAAGCGATGAGTGCATTGGAATTTTTTATTAGTGCCTCGTTTTACCCAATCTCCTTACTGCTTATCCTGTGGCCTTCTGCTAATTCGATCTTCTCATGTTTTCATTAGTTAGGTCGGAACATTGTAGAGCCACCTCCTACCGTCCGCTCAACATCGGCCGGGAGGACAGCCGCTGCGTCACGGCCGACCACCACGGTGGTGCCACCGATCAAAACCAACACGGCATTGCGAACTCCGTCCCCTATTCCACCAGTGGCGGTGGAGCCTCCAGGGGATCGCAGTCGGCAGAAAAGGTACACCAGTGACATCCCCCAGATCTGCAGAATGTGAAATGTGCTATTGTGCTTCGCATACTTAAAATAGGCTGGGCTCATCTCCTACAAAATGAATGCATGATTGGTGGTAATAGTGTCCCAAAATGGAGCAATAAAGAGTGAATCTTACTGCTTGTACCACTTGTTAGAAGAAGTGGTGTTACTAGCTTACAACATTTATCAGCTCTTGCTACGGGCTTATTTTGACTGGACTTGGTGTAAGGTCTTTTTAGAGATTGCCTCTCATGAAACTCAGATATGGTCAATATATTTACTTTGTTTGACTCGGCATGTAATCATGTATGATGCATCAATGTAAGCATCACCCAATTAACGCATGGTCAAAAGCATTTGGTGCCCATGAATCAACCTGAGAAAATAAGCGAGACATGTTAAAGTGCTTCTGAGCTATAATTTTTAAAGAATGGCATCAGTATCATACGATCGAATCAGAACCAAGTTTTGTGTTCAATTTTGGCTGTTACAGCAGAGAGCCTCCTATCCTTTGTCTAATGGCATTGAAATTGTGAGTCCAATTGTATGTGCTAAGGTACTTAATGGTTACTATGTGACTGAAATATCAATGTATCATCTAAATTATGAATTATATTAGATGATATCAGTAGGTCAACATTTTGGATGTGTGATAGTGCAAGTATGCCTCTTTGCGAATTTGACATTACTGTGCCATGCTGAACTGTGCTGCAGAAACTATTTGGTTATAGGCTATGTTTATGAATTCTAGCATATAATTTCTGTTGTTGCTCTAAAAAAGGAAGGTTGTGGACTAGTTAATACATCTAAAATTAGCAAAATAGTATGCCTTTGCAAATCCAGCATCATGTCAAATGCATTTTTTTTCTCTTTTCTGTATGTTACCATGGGCACTGCATTGCTTGTCGTATTGGAAATTTGGAATCATCACACTATTGATTGTCTCTTGTAGCTTGAATTTACTTTTCATCCATCTTTAAAAAAGTTTCTTTTTCCATCTCTTTTCTATATGTTTTCAGAAAATAGGTACCAAGTATAATTTTTAACCCTTTCTTTGCTTCAGGTTCAATACCGGACATCTTAACTCTAGAGAATCAGCACCACAAAGAGAGGCATCTGCACTTCAAGATGAGGTTTTCCTTGTTCTCTAGACACTAGTTACTGCATTATAGGTCATGGTTTCTAGTTTAGCTGTTAGGAATTTTTACTAGGACATTGAAAAGTTGAAGAGTGCCTATCAGCTAGCTCTTTGAGGACTAATGCAATGCTGTACTACAGCTTGATATGCTACAAGAGGAGAATGACAGTGTTCTAGAAAAGGTAAAATAGCAAACATCATCACCATATAGTGCAACATAGTAATCGTATTCTATGTCGGGCTTTCATAAGCTATTTCTGAATCTTGATCAACAGTTACGACTTGCTGAAGAAAGATGCGAGGAAGCGGAAGCTAGAGCTAAGGAGCTTGAGAAACAGGTGACATTAGGATCTACCGAATATTCTTTTAATGTGGTTATTTGGATATGTTTACTCATTTGCGATATGTGTTCTGACTTCTGAGTCTATCTCAAGTTCTCAACTATAACTGAACTTGACTTTTGAGATATTGGAACAAATTGACCCTTTTTATATTCAGAATGTAAGTGTTGCATAATGAACTGTATGCATCTTCTGTTTGCTAAGGTCGGAATTTGTTGATATGCAGGTAACTGCTCTTGGAGAAGGGGTATCACTAGAAGCTCGCCTCTTGAGCAGGTTTGTTCCATGCCTAAATATACATGTTTCACAAGTCCGGAACTGGGCATAGCATAACATTTTACATGAATGCTGGCAGGAAGGAAGCAGCTCTTAAACAGAGGGAGGTTAGTTTTGCTTCGTGTGTTTTATTTCAAAGTTTTACTGAATGATATATGAAAGTACATACCTATAGATTTTACAAGCTGTTACGAACTGAAATAGTTGAAGAGACTTTCTTATCCAGTAGCCCGCACTTTAATACTGTTTTTGTAATTATTTATCTATTTATGTGTCCACAGGCTGCACTAAAGGCTGCAAGGGAATCAAAGGATGGTAGGGACGTGGAAGTAACAACACTAAAGCAAGAACTCGAGGTAATGATACTTTGTACAAATCAAAATATGGAAGTTTTTGTAGGTTTGTCTATGGTGCTTTATCCAACTCCTATTTGTGTTCACTGTGCATTGAATAGTCTGCCAAAGAAGAGGTTGCAGCAGCTATGGACCAGATAAAGGAAGCAGAGTCCGAAACAAAGGCTCTCCGGTCCATGACTCAGAGAATGATCTTAACCCAAGAAGAAATGGTTAGTCTGATTTATGTACGATTTTCCTTATTTTGTTTGCTTTTGACATGGACTTTGATATGTTTACAACTTTTTGCTAGGAAGAGGTTGTCCTAAAAAGGTGCTGGCTTGCACGTTATTGGGGCTTAGCGGTTCAATATGGTAAGTTGCCTAAGAAGCCCTTCCTTAAAGGAAAAAAATGTTGAACATTATCCAGTATGAGCTGTTCTCTAATTATTCTCACTAGGCATTTCAAAAGAAAACTAAAGCTTATGTTGTGGCGACCTGCATAATTAGCCCAGGGTAACGACAGTAACCACCGCCATTACTCTGAGATAATCATACGAATCTCGGCATACTAGCTAATTAAAACATCGAGCGCACTCGATATTCTATTAGTTAGTACACCGTATTCAGAGTGTTGCAACAGAATAATAATTAGAGACTGAAATAGAACTTTATTACATTCTATGCCACGCAGTGCTACATGTCCAGTATATAATTATACATATGGTCTAAGTACAACAAAAATACAATACAGAAGTTCTAACTACCCAACAACCAACAAAAGTTAGAGCACAGTCTATCCCTTAATCTAATTCTCCTGGTAGTCTCCTTTCTTATAACCCTGATATTGCGGTTGCTTCTCAACCCATGCCTCGCAGGCGAGTCCACTGGGATCCATATCCCCACCCGGTATTTGACCACCAGGATAATTATCTAGAAAAGGGAGATTTAGCAAGAGTGAGTACGAAAGTACTCAGCAAGCATTAATAGCAAATGCAATAGATGAATTTTCCTCGTATTAACCCTCTCATGTCCAATCAAGTCCACTTTCCCTCCAAATCCATTTTAGTAAAATAGAGTTTTATTAATAAAGTTGTGTGTTGATTGTAATTATCCAAAGATGCTACTAGCACTCGTATATGAGGCAAACTTAGCTTCCGTAGCCTCCAATCCAGGAGAGAGGTATGAATTCATGATTTGACCATACGCAGGTTTGTACCACTACCCATAGTGAACTCAACCGCAATTGAGAATCCATAATGTTTATCATTACTTCGGTATTAGATCTCCAACCCTGCTAACTTGAGCTGAGGATGCCCTCCCCAGGCTTTCCCACCGGCTCGCAGCCAACAGTTGTATTATGCTACCGTAGCAGTACTGATACTCAACCCAAGGTTTTATACATATATAGCTTGAGAGAATCAATTGCAGCTGATTTTCTGTGTCCTTCATTGAGACTCACGGCGTCCCTAGCTTCTCATACATGTGCCTTTCACTGGAACCCGTGATATACCCAGCTTCTCACTCCTAAGTATCTACGCTTACCCAATGTGGAGATCAAACATCGTCGTAGGACAACCTTTTCTGGTCGTTTCCACACACTATGGTTGATACGATTTAATCGGCTCATTGCCTGAGTGTAATTATTTGTCCTTATATCATAGCCTATGTAGAGGGCCCCACCGTCCAAACTCATCGACACCCTCTACCCACCATATTAATATAAACGCAAGCCAATTGCTCCATCAGCTGGATTTGCCAACTCTTTCGCCATCAATTAAATCCTCAACTTCTCCACAAATTAAGATAAAACAACCATCTTTCCAACCACACCCAATTTGAGGTTTTTAATTAATAAGGTATTTTCTCATGCATCGAATGATATCATAAGAGTATATCTGAAAGCGTTTGAAAAGAATTTCACAATTATGATCAAAAGAAGGTTGCCTGAAATAGGATTGTAATACTCGGCCTCACCCTGAATCTGAAGGTGGTCTCTTGATGGGTTCAATTCAAGCCCTAACAAATATGAAATATTATATCTACAGAAATTAATTTGTAACAATCTTACGGTGTCCAATCTTCTACGGGTGACTAAGGGCAATAAAAAGGGTGCTGCCTCCTTAACAAAAACTCGCGAATTTGATCCCACAATTCATTATTTTAACAGCAATAACAACAGCAATTTAATTAATACAATATTTGCAAATTTATACCCTTACTATCCATTTAACCGCAGCTTTTAGAATTTAAATCAAAATTTTCCTACGACCAATATATGGCAATCTTACGGTGTCCAATCTTCTACGGGTGACTAAGGGCAATAAAAGGGGTGCTGCCTCCTTAACTAAAACTCGCGAATTTGATCCCACAGTTCATTATTTTAACAGCAATAATAGCAGCAATTTAATTAATACAATATTTGCAAATTTATACCCTTACTATCCATTTAACCGCAACTTTTAGTATTTAAATCAAAATTTTCCTACGACCAATATATGGCAATTTAATCTACGCTATTCGCACGGGAGACAAATTTTTTCCTAATTTTTCCCCTTTTTCCTTTTTCTCTTTTCTTTCTTCTCATCTCTTTTCTTTTCTTCCCTTTCCCCTCTTTCTTTTTCTTTTCTCCTCCCCTTCTCCTCTGGCCGACGCCTCCCTAGCCCCTTCTCTTCTCTGGCCGAGTCTTCCCACCGGCGCCGCCCTCGCCGCCCAACCCTAGACTGATCGCAGCCGGCTCTCGCCACTGGCCTCCCCCCTCTCTCCCTCTCCTTCGGCCAAGCCCTAGCCCGATGCCTCTCCTCTCCCACCCTCTTCTACCTCTCGCTCTCCCTCTCTCCCAGACACTGGTCCTCCCCTCGCCGGCCTCCTCTCTTCCGGCTAGCCGTCGCCTCCCTCTCTTCCCCTCTCCCCCTACCGGACGAACTCTCTCTTCTCCTCTCCCCTTACCGGCCGAACTCCTCTTCTCCTCTCCCCCACTGGCCAATGATGACTGGGGCTCTAGGTTGGACGGTACGGCGACGAGCCATACAATCCCAAGTGTTCCACCCTATTGAGGCTAAGAACCCTACCCGATCTACCCATCTAGCAACCTACAAGTAGTACTGCTATTGCCAGTGATTGTTATGAATAGCACTTGTATTCAATATGAGGGCCAATGGCCACAATATATAGAGTACATGAGGGAAAAGAATAACAGGACTCTATCTCTAACACCCCCCCCCCCAACAAATGCAAGGCGTATGCAATAGCATTGCATTTGGAAAAGGTTGACACTAAAGTAG
This sequence comes from Rhipidocladum racemiflorum, assembly GCA_036346355.1. NCBI lineage: Eukaryota > Viridiplantae > Streptophyta > Magnoliopsida > Poales > Poaceae > Rhipidocladum > Rhipidocladum racemiflorum. The sequence continues at coordinate 55,064,650 of CM070569.1, forward strand.
GAAAATCCAAAGTCCTGATCTTGAAGTAGCCGTCGTAGCTTGTAACTCTTGAAAAATCGAGCTGACGAAGAACAGCCAACGAAGAACCGAGTCGGTGAAAAAGTCGACGAAGAAGCCAAATCGATTTAACTAAGTCGGAAGGTAGGGCCGAAGTCGACGAAGAAGAGCGCCAGAGAGCCGAAGTCGACGGTTAAGAGCCGATTTAAGGCGACAAAACGAGCCGAGCCGAGGTAATACGAGTTGACGAATGAGCCAAGTCGATAAAAGTCTAGCGACGACAGAATCAAGATGCTGAAGACTTGGATGGACGCAACGGAAGACTAAAGAAAACATTAGGAATTACTAGCCGCAGCACTAAAAAGCAGTAGCCTAAAAGCCATCAAGCCAACGAAAGAGCCAAGACAGTAGAGCCATGCTGAAATGAGCTGAACCTAGCTAAAAAGAACCGAAGCCGAGCCGATAAAAGAGCCGAGCGAAATGGAGCCAAGCCAGCCATGTAGAAGATCATCAAAGATGACCGGGCAGCGAGGAACAGAAACGGTCCCGGAAGAAGAGCCTGTAGATGACATTTTTTTTTATCCTCACGACCCAAGCACCCTGAACTGCCTGGAGACTTGAACTGTCACGGACTCGAGGCCGGACTTGAAGTGAGACTTGAATAGAGGTGCTTTTTCCACACGTGGAATTGAAACTTCCTGTAGCTTGAGTCTTCACCGATCCACCACACTTTTCTTCACGGAACCAAACCAGAGAGAATCAAGCGGCCGGGGACTTGTACTGATGTGCGTCCGTTCGGCCGGAGTGAAGAACAAGCGTCCGTTCGGTCGGACGAAGCAATGCGAGGCAGCGTCTCGGGAGGCCAGACGGACGGCCTCGGTCGGAGTCGGCACCAGCGCAGAGTCGGCACCAGCACAAAGTCGGCGTTCGGTGGCCGGCGAGGTGCCGAGGAAGACGGCACGGCACGGATGGCGTCACGCGGCGTGGAAGCCAGAGCTGGAAAAGCGCACGGTCGGGAGACACGGAAAACCGGCAGCAGGCGGCGGCGCAGATCCGGGCGGACCGCGCGGAGAAGCAGCGATGACGGCGGCGCCACCGGAAAAGATGAGGTAAACCTAGGCTGCAGATCGATCTAACCGGCGCGTAGAAGATCCGATCTTCTTCGTTATTGATCCGGTCAAATCAGAGGAGCGGTGGCCGCGAAGGACGAAGCGGCGGCTGTGCGTAGACGACGGCGCAAGTGCAACGCCAGGAAAAATAACCCTAACCCTAATGCTCTGATACCATGTTATGAATAGCACTTGTATTCAATATGAGGGCCAATGGCCACAATATATAGAGTACATGAGGGAAAGGAGTAACAGGACTATCTCTAATATAGATACTAGAATAACAGAACTCTAATACACTAGGGTTGTGCACCTGATGGGGGATCTGGGGGTTCGGTTGACGGAGAGGAAGAAGATGAGGCAGTCGGTTCGGTTCTGGGCTCCTCCGGTCTTCTTGCTTCTGGCTCGTTCGGCTCCTCCTCCTCTGGCTCCTGGTGTGCTCCGGCTTGGGGGATCCTCTTCTTGGCTGGCTTGAGCTCCTCCTTGCTCCGGTTCTTGGGCTCCTTTGGTGTGCCTTCGGTTTTGGTTCTTGGTGGCTTTCGGTTGCTCTCGGTTTTGACTGGAGAATGGAGTGTGTTGGTTTCTTGCTTCGGTTTGGCTGGAGAGTAAAAGGGTTGTGTACTTGTGTGCTTGCTTTGGCTCTCTCCTTGGCTATAAATGAAAGCTGGCTCTTGTCCTTGCCTCGATTGGAGTGCTTGATTTGGGGGGGTGCTCGCTCGTTGGCTTGAGGCTGGCTTGAAAGGTCAAATTTACCAAGCTCCCCTCCTTGGCCATTTACTGAATTACCGAGTTACCTGGTGCTGGCTTTACTATTCGGCTTCAAACGCTACGGATACCAGCAATCCAAACAAGTAAGTAGGATTGCCGAGTGATGAACCCCGAACTAGCGAGAGGTGCCGACCTGGCCCCATCGGGTCCGGTATGTTGTTGATCGATACCCTCGCCTGCGGGTTTGACCGCAATCCTCACTCTAATTCTATTCGCTCTACTCGCAATTTAAATTTTGTAAAAAGCAAAATACGTTAATTACTATACTAATTACTGTCTAATACTCTTAATTTATTTATCTAATAATCTATGTTGTTTCATATGTGGTATTCACGATACGATAAATTTCTATGCTCAGATGTTATTTATTGTTCTCTCTTGAAAGAAATTTAGCTAGCTTGCTTCTGTCATTTGCTTTGTTTGAGTTCACAAAAATGGTCTTTAGTATTGTTTTGATTTTAGTTTGTCTCTGGATGCTAATAATTCATTGTTGCACTAGACCTGAGCAAATTTTGCCCAGCCTGAGCCCAGGTTTAGGGCTGGTTCAGACTTGGCAAATTAGGCCAATGGCCGACCAGGCCAGCCCCTGGGCCTGTGCCTAGGTTAGGGGACCCCAAAAAGGAACCGGGCCTGACGAAGGCTCCGGCCTGGAAAATGCTCAGGTCTAGTTGACACGCCAGCAGGGCTAATGTTCATATTTACTTTTATTTTTTTTCCTCCCTGGTTCTTGATTATCTAATGGCCATTTCATAAACTTGAAGGAGTGTATCCCGAGATTGCGGTATCAAAGCATGAACATTGGTCATCATTAGCTCCTCTTCCTCTCGAGGTTGTTCTCTCTGCTGGTCAAAAGGCTAAGGAGGAGCCTCGTAAGCATGGCAAGTCTGCATTGTTGTACTGTATAAGTTGCAGATCATAGTTTATTTCATGCGCTCCAATTAAATTATTCTTGGAATTTATTCAAGTAGGTGAGGAGGATGCTCAGAAGAGAAATAAGCTTGTGCGAGATACGAGTGACATAATGGGAGAAGGCAATATAGAGAGCATGCTTTCAGTTGAAATGGGACTTAGAGAGCTTTCATCTTTGAAGGTAGTTCTCTGCCCTTTTCCGCAACAAGTTATGTTTAACTTTGTGTTTTCTAGATTACTCAAAGGAAAATTGCAGATATAGCACTTGTACTTGTTCAAACCTCAAATGTAGAAACAAGCTTCTGCACCAAAAAGGATGGGGCATTAGCTCCTCTAATATTCTACAAAGTTTGACTGAGCCCTCTGTTGATTTTGCCCAATGGAATGCTGAGGTGCCAACATAACCTAATGTGCTGGCAGAGTTTCTCTTCTGCCAATAATAGGAACGGCTTGGTTGGACATTCACTGTATTAGAGGGGCTCAATGTAATCTTTTTACGAAGACTATTTCTACCATAGTTACCGGATTTGCTGTAAATCCCGGCAAATCGCAAACCGGATTCATCGAATCTGAACCGGTTTAAGGTACGGGGTTCGTGTTTGCAGTGAAAACTAGAAGAAAAAGTGGCAAACCGTGAATCTGAATCCCGTACCGTGACTCGGACAAACCGCATTTCTGGTAACTATGATTTCTACTATTGGAAAATGACAAAGGCTATATGTGCATTTTGCCCTTCTATAACTGTACAGTTTCTCTCCCATGTGTAACTGCTAGCTGGCTTCACTATCATTGTGATCCTCAAGTTATGACATGTAGGTGGAAGATGCTGTTGTGGTTGCACTTGGTCAACATCGGAGACCTATCATAGTTCGGCAATTCACATCAGGTTTGGTCTTTTTTGTAATTTTATATCATGCTTGTTTGCCTTCTATGGATATTATAATTGCTTCGTTATTATATATAAAATCATTGGTGGTGCTAGAGCTTTATAATTAGGCTTCTTTTGGTGGGTGGTATTGATAACTTCTATATTATCACTATCGAGGGTCATGTGACAAAATTTTGGGTTTGCATAACTGCTAATTTGCAGTTGGGTCCTATAATGTGGTGTATCTGTTTGAAACACCACTAATCCCTCGTATATGCATTGGTCTTCTTCCCAATAACTGTTTCACCAACACGCTAGACTTGGTAGTGGTCATTGCATGAAACAAAGAAACCTTGATTGTATGGTACCATCTACAGGTGCATCCACCATATTCCTTTTCACAGGGATGATTGTCCATGATTACATTGCTTGCAATTTTACTAAGAAAGTTGTAAATTCTTTCTACCTATGCAGATTTTAAATCACCGGGTGAACCTAAATACTTGGAGGCGTTTGGTAATACTTCTTCCCTTTTTCTAATAGATTATCTCTGTATACTTTGCCTTTTTACTGCGTTTTTAGCTTGTATTAAATGTAAACATTTCAACTGGGTTTGCACTTCAATTCAACCTGAAACTATTTAACATACTGCAGACCTTAGCCCAGAAGAGGCAGAGGATGTTAGCTTCAAACAGGTAAGCCTTCAGCAATGTGATGGAACTGTTGATTTCTTCTGATTATTACCTGTGATTTATGGACTCCATACCAAATACAGGCATGGCTTATATACTTCTGGAGAAGAGCCAAAACTCATGGTATCGAGGAAGATATTGCTGACGCACGCCTCCAGTTTTGGATTGGTCGGAATGTGCAAGCTCCAAATTCTCATGATGCTATAGATGGTATGATGCTTGTTCCCTATTACCTTTTATTTTTTTAAAAAATAACTATTGGCAGATACCCATGTTAAGTTACTAATTATCTCATTATTTGATTAGCACGATGTTGATGGAATGATGGGATGGATTTCATTTTTAACAGCATGCCCCTTACTCTGAATGATCAAACTGTACTATTGCTCTGGGAAGCCAAGTCACTTTTGTAGGGAACTAAAAGATTGTTATGATCGTGTTTATGTATAAACCAATTAAGGTGGCTGTACAAAAGCATTTTTAGTATGCCCTCCTTTATTACATGTTGTCTATCTGTTGTTGTTTTTCTTGTAATTGTGTACCAGGTTTCTTGCACATCATATAACTTTTCTTGTCCAAGATGCCATCATGCTCAAATTCTGGTTTACTGAACACAGTCAGTTTTGTTGCTGCAGTGGAGCGAGGTCTAACAGAGCTCAGGAAATCGGGCATAGAGCAGCAATTGTGGGAGGGCTCACGTGCAGACATAGATGAAGCTGCTTCGGCAATTGAGAACCAATAGGCACGCGTTATGGTTGTTTATGCTTCGTGTATCATCCCAATTTTGGAGAAATGGGAACCGTGGTTCCCAGCAGGTCTCAGACCCCTGCCATCAGAGTCTCTGAGCGGTGCTGCAATCTTCTGCTATTGAGCAAGAAATTTCTGATGAGTTTGTGCAGTGCATGTGCGATCCATTTATCTGTTGTTAAAATAGCTTTGTGAAATGTATAATTGTTTTGTCCTTGCAAGATGACGATGACCTCGGTTCATCCGGTAATTGTGAATTTCTGATCACGCCCCCCATGCTTACTGACTGTTATCCAGTTCAATATACACCCACGAGGGCCTGTAACAAATGAACAAAGCATAGGCCGCCCGTGATTCCTCATGGCGGTCTAAGTTTATGTTTGGTTCAATTGGAGTTGAAAGTAGCTCGCTTCGTTTCTGCATCATCTGCATGGGCTTCGTTAAGCAAACGATGTAACACCTGTTAATTGCCGTTCAGTGCCTACTGCGTTGCAGGTGGCTATGTTGTACCTTTGTATTGACCTCTTCTATTTTTTATCATAGGATGCCATCTTGTTTCATTCTGACTTTTGCACGTATATGTGCAAACTTCAAAGGTCAGGACTGCGTAAGGCGGGCTTGGGATGAGAATGCGCCTCCAGTTTCTACTGTTTTTCGAGTGTAGTACCAACACAAGGGACAGGTGCACAAAACTGTCTGGTCCTGTCGGTCGTTTTCTCTCGTCACATGCCTTGGATTTCCAGACCCCAGCAGACAGACACAAACCACATGAGAAAACACTGCCTGCCTCCAGTTTTGTTCCAACTCTCGAAAAAGGAACTCTGCTTTTGAACCGTACCATGCCTCCACATTCGAGCGCTGCTCCTCGACGCGGGTGCTCGTAAGAGCCGAGAGAGTGCGTGTGTGTGTGTTTATAGCTCGGCTATTGTCCTCTTTCGATGAACGGAGTCCGTGCTCCGGCCAATTTTTTCTTTTAGAATAAAAAAAAAGAAGTCCCTGTAACATCGCCACTGAACGGCGCCAAAATTTCCCAGGTGAGAAATCGCCGATTTCCGGTCTTGAACAGCAGACAGATAGCAATCAACCAGGGTATCTGCAGCCGATCCGGGTCCATCTTTTTTCCTGAAACGAAGAAGTTTTCTCAGGGTCGGGTCGGGTCGGACGGGTTGGGCTGGTTGCATGGGGAGGAGGGCACCGGCGGTGATTGGTGGGGTGCGCGCCTATGCAGATTGCACACAAGCATGCCAGGCAGTACAGTACGCGCTAGGGATTTGATCTGTGGGAGGAGAGGAGAGGAGAGGGGTCAAGATGGTTTTTAGGTCTGTCACGGGAAGCCTGGCTGTGCCTGCCGCCCTTTCTTCTTGCTTTGGCTCCTATTTATTCTTCACTCCCTTTCATACCTCGCGTCCTTGGGCATTCATTCGTTCCTCCGTGCTCCCATGGATGGCCTTCCCCTTGCCCCTGCTTGCTCGCTCATTCCCTCGCCTACACGTTAAAGGCGGCAAAATTAAGCCCCCTTGCCGCGCCATCGCCATCGCATACGGTTGGCCTTCGCTACTAGCCTAGCAGTAGCACTTTCGATGCTTAACTAGTTAGGTAGCTCGCCTCAGCGTCGTAGCCAGGTGTCTAGTAACCTAGGGAAATACAAAATACCAAAAATCCAGGTGTGTTTTGATCGAGGGTCTATACCTGTACTACGGAAATACAGATGTTTCGTGGACGAAAATTTTCGTATTTGATACAAGATTTGACCTGTATTCACAGATCGAGTGTTTTGCAGCTCTGCTTGCGCATAATCAGGGTTCTGGTTGGACACAATGGCCGCAGGATGAATGCATGCGCTTTTGTGTTGATGTTGATCTAGTTGTGTGTTTTTTAAAATAATATACCTTTTAAAATATTTTTACAAAAAAAAAATACTCCAAAAACAATTACAAAAAATACACATCTGCCGTCAAATGAATCAGCAACGGAGGTCTACAAGTCAAATCAATCTGTCGACCAAATGAATCGATGATAAAATAGACATCTGTTGCCAGATGAAATAGCGACGGATGTGTATTTTTGTAATGTCTTTTTTGCTATTATTTTTGTGAACTTATTTTTAAAATGTATTATATAAAAAAAAATCTGTTTAGTCCTGATAATAATAAAGGTATAAATGGACAGTTCTACTACTTGTATGCAGCACCTGCAAGTTGCAGATACAAGTGGCCTCTCAAATCAAAGGTTTCAATCTAATCAAACCTAGAAAGCTGCAACTGACCTGCCAGTAAGGCATGTACAAACAAGGTCTAGAGGTTTAAACAGCAGTGACGAGACTTATGTTGCTGCACTGGCTGTGTTGCATGCATATACTGGCGAAATTGAATATAGCATTCTTGGGAATATCTTCAGCCAAACCTAAGCATAATAGGAACTAGTAAGGTGCCCGTGCGTTGCAACGGTATCTATATTTTGAATGGCTGTCCTGCTAGTACGATAACATGAAACAAGAAAAAAATATGTTGTGCAAATAATACCTTAATGGTCTACATTCTACAATTAAAGAGGTTAATTAAAGAATGGCGAATCAGTGTCTTTGTCTTCCATTCACGCCTGAAGTGGTTAATTAAAGAGGTGGGTAATTAAAGAATGGCAGAACTGGTAATTTTGATGAAATAACGTGGGAAGAAACTCTCACTTTATAGTAGAGATTATCCAATCAACTTTCAACTTGTCCTACAACAAATTGCTTTAGCATGTCAACATGTAATTTCTCTTAACGAAATACCAACGGATTGCTTTAACGTGCATGTCGACTTATAATTAATCTCTCTTGTCCAATAACAGCAGAATGATTTAGCACGTCGACTTGTAATTAATCTCTCTTATTGAAAAACAACAAATCATTTTAGCCCGTCCACTTAAACGAATAACAACGGATTGCTTTAACACGTTGACTTGTAATTGCTCTCTCTTGTCAAGTAGTACTATCAACAAATCGTTTTAACACGTTGACTTGTAATTACTCTCTTGTCAAATAGTAAGAACAAATCGTTTTAGCATGTCGACTTGTAATTAATCTCTCTTATTGAATAACAGCAAATCGCTTTAGCCTGTCGACTTGTAATTAATATGTCTTATCGAATAACAATAGATTGTTTTAGCGCATCGACTTGTAATTAATCCCTCGTATCGAATAACTACATTGTTTTAGCACTTCGACTTGTAATCTCTTATCGAATAACAACAAATTAATGCTCTAGCTAGCATGTATGTCAACCTGTGATTAATCACTCCTATCAAATAGTACTCCCTCCGTTTCTTTTTATAAGGCGTATTTGGTTTCGTTAGGACAAGGCTTTGACCAATAATTACTCTATTAGCATATAATTTTTATGACACAAAATTGATAATAGCAGATTTGTATTCAAAAGTACTTATATATAATTATGATTTTGTATTGCATAAATGATATATTAATGAAGTAATCGTTGGTCAAAGTCTTGTCCTAACGAAACCAAATATGCCTTATAAAAAGAAACGGAGGGAGTAACAAGCAACTGCTTTAGCGCATCGTGACATGTAATTTCTATTATCGTATAACAAAAAATTTCTCTTATATGCTGTCGTAGAGTACACATTGTCCATGTCAAAATTAGGCCGGCCAATGGCAAGAGCAACCGAATTCCTCTCTTTGTTTACAGGAACCCATGTGAGCCCTGGTAGGCAGGGCAAACCTTTTCAGTTTTCCCTCCAATTCCATTCCCTAACGTTGCATCCGATGATCTCTAGCTCAGCTCCGGCAGCTTCACAAGATGCACGAGAGAGCTTGTAATTGGACATGTTGTATTGTGCACACTCGACAAGTTGAGTAGGAATTCAATCATGTACCCTCCTCTCATTCTCAAACCGTGATCAGAATGATCTCCCCCCCCCCCCCCCCTCCATCCTTTTCCAATTTTACCACATTTTTGAAGACATGTTTATGCTCATGTGAATCTATTATATACTAAAAGTTGACGATAAACGTTTTAGAGTTGGCTTAGAGATATCTATTGCTTGGTAATCTAAAGACAGAAATATAAGTCAATCCTTACACTTAAGCCATTGGATGTTAATACTTGGAGACATCCATTGCTTTGCAATTTATTAGAAACAGTGAAAGATCATGTGGAGGTCTATCCATATTTTGTGATGAGTAATTGATCTTATTTGAGCTAGATGTGATTGGGTTTGAGTTTGATTTGAATTAGATTTGAAATTTGAGCAATTGGATTATTATTGCATATCATTTTAGATATTGTTATGTGATGTGTTTCCTTATTTTTTATGGTTGCAAGAAGACGGTGATAGGTCATGGTAAGACGGAGGATGGTCGGGACTAGGCGAGGTGCGCCAGAGGTCCAGACGGTCTGGGATCATCGGAAGACGACCGAAGACGAAGTCGTTGCAAGCCATGGAGGCAAGGGAACGATTGGGATGCTATCTTGGAGCTGCTCGAATTAAGAAGAGCTGTTGGATTGTGGTTTAGAGGATGAAGTAGCGGCCAAGTTAGCTCGTTTGGAGAAGTGCACAAAACCCGTTATGCCATTGGATTGTGGGTTAGACCATGTATGAGGGAGTGAATATCAATCTTTGATGAGATTTCTTGAGGGCCAAGAAAGTATCAAGGGTAGAGACTCCTCCAAGGTTTGCTATAAATAGAGGGGAAGAGGGGTGGCTCCCCCTTGAAGGTTTTTATGCTCCTTTGAGCTTTGTCCACCTTGTTGTGAGACTTTGTAAATCTTCAATCAGAAAAAATAAAAACTCAATTTACTTTACTTCTGAATTTAAATTTCGTATTTACATTATGTCTTTACATTCCGCAATTTAAATTCAGTATTTACTTTCCTGCAATTTAAATTCTGCACATTTGGATTTGCTTCCCCTCCTTCTAAATGCTTGTAGATTTTGTGTCAAGGATGAGTGATTGAAGAATGAATCTTTCTTAGATCATATCTCAATCATCTAGGCACCGCTTCTTTTGTTTCTCTCTAGAACCGATCTTTTCCTAAATTTTAAAGAAATCATTGTCAATTGTGTTCTTGGAGTTTTTCTCTTGAGTTCTTACTTGCTTTGACGTGTGGGAGGTGACCTAAGATCATTTTGATCATCAAAAACTCCAGCATCATCGTCAACTTGTCTGACTCTTATTGGCCGAGTCATCCATCAGTTGCCGTCCAGTCAAAACTAGCTAATACTTACATCGTAAATACTAGTCTGTATATCCCAGTAAACTAATCTCCATAGCAATTTTTACATGACAAATACACTTGCAATTGCAACTAATTGCTTGGTAATATAGCAAGCTGAATTTTACTTCAGACAATTGGCAAGCATATATCAGGACAACGGACTTAGATGGGCCGAGCTCGAGTTGGGGTCCGAGCTCGGACCTTGGCTTGATCTCGACTTGATCCAAACATGAGTAGGCTCGAGCTCAGGCTCAAGTAAGTTCGATAATAATAAATAATATGATATTCGCTATTTTTTAACAATAAAAAATACTCAAGCTCAAGCTCGACTCGAGTAAGCTCGGTAAGATTAACAAGTGAATAGTAAATTTACCAGGCTTGCGAGCTCAGTATCAAGCTTGAATTCAGCTCATTTAGAGCTCGAATCGAGTCTAGAGCGAGCCGAGCTCGAGCAGCTCGTGAGCCTCGTGCTTTTTTTTAGCTTTTGACTTTCCACGGTCTCTAGTACATGATTTTGAGCATTACTTTTTATAAATGTACATTAAAAAGTACAGTAAAATTATAATATTATAAAGTAGTTTTAACGACAAATCTAATGTTGTCATTTTCATATAAACAATCTAGATAATTTTAAACCTATTACAGTCAAATGTCAAGTAAAAATCCCGAGGGAGCATTTTTTTTTCAAGTACAAAAACTAGCTCGTGCGGCTGCATGGGCCACTTAGCTAGTTTATATTGTGAAATGTAGTCATTCACCCGCACCAATCGACAATACGCTAATGTAATCACACGAACAAAAGTAGAAGCACACACACCATGTAAATAGAAAAAGCTCTCTATTTATTAGATTGATTTTTTGTACAAGACAATGCCCCAATATATAGTAGAAAAACCCTAGAGATCAATTCGAATTCGCTCACCAATGGATAGAGTGCTTCCATACAGGAATAGAGATTCTATCTATATCATAACACTCCCCCTTGGGTGAATACCGCGTAATGCATATGTCTCATTAAAAATTCCTCCCAAAACCCAGTTGAAAAAAGGATGGAGAAACGAGTACATTGCACTCGCACTACGTGTTACACTAGTTGCCTCATTAAAAACTTTCATGTGAGAAACTTCATGATCCGAATTTTTAACTCATTCAGGGATTCTCATATAAATATCCGTATCTAGTGACCCATATAAGTATGAAGCCACTACATCCATCAACTGCATTGTTAAGTTTAAGCTTGCTACCATTAATATTAAATTTTTAGAACATTTTTCCATTCATTACAGGAGAATAGGTTTCATCGTAATTGATGCCGGTTCTCTACGTGAACCCTTTTGCTACAAGCCTTGCTTTATATCTCACCACATGGATATTGTCATTTTTCTTTCAGATGAAAAATCCATTTGATCCTGCAAGGAACACTTTAGGATAAGCTCGGTCTACTGGACCAAAAACTTTCCTCTCATTAAGCAAGTGCTGCCTCAATTGCTTCTTTTCATTTGATCCTATTTGAGCACTTTTGGCACTCTACCATGGATTTTGATCCTAGATCCAGATTTTTAGCAATTGGTCCTAGATCCAGTACGTCTTTCTTTTATACAATTCTCCTGCATCACTTCAAGGATATCTCTACATTAATTTCTTCCAACTCCTCGCGATTTCCCACAACGATGGGGTCTGGGTGTTTCAACTTCCCAACGTTGGCTGGTGCGCGCAAATATACGTTGGGGTTATCATCTTCAGGATGGATCACTTCAGAGATGTTACCATCTCTAGGATGGCTCACTTTAGGGATTTTCTCAACATCAGGTTGAGATTCTTCCATTGACACGGGTAGTGTTCTCATTTGTTTGATTCTCTATTTCTGCGGATGTCTCTGTGGAATTGAGTCCTATGCACCTGGAGGCCTCCCCCTCATTTTATCATGAGGGTCAAGAGTCGGTTCAATATATTTTCAAGATATTTCCACTCTTTTAGGTGCATATACTGCAAGTATATGAGCTCTTTCCACTCTCATATAATCAGTGAAGGCATTTAGCAAATTATTAGCTTATTTGTTACAAATTTATTGTCGTCCAAACTTCAAGTTCAGTCTCTTTAATGCGTGAATCTAAGGACTCGGCATTCTTTAATGTGATACTTATCTCCCCTAATGCCAAAAAACGTCCTTAGTACAATCAGCATACCCAGCCGTGTACATATCCCCTGTCATAGGCCTAAGGTATTAAATAATTGACGGAGATTCATAACCTACATAGATCATCAACTTTCGGTGAGATCCCATGGTAGTACGCTGTGGTGGAGAGATTGGCATGTATACATCATAGCCAAATTTTTTGTAAATGGAAAATACTTAATTCTTTTCACGCGCTATCTGCAATAGGAAAATTTCATGATGTACAGTTAGCCTAAGTTGAATTAATACCACAGTGTACAACACCACGTGGCCCCAACAGCTTGTGGGTAGCTCATTATTCTGCAAGATTCGCCAAGTAATAATTTTATTCTTTTAATTTAATGACTCTGCAAGGCCATTTGAGTGTGGACATGAGGTATGATATGCTCTCTAATAATTCTCAGAACCATACAATAATCATTAAATGCTTTTAAAGTAAACTCTCCAGCATTGGCCATTCGAATAAACATGATCCTTTCTTCTAGAAAGGAGGCTCTTAACTTAATTATTTTGGCAATTAATTTAGCAGTTCCTAGTAGATAAGGGACAAACATGGGGCCATCTAGCAGACGCATCTATTAGTAACATGAAATATCAGAATGGGCCCGACAGGGGTTGAAATGAGTCCACATATATCACTTTAGAATTTTCTCTAAAAATTTTAATGATTATTTCCTAACTTTTATGTAAGAAGATATAACTATAAGCTTTCTCATAGCACAAACAGGGCATAGGAAATCTTCAGATATAAAGAAGTCTTTTATGATATGGTCATTAGAATTATTAATTATTTTCTCATAATATTCAACTCAGGATAACACAGTCGATCTGCCAGATCTTAAATATTTCTGGGTTTGCATCGCAACATAAACTTCAGGTTTTATATATGCATAGTGTAACCCAGAGGAGAAGGAAAGGAAGTTTTTCAACCACACATTTATTACACTCATTAAACTTAGTCATGAGTAGGTATTTTGTACCATCCTCTTTCTCTGTCTCCATATGGAAATGATTCAGACCAATGTCTTTAAAACTTAAGAGAATACGACTAGACTCAGGGTATAAAATCGCATTCTTCTAGTGCTAACTATAAGAGCATCGTTTCTGGCGATAGTCATAATATTTCAAATAACTTCGTGTGGTATAACTGTCTCCTAGACAGATTTATTCCTTCATTATTGGATTATACTGTGTTATATATTAAAAGTATGACTTAATAATCGGACAATTGTTGCATCAGGAACAAATCGTAAAATATAGAACAAACATAGCACAATTAATCAAATATCGGAGAAATAGGTATTTATTGAATTTTAAATGATAACCGCTCAACAAAAGTGTAGACCAAATGTTTATTCAGGAATTAAGACTAAACTGGTGAGGAGACTTATAAGGAATATGTGACATCGATTAGCAAAGTGAAGAAATTCTTAGGAGACTAATCTAGGTCTCCATGAAAGTCGTATACGTCCTTCTGGAACTTCTCGAACTCAATAATTCTAAGAACCACATCGCCATACTTTTCAGCATCCGTGTCAACAACAAGTCGTACACTGAAGCATGATATAACATTATTTCCTTGGGCCTTATTGACTTTTCCAGTGGAATTATGTAAAGGTCTACCATATGCTTGGGGATGCGATAGTTGCACGACCAATGGCCAGTGTATCCATACATAAAACATGGTTATTCAGGGTTTGCAGCCCTATTTAGATGAATATTGCTTCTGGAAGCCCCCTAACCCTTTAACTTTACTTATCCACTATAAATTGCCTCTTTCCCTATCTAATTTGCCATACTTTCATTTATCTCCTTTATTACTTTGGGCCTTTCTGCGGCCATGGCTATTGTTAGCCTTCTCAACATTTGCATTTGCTTCAAGCATTGCATGACTCCCATTAGAAAGTATGTGATGATTATTCACTAGGAGTTCATCACGCTTTTCTGCTTCTAGCAAAATACATGTAAGCTCGGAGAACTTCTGGTACTTGGCATGATGATACTATTATAGTAGCATACTCATGTTGGGGTGGAAAGTGCATAATATATTATCGATCATTTTACCATTAGCAACTTTCTTGTTACATAATGTTAGTTTAACGATAATCTTGTGCACAGTAAAGTTATATGCTGCTATATCCTTTAAATTCATGAGAGCGCGGGAGGGTCCAATCGTGTTGTGATTCTGGCAACAGGACGGATCTTTGCTAGCTATATATTTTCCTTCGGGGAATTCAAAATACTACCTGACCCACTTCCATTAAAATATACGACCTTCAGGTCTATATGAAAATGAAGTCTCAGGAAGTGTAAGGCCATACACATGGCGGCTTAGGGAAGAGCAGGAGCACCAGCTTCAGGCTGAACAGAAGTAGTACTAAAAGTTAAGCTGTCAGATTAATCATAATATTCGTTGCCTGGGTAAGGTAGTTATTGCCATTCCGGGCAAGCACAACAAATTTCCTCTATGCGATGTCCGACATATCCTATTTCTATTTATGAAAAATGACTTTTACTACTGGTAAAATAAATATATTGCATAGTCACTCTTCAATCAGTAAAGCTTGGTCTATATCTATTCAGTAGATAATTATCTAAAAATTTGTAGAATTTTTCTAGCAATTTTCATGAATTTATGTTAATTATTCAGCAATTTTCAGAATTACCAAGTAACAGAAAAAAAAAACTTTAACATACATAAACATAGAATCAAGCTAGGATAAAAAATACAAATATATGGAGCTTCCAATATACCATATAAAAATTTCTAGCATTTCTCATAATTTTCTGTTAATTACTAAGCAATCTTCAGAATTACTGAATAACAGAAAGGTAGATTCCAACATATATTAAACATGAAATAATGCTAAGAAAATCAATCAGAGACATGAAGCTCACAAAAGTTATTTAGAATTTCTAGAATTTTTCTCACATTTTTCTGTTAATTACCAAGCAATTTTCAGAATTACTAAATAACAGAAAATAGATTCAGCACATATGAATATGACATAATGCTAGAAAAATAAGCCCAGTGAATGGAACTTATAATCCGTGCGCTAAATATCAATTTTACGAAAGCCTATGAACCTAGAAATCTAATTTATAAGATTTATTATCAATTTTTAGGATTTATTTACTAATTTATGAAATTACAGTAAAATCAGGGGGCAAAAAAGTAAATATCTATTTTCATTTTTTCCTTTTCCCTTTTTTCTTTTGAAAATCGTTGGGCCTTGTGGTCTTTGGGATGCACAACCCAATAGGGCCCATGAGGCCAGGATCGGCCATTTTCTGAGGGCGGCTAGGGTTAAAACCCTAGCTACCGCTCGGTTCCATTGGCTCAGTTGGGAAACGGGGCATGAGAGGTGGTGTGGTCGGCTGCCACAGGAGGATTTGGGCGTAGTTGCGTTGCATCGGGCGCCGCCACCACGAGCGCGACTGCTGCCGCATCACTCGCCGCTTCGGACGTCGCCACGACGAGCGTGGCCGCCTCAGCTTCTGGCATCGCCACGACGAGCGCGAGTTCAGCTCCGGCTACCGCCCGGATACACGAGGACGCCACCTCCAACCGCCATCTCGGGAGACGAAGGGGCACCGTCGCAGAAGGCGAAGAGCCGCACTACCGCTGTGCATGCGTGGACGCGGGGCAAATCGCCGGTCGTCGTCATGCGCATCGGGCGAGGAAATCAAAGCATCGGGTGTGGTTGCCGGCGCGCGTGGGAGACGAAGGGTTGCCGCCTCGCACGGAAACCAAGTTAGCTCAGTACACGGCCACCGATGTGGAGACGAGGCGGCTCACCGGCGAGCATCGCGCACTTCAGGAACGTTCTCCAGTGGGTGTGTGCGTAGCTGGCGCGGTGGCGGGTGCAAAGCCAAACGCGCAGTGGGCGCAACGGCGCCCAATCCAAAAAACGGTGCAGCGGCTAGGTTCGCGTCGATCTCACCAGCAATGGTGGCATATGGTCTTCAGGACCGAATCTTTTTTTTAATGAACAGTATTTTTTTCGCAACAGTAGATTATATCAATTGATAATATGTAATTAGCGAAAACAATCCTCATGATTATGCTTACTGTGCATGCACGATCATTACGTAGATTGGAACGTACATAGGGCTCGTCGCAGTGTTACCGCATGTAGAAGGATGATGTCGATGCTGAGTAGATTGACGCAAGTAGACGATCACGATTGGCCCTAGTAGAAATGCCGTTCGTTCATCGATGCATGCAGTTCCGTCTTTGTTTGATGAAATCGATCTCTTGCACGATCAGTATGCAAAACAACCATAGATCAATCCATGATTATTATCAAGAAAATAAGACTGGTCTACTTGCAAATAATATAGAATGACAAGCAGTGTTTTTAGCTTGTAGAGCTCCATACTGATAACGTGTTGTGAAACGTAGTCGTTCACCCAAGCCAATCGACAGTACGCTAATGCAATCATACGAACAAAAATAGAAGAACACATCATGTAAAGAGGAAAAGCCAATATATAGTAGAAAAACCCATGAAGATCAATTTGGATTCATCCATCACTGAATAAAGTTTTTTTTTATACAGGAACAGAGATTCTATCCATATCATAATAGTGTACAATTAATCCTTAGAGTACAACGTGAGTTAGGACAAGGACAAGGCAAGCAAGTAATGTAGTGGTGTATGATGTGTCTAGATAAAGGCTAAAGTTCGATTATACCCACCGACTACTTATTGGGTGGGTTATCGATGGATTTTTCATGATCCAACGCATTCAACTCTCTTTTTTGAAGCCCTACGTGTTTAGAACCCCAGACAAATACGTTTCGCTAACAAACTTTTCTTACTTTAGGAACAGAAAATTGTAAGAACAGAAAATTGAGGCAAAGCTTATTAGGCAAATTAGCCAAAGCCAAGACCCAAAAAAAAAAAAAAAAATAGGCTGGCAAAAGGCACCTATTACTTGTGGCCAAGCAAATTAACAAGAAACCAATACAGGCATCTGTCTTTTGTGCAGCTCCTTCCAAATATTAGAAACAGGAGCCAGCTTTTTGTCTGTGGGATACCGTAGGGAGCTGTACACGTGTACCCCTCTATATCTCTCTCCCTCTCTCTCTCTCAACAAACCTTTCCTGTAAGTGGTGATGTTTCCTTGCATCTTCCATCTTAGCTTCAAGATCGGGTACCTTTGCCGACTTATTTTTTTATTAGATGCAACAGTTTTTGTTACAGGATGAACGCAAGAGTAGGTACAAAACAAAATTAGAAAAAGTACTGTTCACCCGATATTACAACCTAGTTACTCCCTCCATTTCTTTTTATAAATCCTATTTGGTTTCGTTAGGACAAGGTGTGACTAACAATTACTCTATTACATATAATTTTTATGACACAAAATTGATATTAGCAGATTTGTATTCAAAAGTACTTATATATAATTATGATTTTGTATTGCATAAATGATATATTAATGAAGTAATCGTTGGTCAAAGTCTTGTCCTACCGAAACCAAATACGCCTTATAAAAAGAAACGGAGTGAGTATTTTTTTTCAAGAAGGTTTTGAGGAGGAACGACCCAGACTGCACTGTTCCTAATTACCTGGCCTTTTCTCTTTAATATTTTGTATGTTTATTTTTTCAGTCTGTCCTGCTGCGAAGGACCGACAAAAAAAAAGAAACAGTTAAGGTAATGTAGGGTGTGTTTGGTTGCATGTACCAAGTGGTACATGTATGAGATGGTTCAAGAAAAAGCTCATCCATGCGTTTGGTTGGTTGAATGGAACCATCCCATCCTGAACCAAGTGGTACAATTTTGAGGAATATTCCCTCTAGATGCTGAACCATCTCGTTCACCCAAAATAATGGAACCAAATGGTACAGGACCATCCCATCCCATTCAACCTCATCCCACGAACCAAACGCACCCGTAATGTCTGTTGATTGCATGACACTAGAATACTGCCTCTTTCGAGTTTACGAGACACATTTATTCTTGACACATAAATTCAGAAGACGTTAAAAACAACTAGGTTATCTCTAATTATTATCACTAAGCACTAGTAGACTTAATGTAGAGAATAATACAGTAAAAATGAGTATGTATTAAAAGCAGAGAGGAAACATCGCATTAACTTTACATTATGAAATAAAATGCATACTATATTTATAAATAAAATTATTAAAAAATAAATCTTATAAATTCGAAGAGATGGAATGGATAGTGTGTATAGCCAAGCAAACACACACAACACAACTTAGAGGTGTAGGAAACCAACCCACCCATCCTCTCTCCTCCTATAAAGAGGCCAAGCCGATGGCTCGACTCGATGATACTCAGGCTAAGAGGATAAGTCGGCAGAAGCGAAGGGAGCACGAAGCCATGGACGACTCGGCGGCGGCGGGGACCGGCAAGCTGGACGAGCTCGCGGGAGGGGGCGGCGGCGACTGGGCGTACCTTGCGTCGGACGCGATGGCGACCGCCTCCTTCCCGGCGTTCCCCTTCGCCAGGGACGTCCTCTCCACGCCGAACTCCACCCCGCTGCTCCTCTCCATGGACCCCAACACGCTGTTCGAACTCCACGCGGCCTTCCCGTCGTCCTCCGCGGCCGCGGCCACGCTCCCCGCCTTCCACGACTTTTCGTCCTCCAACCCCTTCGACGACGCGTCGCCGTTCCTCGGGCCGCCGGCGCTGGGGCCTCCGCCTCCGGCGTTCGCCGGCGGGATGGGGTGGGACGAGGAGGACGAGATTGAGCACAGCGTGGACGCCTCCTCCATGGGGGCCACTGCCTCGCTGGAGAATGCGTCGGCCGTGGCGGCAGGTGGGGGTGGCGGGAACGGCAACGGGAGGGGCAAGAAGAAGGGGATGCCGGCCAAGAACCTCATGGCGGAGCGGCGGCGCAGGAAGAAGCTCAATGACCGCCTCTACATGCTGCGCTCTGTGGTGCCCAAGATCAGCAAGGTGACGAAAGCTCCCGCCATTTCTTTGTTAATAAATCATCTACTTCCCGTCTCTATTATAATATTCAGTTTTACTATGCTTCTGTTCTTGATTGATACAAGTATAGGAGTGTATTGTGATTTGTGATATTGTCACTGAAATTAGTATGAATTTTGGTGATGAATCTTGAATATTGTCACTGAACTTAGATCCCAAAAGCACCCCCTTTTTGGTAGATCTATGGCACGCCTACTGTTCTGTTGCTCCAGCTTTCGTATAGGATAGCACCCTGATTCGTTCTAAACAGCGTTTGTCGTTACAGATTATATCCACACGACCATATGCTTTTGATTACTCCTTAAGCTAAACTACAAAAATTCGATCACGGAACTTAGTATCACAAGGAATTCCTTTTCAACTTGCTGCATGGTTGTTTTACTGTCTAGTCATGGTAAATTTCACCTCTGAACTTATATTCGAATGTCTTTTCTTAGGATTTTTTTTCTTTTTGTTCTTGCTTGAGGTTACTTATGGAGACCTTTAATTCTGAGACATGCCTAGATTCAATGATGCAAGATTAACACAGTGCCATGCACAAGATGTAGTCGAAAGCGACCTGCCACCAGATAGCTCACAAACTCTCTCTCTCTCTCTCTCTCTCTGTGTGTGTGTGTGTGTGTGTGTGTGTGTGTGTGTGTGTTTTATAGTTCTTAGTGTTGGAGGTTTTGTCTTTAACCTTTGTTGGTTACCGAAAAAAGTCCTGCACTTGGAAGTTTCGGTATGAAAAGCGTCCATGTTCAGTTTTCTGCAGTTGTTTTTATGTCATACATTTACCTTTCTTCACGATGATCAAGATGGTTTTGAACAATAAAGAAAGACTTGAAGTACAGTTCTTGGGATATATGACAAGTTGCAGTCTAAGAATTCAGCACCTTGTACGATCCACCCTTTTTTCTCCAGTGTAGTACAACACAATTGTATCCAAATATTCTTAATACCAACGATGCTTGCATCGTTTCATGCGGATTTGTGGTTGATTAGCCTAGCCCATCACCAGTTTTATTCTCCTGTGGCAGATGGATAGAGCTTCTATCCTTGGTGATGCAATTGAATACTTGAAGGAACTCCTGCAGAGGATCAACGATCTTCACAATGAACTTGAGTCTGCTCCTAGCTCCTCACTTGCTGGACCAACATCAGCTAGCTTTCATCCATCGACACCCACCTTGCAGACATTTCCTGGACGCGTCAAGGAGGAGCTGTGCCCAACCTCATTTCCTAGCCCTAGTGGTCAACAAGCCACGGTTAGTCCAATTTTGCTCGTGAATTAAGTTCTGTGTTATCTAAGCATGTTTTGGTGCTCTAGCTTCATGCACGTGGATATTAGCTTCATGTACTTGATCCTTTGGTTCTTGTTGTTAACAACGGCATATTTTGGCACGAGCAAGTTTATCGACGGAACGGCAACAAATTTTATAGCATGCATCGAGTGAAAATTCACCTCTTGTTTGCTTAGGTTGAAGTTAGGATGAGAGAAGGGCAGGCCGTCAATATCCACATGTTCTGCGCACGTAGGCCAGGCATTCTGCTGTCCACGATGAGGGCCCTTGACGGTCTGGGTCTCGACATTGAGCAGGCGGTCATCAGCAGTTTCAATGGGTTTGCATTGGATGTTTTCCGTGCCGAGGTTGGTGATTCTCACACCGTTGTATTTTATTTAATCGGCAATGCTTATGAGCCCTCTCCGCTATGTACATTTGCAGATGTGTTTGATGATCGTATCCTACCGTTGTTCACCCTCTTTATGTCTGTTCTGTACTCCTGTCTTCCAGCAGTGCAGGGACGGTCCTGGGCTCATGCCTGAAGACATTAAGGCGGTGCTCCTGCACTGTGCCGGCCTTCAGAATGCAATGTAGGAAAGATCCCGAGACAAGACCACCAGGATGACCCTTTCCAAGGGATTTGATTAGCGTTCATAGGCATTGGATGGTCTAGTTTAATCAGAAGGTGCTACAAGTAAAACATATGCTATATATTTATTACCAGTTTCTGGGGCAGTTGATGAGATGTGGCTCGCCATCTAGAGACATGGATGATGATGATGATGATGATGACGATGTAATTGGATTTCTTAGGTCTTTCGTCGGTCTTCTCTCTGGTGTTGTGATGTAATAGTATCTTTTTCGGTTGAACTATCTTCATAATGGTGAGATTGATTATGGATTCAGCGCCTTCCTTTTTCGCATTCCATGCCGTCGCGCATCGTACAGAGGCGATGATGCACAGGGATTCAGAGACTTCTGAATCCGACAATGATTGCGGCTGGCAGTGGCAGGCAAGCTGGATGGGGTGGCATGGCAAGCGGAGGCTGGTCCTTGATCCAATGGAATTGAATTCTCTGGCCTGTTGCTATTTATGCAAACTGTTTTGCAATTAGTGAAGCCCTGCCAGCTGAATCATATCCCATGTGCATGGCTGAAGTGATAGATGCATTGGTTAATAATACATACATAAATGAAGGATTAGTTGGGGATTGGATTGGCTGCTTCCCTGACCTGTGGTTCAGTCATCCCTGCACCCCAACCTGCCGGGATGCAGACATGCAGGTAGGGGCGGTTCTTGCCCTCTGCCGTTTCCCTCCCCGACCACAGCCATTTTTGCAAATGCAGCGGTTGTACCATAAGGGTTAAATGAAAACTTTATAAGTGCTATACCACAGACAGATCAGTCGAAATCCTAATCGTGATAGGAGTAGTAATCTAAGATCCTAGTCGTGATAGGAGTAGTAATCTTGCTGGTTCTTGCGACTGTTTACTGTGGAAATCCCTATGAAATTCATTGGTCCCAAACGGGACCTCGACTCTTCGATTTTGAGGCTTAATCATACTGCTCTGCATGTTCGTAATCTATCCTTCCGCCTTGAGAGTCCTATTACGTAAAGAGGAAAAGCCGCTTTCACGCCCAGTACAGTGAAGAAAGGTAGTAGCAGTCTCCCTCGCTGCCGAATTAAGGAGAGGTAAGAAGGGAAGTATACGGGGCATTTGATCATTTGCCCTAAAGTTGATGGGTATTTGATTATTTGCCCAAAGTTGATAGACGTTTGATCATTTGTCCTACGATGTCTCACTGATATGTGGCCCTAGAACCCGCATATTAATGTGACATCGTAGGGCAAATGATCAAATGCTACTAATTTTGAGCAAATGATCAAATGCTCACTAACTTTGAGCAAATGATCAAATGCCCATCAACTTAAGGGCAAATCATCAAAATTGCCGAAGGAAAATGGCTATCGCGCTCCGACTCACCGCCACCCCGCAGTCCCGCACAGCCTCGCCTCGTCGATACCTTCAACGAATGGGACTTGCCGTGGTAGGACATTGGCAATGGTGGTCTTCAATTCCACTCACTGTCGGTCAAGAAAGGGGACGACAGGAACGGCGTTCTTGGCGCTGCTGTCCTGGGAGGAACCGGGGCGGAAGGGGGAGATCGGCTGAGCGTGGTGATGAAGTTTGTGGGGTCGTCAGTGTCGTCGGCGGCGAGGATGGAGGAGGTGGCCGGCCTCATCCACGCCTTCCCCGAGGAGCGCCCCGTCGTCGTCCTCTCCGCCATGGGGAAGATCACCAATCTCCTCCTCCTCGTACTATTGCTTTCTGATTTCCCTTTAGGATTTAGCTTTGTGCGATCTTTGTTTGCTTTACCAAAAGTTGTTCCCTTTCATAATTCACTGTTTCAATGCATCAAGAATCTTCAATCACGGTGGGGTGTTAACTGAAGTGAAGTTTGCACCTTTTGTCATAATTTGCATTGCAGATCATCAAGTGCCGGCTGTTTCACGGGGCCGCCGTCTACGAGAATGTAGTGGATGCAAGGATTTATACATGTCCGGATGCTAAGGTGAACAATCTACTCCTGTTGATGTACCTCGAGGTAGAGAGTAGAGGGGTACCTCCTTGTCCGGGTTCCGAGGGCACACCGGTTTTGGCGTATCTTGTATTCAATGAAAGTTCGAGTTACAATTGAGGGCTATAATGAGCTTTTTAGGTGCTCATTCTAATACACAAAGGTTATCGCACCCTTGGTGGGGTGACTTAAGCGGAAAATCTTAGTTATTCTCGAGAGGGGGTAGTGGACCCCACGTCATCATTCCTTGGGTAGGTCTCTGACTCAGGGGTCCCACGAGGGGTGCCGAAGCTTGGGCCCTCCTTCGGGGGCCTACCCCACGAGGACCATGGGACTTGGTGACCCCACTCATCAGTCAATACCGAGCAAGGCGAGAGTCCCCCTCCACCTCAATGGGCACTCATAGGGATGCCTTAACAGACCGGAGTCAAGCTATGTACCTTTGAGATGGGAATGTGGTGAATCACCCTATAAGGCTGGGCACCGCCCCTCGTGCCCCTTTGGACAGGGCACCTAGCCATGTGCCCTATCCACGAGCAAGAGGTGAAGCTTTCAGCCCGCGGAGCGTGGGGCCTCCCCTCCGGGAGGTGGTGAGATTTGCTCCAATACCAAGAATATGTGGGCATTAGCGGGTGCTATGTGAAAATTCATTGTTGCAGTGCATCAACAATGGCCATAAACAAAGGCCAAAGGGGACGTTAACGGAAGATTAAACCTTTCTTCATGATTAACTGTTGCATCGTACCTGAGATATTTGAGCAAAAGGGAATTTAAAAAGTATGTTAATTGTTTTATGTTTCTGCTGAAATGCATGGTATGTGTGGTCTTATTTTTAGGCTGGGAAGAAGGCGGTGTGGGATGCGGAGTGATACGTGTTTCTGAAATCGAAGAGCGGAACATGCTCGAAGATCTGCATATTAAGTTTGTGTACTTTCCAGTCAGTTTACTAGGGGAAGTGGGGAACAATTTTGATAATTTCACTTGATGGCGGCTTGTTTGCTTAATCCAGGATAGTGGATGAACTTGGACTGCCAAGATCTGTGATGCATAGTAAACCCACTAACTATCCTCTTGTGGAATTGTTTTCCATGATATAATAAGCTTACGGTTCCCTGTGAATGAAACTCGTAGCTATGCTGGATGAACTGGAGCAGCTCTTGAAAGGTATTGCTATGATGAAAGAGTTGACGCTTCGGACCACTGACTACCTTGTTTCATTTGGAGAATGCATGGCCACACGGGTTTTTGCTGCTTATTTAAACAAAATTGGCATCGAAGCACGGCAGGTACTTCTTGTTCTTGGTATGCTCTTGGTTTTTGCAATGAACCAGTATGCTTCACAGAATATGGGTACATCAACCTACCTGAATTTGCAATATCGTATAAGTAGCCCTCTACTATGGAAGACAGTCTTGAAATTTTGATATCTGGTCGCTGAATTTTCGATTGCAATTCACTCCATTTCTCAACTCATTTGTTGTAATTTGTCTCACTGCACAGTGCACACTTCCATATTAATTCCTCCATTGTGTCTGTGCTTCCTTCCCCAAATGTCTCAACTTGGCACTGGGACCCATAAAGTTAGCTAGTCTCTAAATTCCCTATGGGTTGAATTTCCCCTACATTTGTCTCGTAATGTGAAATCATGATGGATTAAAATTGTATTTTGCAAACGCTTTTGCAGTATGACGCATTTGATATCAGTTTCATAACAACAGACGATTTTGGTAATGCAGATATCTTGGAAGCAACTTATCCTGCTGTTGCGAAGATGCTACATGGAGACTGGATTCGGGATCCAGCAATACCTATTGTTACTGGGTTCCTTGGGAAGGTATTCTCATCAATGAATGAGCTTTTCATTTGTGGAGCAACTCATTAATTCGTTGCAACTGCTATCACTTGCAGGGCTGCAAATCAGGCGCTGTTACTACTTTAGTCCAAGATGGCAGTGACTTAACTGCTACAACCATTGGTAAAGCCTTGGGATTGAGAGAAATTTAGGTCCATGTGAAGACTGAATAGAAAATAAACAAACCATATCCTTGCTTTCTGAGAAAAAAAATAAAAAAAATAGAGGCTACAGTTGACTATTCCAATTTATTTACCATGCTAATTGGTTTAGTAGCTGTTGCTTATCCCCAGTTATTACCTGTTTTGTCTGAAAGCATACCATTGCCTGTGATAGGTATGGAAGGATGTTGACGGTGTGCTAACTTGTGATCCAGATATCTATCAAAATGCAAAGATTGTCCTGTTCTTAACATTTGAAGAGGCTGCCAAACTTGCTTATTCTGGTGCCCAGGTATGTATTCATTTTGGTTTGTAAGAACAAACTGTTCAAGAAGAGGATTGTAAAACTGAACTGCAATGAGAGCTCCTAAAGGATAATTTATGTTCGTTGCAGTTTTTAAACTTGAGGATATATTATGTGGTGCAAGTCCTGGACAAAAGGAATATATGTATCATTAACCTTATTTACCTGGGAAAACATCTTGCATACTTTCAGATTTCAATCAATCAAAGACTATCATAAACCATTTTTTGCACTTACACACTTTGGTGTGTGTTACTCGAATATCAGAACATAATGGATGGCATCTATTGTTCTAAAGAATTAGAAGTGTAAAGGAGTTTTGGTTTGTGACGACCCGTGCAATTAGCCCAGGTAATTAACAGCTTTATTGTCATTACACTGAGTTAATTACACTAATATCGGTATACTAACTGATCAAAACATCAAGCATGCCCAATATTTTATCAATTAGTACACCGTGTTCAAAGTGTTGCAAGAACAATAATTAGAGACTGAATGTAAATATATTACAAACCAAACCACGCAGGGCTACAAGTTCATTACATAATTATACATAGGATCCAAGTAGAACAAAAATATAAGACATAACTACTAATTACACAAAAGACCGACGAGGTCGTAGCACAGCTACGCAGTACTCTATCCTTCCTAGTAGTCCTCGTAGGTTTAGTTTTGCGGTTGGCCCTCATCCCAAGTTTCGTAGTCGGTCCAATTGGGATCCACATCCCAACCAGACGCTTGACTACCAGAACAATTATCTAACAGAGGGAGAGTTAGCAAGAGTGAGTACAAAAGTACTCAGAAAGCACTAAGAGCAAAAATGCATAATATGAATTTTTCTCAGCACTTCACCACAAATCCAACTTCTCCAATCCATTTTCCGAAAAAATAGGTTTTATTAAGAAAACGTAGGTTTCAATTTTAATTCCTGAAATTGCTACTAGCACTCGTATATGAGGCAGACTTAGCTTTCGTAGCCTCCAATCCAGGAGACAAGCATGAATTCATGATTTGACCTTGCACAGGTTTGTACCACTTTACCCATAGTGACCCCCTAACACGAGAGGCCCCAGAATGTTTATCACTAGTCTAGTATTAAATCTCCAACCCTGTTACCCGAGTTGCGGACTCCTTCACTAGGCAATCCCGCCGACTCGTGGCTAACAATTTTATCTGGCTACCGCAGCAGCACTATTGATACTCAACCCAAGGCTTCATGAATATATAGCCTGAAAGAATCAACCGCAGTTGATTTTGTCCCTCACTGGGCCTTTCGGCATACCCAGATTCACACGCGTATTTATGTAATCTTACCTAATGTGGAGATCATAATAGCTCCCTAGGACAACCTTTTCTGGTCGATTCCACACACTATGGTTGATACTGAAAATACGGCTCATTGCTCGAGTGTAGTTGTTTATCCTTATATCATAGCCTATGTAGAGGGTCCCACTGGCCAACATACTCATCTCATTGGCGCCCTCTACCCACCATAATAATTATACAACAACGGCTCCTTTCGTTGGATGAGCCCAATTCATTAAATCGATAACCTCTCACATCATCATCACATTATCAGCATTTTCATTTTCATCAAACCACATTTCCATCCGTAACCAATTTGATATTTTCAGTTTACATATATAGTTTGTAATGCAGGAATGATACTTATAATGATACTGAAATCAATTTGAAAACATTTAATAAAACTTGCTCAAAGGAAAGCTTGCCTGAAGTAGAATTTGCAAGTACGGCCTCGCTCGAAAACAGGGGTGGTTGGTCAGGCTCTACGGAAATTAACCCACAGTAACCTTACGGTGCCCGAAATCTACGAGTAGCACCTTTTTAACTAAACCTTCTAACTTGGCCCATATTTTAATATTTAACAGCAATAAATACAGCAATTCAACTAATACCACTTTGCACATTTATTAACTAATAAATCGTAGCTTTTAGAAATTAAATAAAATTTTCCTATGATCCATTTACGATGATTTAACCTACGCGGTTCGCACGAAGGATAAATTTTTCTACTCTTCTTCTTTTCTTTCTTTTTCTCCTCTTTTCTCTTCTTCTCTTTTTCTTTTCTTTTCTCTCTCTTTTTTCTTTTCTTTCTTTCTCTTCCGTTTCCTTTTTCCCCCCTTTTCTGGCCGAAGCTTCTCTGGACTCTTCTCCTCTCTCGGTTTTCTTCGCCTCTACCTCTCCTCTCCCCTGGGATTGAGTCCCCTCCGGTACCCTGCCGCTGCGCCGGCCACCAGCCGTCTCCGACCGTTGCTCTCCCACGCTGGTTCCTCTCCTCCCCCTCTTCTCTACTCCTCCTCTCTCCCTACCTCTCCTTCCTCTCTGCTCCTCATTGCCGACGCCTCTGCTCCCCTCTTTCCCCTACTCGGCGCCGCCGCTTCCTCACCATGGCCGAGGGGAGCTCGGCCACAGCCCTCTCTCTCCCCCTTCTACTCTACTCTTCTCCTCTCCTCCCTCTACTCCCTCTCTGTTGTCGAAAAAGGCAAGAATAGATACTACCGATCTGTACTCCCGTGGGTTTCTAATTGATGCAAGCAAAGTCAATGATGCACGGGGGTTCTAGAGGGACGGCAAGGTTCTGAATCATGCAACCCTAGAATCCCCTACTGAGACTACGAGTTCCCCTCTCGATCTACCCATTTGTGCACTACCAACAAGTAAGTACTACAGCTAATGCTACTAGGAATGCTAAACAATGGCTGTGCACCTGGGATCGGGTTGGGGGATTCAGTTTACGGAGTGGAAGGAGAGGTTGCCGGCTCGGTTCTTGGGGGGATCCTCCATGTTCTGGCTTGTTCTTGTGGGTCTCCTTGCTCCGACCGATTCTTGGGTTCCTCCTTCGGTATGCCTTCGGTTCTGGGCTTGGTTGCTCTTGGCCTTCGGCTGTGGTTGCTTGCTCCGTGGTCTTTGAGGCTCTTGCTAGGTTTTCTGCTTTGGCTGAGAAGAAGGGAGTGGTTGTGTTGCCTTTGGTTGGCTCTGGTTAAAATGGAGTGCCGAGACAGGCTGCTCTGGTCTCCTTGTTTGCTGTGCTGGTCAAGGGGAGGGGCACCTCCTGTGCCGGCTGGGAAAGTGTCAAGGCTTGGTCAAAGTGACTAAGTTACTAAGTTGCCTCCCTTGGCTCTTTACTGAGTTACTGAAATTAGCCTATTCACCCCCCCTCTAGGCAATCTTCTAACCTTTTCAATTGGTATCAGAGCCGAACCTTCTAGAAGGCTTAACTGCTTGAAGGAACGTGATGGCCAACACCGGATTGAAGGTTGTCGTGACGGACGAGCAAAATAGTCTGAGAGCCGGAGATGGAACTCCCGGCAAGAGCAAAGAGGAAGCTACCTCTACATCTACTCAGGGAGCTCAAATTCCTTTCAATTATGAAAAATTAAATACTTCCTCTTCGCATTCGTATATCACTGTGCCCTCCGGGCGTGCTCCTTTCTTTGATGGCACGTACTATTCCGCTTGGAGGCACAAGATGAAAATGCATTTGATGTCACTCCATCCTAGTGTTTGGAAGATTGTTTGCACATGTTTAGATATGCCGGAAGACGATATGGAGCTCACGCCGGAACAAGAGCAAAACATCCACCGTAATGCTCTGCCGCTAGCGTGTTGCTTGGAGCGTTGAGTCCCGAGGAATTCAACAAAGTGGACGGCTTGGAAGAAGCCAAAGAGATATGGGACACACTCCAAGTAGCACATGAGGGTACATCAAGTGTAAGGGAATCAAAGATTGAATTGCTAGAAGGCAAGTTGGGGAGATTTGTCATGAATGATGATGAGACTCGCAACAAATGTATGACCGCTTGATGATCCTCGTAAACAAGATAAGAGGGCTTGGAAGCAAGGATATGACAGACCACGTCGTGGTAAAAGGATGTTGAGAGCCTTTGCCCCAAGGAACTCTACTCGTAACCCTTATCACGAGAGCGAAAAGATTTCAAAAGACTCACTCCAAATGACGTGCTCGGAAGAATTCTTTCACATGAACTCATGGAGGAAGAAGCAAAAGAAGTGAAGAATCTTGCCAAGCAAAGCTCGAGCTCAAGACCGAAGCAAATAGCTTTGAAGGCAAGCAAGAAGGAAGAATCAACATCAAGTGATGATGAGGAAGATGAAAGCGATGATGAGGAAGACTTGGCGTTGTTTGTGAGAAAATTCAAGAAATTTCTCAAGTATGACGGGTCAAGCAAATACAAGAAGAACTTCAATGACAAGTCAAGGAGAAGAAGAAATGTGAAGAAGGGTTGCTATGAGTGCGGTGAAGTTGGACACTTCATCGCCGATTGTCCAAAGAAGAAGACCTCCTCAAATGAGCAAAAGAAGAGTGAGCCAAGCAAGAAAAATAAAGGCTACAAGAAGAAGTACTCGGGGCGAGCCCATATTGGTGAAGAATGGGATTCAAACGACTCCGACTCCGATACCGATGATGAAGGAGTCGCCACCGTCGCCATTGAAGCCGCTCCTCCAACAAAATCACTCTTCGGCGACATGAGCGACACCGATTAACGCATTTACACACCCGTTTGTCTCATGGCAAAAGGGCGGAAGGTAATGACTAAGTCGAAACCTTCAAGTAGTAGTAGTGAATTAGACAGTGATGATGATAATGATGATGGTCTATTTTGTGATTTAAGCAAATCGGCTATTGATAAAATCCATAAGCTACTGAAAAGAATAAATAGCCAAGAGGAAACTTTCGAGAAGCAAGAAGAGTTGCTGGTTTGTGAGAAAAAGAAAAATCTTGCTCTCGAGAAGGTTCTTACTAAAGAAAAGGAGACAATTGAGTTGTTAACCAAAAAGCTTGATTTGGCTAATAACTCAATTGTAATGCTTAAGAGTTCAAATGAGTCACTTCAAGAGAATGCTATTAGACTAGAAAACAATCTTCAAGCTCTTGAAGTGCAAATTGAATCTCTTAACGACCTAAATACTCCAATTGTTGATTCATTTTTGGCATCTATTCCTTCCACTAGCAATGGTTGCTCTCGTTGCTACAATGTTGACGTTAATGCTTGTACTACTAACTCTCAATTCGTGCAAGTATTAAAAAGCGAAAACGAGAGACTAAGTGCCTTGGTAAGATACGGTTGCATGAAAACTTATCAATCCAAGGATGCCCTATATAAGACCATAAATGGTCAAGGCAACAAAAACAAAGAAGGGCTAGGATATGATAAGTATGAATGCAAAAGAAATGACCGTGTGGTGGTAAAAGGTAAGGAATGCATCAAGTTTGTCAAAGGAAATGACAAACAACCATTGACCACCACACATGTCATCAAGACCGCAAGAATCAAAAGGGCATCCTCAATGTCATACATCAAAATCTATTCACTATGCATCTTATATGTTGAAGAGGAACCACCGTGGTAAAGTGGTTGCTCATTATGTTGGTGCCCACCACTCTAATGAAGTGAGCAAAAAGAAGGTGTGGGTACCGAAAGTATTGATTACTAACATACAAGGACCCAAAAGAATTTGGGTACCTAAAAACAAGACTTGATGCGTTTTTCGTAGGATTATACCTCCGGGGGATCAAGTTGGGTGCTTGATAGTGGTTGCACAAACCACATGACCGGAGAAAAGAAAATGTTTTCATCTTTTGATGAGAAAGGGTCACAATATGAAAATATTGTGTTTGGCGATAATGGTAAAGGTGAGGTAATGGGATTAGGTAAAATTGCTATTTCTAATGATCATTCAATATCAAATGTCTTGCTAGTTAAGTCCTTAAATTACAATTTGTTATCCGTGTCGCAACTTTGCGAGATGGGTTATAATTGTCTATTTACTAACTTAGATGTGACCGTCTTTAGAAGAGACGACTCCTCAATTGCTTTTAAAGGATATTTGAAGGGTAAGCTCTATTTGGTTGATTTCAATTCAAATAGCGCTAAACTTCAAACATGCTTGATGGCAAAGTCTAGCATGGGTTGGTTGTGGCATCGCCGGCTAGCTCATGCTGGCATGAGGAATCTCGACAAGCTTCTAAAGGGTGATCACATCATTGGACTAACGAATGTTGAGTTTGAGAAAAATAGGATTTGTAGCGCTTGTCAAGCCGAAAAACAAGTTGGAGCGCGTCATCCCGCAAAGAACATCATGACAACGACAAGACCATTGGAGCTTCTACACATGGACCTCTTCGGACCCATTGCTTATATAAGCATCGGAGGTAACAAGTATGGTTTAGTCATTGTTGATGACTTTTCACGCTTCACGTGGGTATTCTTTTTGCAAGAGAAAAGTGAGACACAGGGGATAATTAAGAAATTTGCAAGAAGAGCCCAAAACGAATTCGAGTTGAAGATCAAGAAGATTCGAAGTGATAATGGAAGCGAATTCAAGAACATTCAAGTCGAAGAATTTCTTGATGAAGAAGGGATCAAGCACGAGTTCTCCGCTCCATATTCTCCTCAACAAAATGGAGTGGTAGAAAGGAAGAATCGGACGTTGATTGAGATGGCAAGGACAATGCTTGACGAGTACAAGATCTCCGATCACTTTTGGGCGGAAGCCGTCAACACCGCGGGCCATGCTATCAACCGTTTATATCTCCACAAAATATTGAAGAAAACGGCTTACGAACTCCTCACCGGTAACAAACCAAATGTTTCATATTTTAGAGTTTTCGGTAGTAAATGTTTCATTCTTAACAAGAAACCCAAGAATTCTAAATTTGCTCCTAAGATCGATGAAGGTTTCTTGCTAGGATATGGATCAAATGCCTATGCCTATCGCGTTTTCAACAAAACCTCGGGTTGCATTGAAATAGCGAGAGACGTGACATTTGATGAATCTAACGGCTCTCAAGTAGAGCAAGTTGATTTAAATATGTTAGAAAATGAGGAAGAGCCAAGCATTGCAATCAAGAAGATGGCTATAGGTGAAGTGAGGCCGCAAGAAAAGGAGCATCAAGACAATTCCTCTATGCAAGTTGAGCCTCCTACCTCAAATCAAAATCAAAACATTCCTCAAGATAGTCCAAGCAAACTCTTGGAGGATGATCAAGTTGAAGATAATGAGTCAATTCAACAAACATCTCAAGTACCACATCCAAGAGTGCATCAAAGCATCCAAAGAGATCACCCTGTCGACAACATTTTAGGCGACATTCAAAAGGGGGTAACTACACACTCAAGAGTAGCTAATTTTTGTGAATATTACTCTTTTGTGTCTACTTTGGAACCATTGAAGGTGGAAGATGCACTAAAAGATCCAGATTGGGTAATGGCAATGCATGAAGAGCTCAACAACTTCGTTAGAAACAAAGTGTGGTCGTTGGTGGAAAGACCAAATCAAAACGTGATTGGAACCAAATGGGTCTTCCGCAACAAACAAGACGATAACGGAGTTGTCACAAGAAATAAAGCTCGGTTGGTAGCTCAAGGATTCACTCAAATTGAAGGTTTGGATTTTGGTGAGACTTATGCTCCCGTTGCTAGATTAGAATCAATTCGTATATTAGTTGCATTTGCTACTCACCATAATTTCAAGCTTTATCAAATGGACGTCAAGAGTGCTTTCTTAAATGGTCCAATCGCCGAATTGGTCTATGTTGAGCAACCGCCGGGAATGGAGGACCACAAGAACCCCACTCATGTCTACAAACTCCATAAGGCGCTCTATGGGCTTAAGCAAGCACCTAGAGCATGGTATGAATGTCTTAAGGATTTTCCTATTAAAAAGGGTTTCGAAATTGGTAAAGTCGATCTTACTCTCTTCACAAAATATGTTGATAATGATCTATTTGTGTGCCAAATATATATCGATGACATTATATTTGGTTCTACTAATAAAAGTTTTTGTGAGGAATTCAGTAGGTTAATGACAAAAAGGTTTGAGATGTCAATGATGGGTGAGTTAAAGTTCTTCCTCGGATTTCAAATCAAACAACTCAAAGAAGGGACATTCTTGTGTCAAACAAAGTACATCAAGGACATGCTCAAGAAGTTTGACATGGAGAACGCCAAGTCAATCCATACACCCATGACAACAAACGGACACCTCGGCCTAAATGAAGAAGGTAATCCCGTGGATCAAAAGGTATATCGATCCATGATAGGTTCATTGCTTTATCTTTGTGCATCTAGGCCTGATATTATGCTTAGTGTGTGTATGTGTGCAAGATTTCAAGCCGCTCCTAGAGAGTGCCACCTAGTAGCCGTGAAAAGAATTCTTAGATATTTAGTTCACACACCTAGTTTAGGGCTTTGGTATCCTAAAGGATCAAAATTCGATTTAATTGGTTATTCGGATGCTGATTATGCGGGTTGCAAAGTGGATAGAAAAAGCACTTCGGGGACTTGTCAATTTCTAGGTAGATCACTAGTGTCTTGGTCCTCAAAGAAACAAAATTCAGTGGCTCTATCCACCGCGGAAGCCGAATACATTGCCGCAGGAAGTTGTTGTGCACAATTATTATGGATGAGGCAAACCTTAAAGGATTTTGGATTTAACATGGAGAAGGTACCACTCTTATGTGACAATGAGAGTGCAATCAAAATAGCCAACAATCCTGTTCAACACTCTCGGACCAAGCATATAGACATCCGACACCACTTTCTTAGAGATCACTCTCTTAAGGGAGACATAGATATTACCTATGTGAGAACCGAGAAACAATTGGCCGATATCTTCACCAAACCTCTTGATGAGAAACGATTTTGCGAATTGAGAAGTGAGCTAAACATCCTAGACTATCGGAATGTGACTTGACATCTTGCTCGCATATATAGTTACTATTCTTGGTAATTTCAAAATAAAAGGATTGCAAAAATTAATTATCTGCCTTTTTGAAAGAGTTGAGTTGTCAATTGCATCTTTAGTCATTCCACCTGTGTTCATAGCTTCGACTGTTGTTTTGGTCTCTAATCACAAGTAGGATGACTGCCGAGTTCACTGTCTCAAAGTCTCAATTTCTTCCATCTCAGAAATCCTATCTTTTCTCCTTGTCAGCTGGAAAAATCAACTCTTCGGAATTTCCGATCGTGTCATCGGAATATCCGAATTCTGTGTTTTTTAACTCTTCGGAACATCCGATATTTTTATCGGAATATCCAAATCCTGCTCAGCTTCTGGTTCGCTGGAAATTTGAACTCTTCGGAACATCCGATATCCTATATCGGACATTCCGACTTTCTGGAAAATCAAATCGTTCGGAACTTCCGAACTTCAGCTCGGAACTTCCGAAGTGTGTGTAAACGCTTGAAAAGGACCGCTCGGTTGGCCCCTCCTCCTCATTTGTTTATTCCTTAGCCTCCGTACGGTTCTCCTCTTTTCATCTCTTGTCGTCTTCGGAGTCTCCGAGCCTACGGAAACTCCGATCTCTCTCCAAGGAATATTTTACTTCGGCTTGGAGGATCTCTTCTCGTGTTAATCTTGATTTTCGTATTCTCGGGTAAACCTAGATCCCCAATCTCGAGATTATTCCTCTTTATGAAATTCCTGATCATATCTTTCGGTAGACTTGTTGCTCTAGTGTATCCCCGCCTAGATCTCAAGTTTTATCGAATTCCTTCGGTTAATCTGGTTGGAATCCTAGTTTTAGGGTTGTACCGAATATATCGGAACTTCCGAAATTCGCTGTCGGAACTTCCGATGTAAAGTCGGAACTTCCGATATTATGTCAGAACTTCCGATGTTGACAGTACAGCACTAAAGCCAGCTCTCTCTAGTTTCATCTATCATATCTTGCTACTCTCTTATCAGCTGATATCAGATGGATCCAAGTCAAGGCGATCAGCCTCCTCAGGATCCGGCTAAGGTCATTGCCAGCCGCAAACGCAAGACACCAACTGGGGCAAGAACAAAGCGAGCCTCAGCTCGAGGATCTCAACCAGGCATTACAATCGCTGAACCTCTTTGCTCAGGCCGCTCAGACAGTAAATGTGCCTCGTGGAGCACCGCTACCCTCTAGGAAAGGCAAGGGTATTGCAGGTGCCTCAGGATCTCAGGCTAGAGACATGCTGAGATTGAGACCGCCTGAAAGGAACCCTAGACTGCAGAGGAAGCCAGTGAACTACAAAGGAAAGGCAGCACAAGTGAGAAGAGCTCGTGAAGAAAATCCAAAGCGGAATGACAAGTTTTCCTCTGACTCACGTTTCTGGACATTCTTTCAGCAAGACTTTTACGCTTCAGTCATTTATCCTAGGAAGAATCCTGTAATCCAAATGCAATGGATTGATTGGGAGTATATGGCCGCAGCAGATGATGCCATATTCAATGAAGTTATTGCAGCTTGTGAAAGAACTAACACCAAGAGGATCATGGCTTTTCAAAGACGATTGGAATGTAGAGATCATAGCTCAGTTCTATGCCACCATGTATGTCTCCAGGGATCGAGTCTCCACTCTCCACTGGATGACTGAAGGAACTTGGTATGAAGTGACATATATTCAATTTGCCAGATTACTTGATTTCACTGAAGCTGACTCTAGAGATAAGGACCAAATCCACAATGAGGTCTCTCTTGGTGCATCGAATCTAAATTTCTTGTATCAGGAGAATGCAGAGTTCGAGCCAGGTGACACCAAGGGGATGAAGCCTTTCTTTGCCATCCTGAACAGACTCTTCAGGAAGTCTTTGGCTCCTAAAGAAGGTGATGCTTCTCATGTCCTTTCTTTCACCGTAAATCTCTGAAGCGAGAATGCAAGATGGTCGAGACCCTTCGATGTCTTTGACT
This sequence comes from Rhipidocladum racemiflorum, assembly GCA_036346355.1. Lineage (NCBI taxonomy): Eukaryota > Viridiplantae > Streptophyta > Magnoliopsida > Poales > Poaceae > Rhipidocladum > Rhipidocladum racemiflorum. The sequence goes on from CM070569.1 coordinate 55,100,973, forward strand.
TCATCCGAATGAGATCATACTCATTGGACAGAGCCCGAAGGAGCCGTGGGTATGCTCCATTTATCATGCATTTGATTGAACAAGTGGGCAAGCGGTTTGAGTGTGATGGAAAGCATGTGGCGCTTCAAGTCGTGGCAATCAAGGCCCCATCTCGTGAGCCACCAGGGCTTCCACCAGGGGGACTACCTCTTCTGCTGCTACTCCTTCAGCTTCTGCTCCCAGCGGATCTTCTTCACCTATTCTGCGAGCTCTGAAGTCAATTTTTGTTCTTTGCAAGAACAACTCCGAAAAGCAGAAGAAGAATGCCAAGCGACTCAAGGATATCCAAAGGCATCTGAATCTGGAGTGCTCAGAGGACGAGGAAAGTGAAGAAGAGATCGAGGATCCTTTTGCTCCAGCTCCTGATGCGTCAGAGTCCGAGGATGACGACAAAGAATCTGGGTCAGATGAAGCTGCATCAGAGGAGTCTGATTAGTTTCTCCATCTCTCTCTCTATCTATCCTTTGTGGTGCTTGATGCCAAAGGGGGAGAGATGACAAATTTATCTATCTATCCCTGGTTCAAAGTCGTTGAGTCCGTGAACTTGGAACTTAGTTTATTTGCTTTTTAAAACTTCGTTGTTGAATGTTATTATCGTTTTAAACTCTTTATTGTTTTTGCATGGAGATCTTTTGCTGACTTGATAGTTATTAATTATCCATACTGTTTATCCTGTCAATCTTGTGTTAAATCTCCTATGCAAGGATATAGGGGGAGCTCCCTCATATTTCTCTCAAAAAGTGCATTTGTTTTCAAGATACATTCTCAATGCACATTTTGAGGGGGAGTTCCGTCTATATTTATTCTCTCATAATGCTTTTTAAATTTTTCCTTAATCGTGTTGTCATCAATCACCAAAAAGGGGGAGATTGAAAGTGCATCTAGGCCCCCTAAATGTGTTTTGGGTGATTAATGACAAACGATTAAAGAAACTAATGTGTTCAACTAGTTTATGAACAGGCAAATGCTTCAAGAAGAGATCGTCTATGTACGTGAAGTGTCCCCTAGTAGTGTTGAGTAAGAAAAACGGTATTTAAAGCTTGTTATTTTAATCCTTTGAGTCATAGGAATGCCGTACTATTAAGAGGGATGCTTTGAAATTGACTTAGAGATGTTCTCCTCACTCAAGATGAATTTAGCCGAGTCTCTCAAGGGTTAGAAGTGTTCTCTCTAGCTTCGGAATGAGCTTGTGTTAAAATTCTAGTCGGATGTTCCGATGTTGTATCAGACATTCCGATATTTCAGAAGTTCCGAAGTGTAGTTGTGCTTTAGTCCGTTGTGTTCTGTTAGGGTCGGACATTCCGATGTACTGTTTCGGATGTTCCAATACCTGTTGTGTTTTAGATTGGGAGCTCTCTGTTTGGTTCGGATGTTCCGATATTGAGTATCGGAAGGTCCGATGTGTGCTGTCTTGTGTAAAGATGCTCTCTGTCTATTTCAGACTGTCCGAAGTTGCATCTTCGGAAGTTCCGAAGTGGTTGTTTTCCTGTTTGGGAACCCACTGTTTTGTTTGGATGTTCCGGTATCTTATATCGGACATTCCGATGTGGACTTAGCTTGTTAGTTGGGTTCCCTCTCCGGGAGTTATCGGATGTTCCGATGTTGTTATCGGACTTTCCGATGCGTGTTGTTTTCGACCGTTGGAAGCTTTCCAAGTCTGGTAGTTTGCACACATCGGATGTTCCGAAGTTCTTATCGGACATTCCGATGTGAGGTCGAAAAGTAGGGTAACGGCTAGTTTTGATCCAAAACTATAAATACCCCTCTCCCACTCCTTTTGCTGGTTACACACTTGCTTGGGCTATTCACTTGAGCTTCTTGAGTATTCTCTAGAGCATCCTTTGAGCTTTCTCTCCTCCTTGATCTTAGGGATCATTTAGTGAGTAAGAGTTTGTCAAGTGTGATTGAAAGTCAAGGGTTAAGTTTGTATTCATCTTGAGAAAGTAGAGAACCTCTCCAAGATCGAGATTCGAGTGCATTTATTTCTCTTGGAGGTGGAAGGACTCCTAGACGGCTAGGCGTCGCTCACGAGCCCCCAACGATTGTGGGAAGCCGTGAGAAGTTTGTGAAGGCCGGCTCCGCCTCCGAAAGGAAAGGAACCAATAGTGGAACCAAGCCTCAAGCGTGACCGAGGTTTGGGAGGAAAGGGTTGGAAAAGACCCGGGCTCTTTGGAGCCTCCTCAACGGAGACGTAAGATCCCCTCAAGGATCCGAACTCCGGAAATCAAACCATTGTGTTCTCTCTTGTCTCTAGCTGCTTGTTTAATCTTATTGATCTTTGTTAGTGCAATTTTAGTTGTCTAGAGCTAGTTGTCGTCTAGCTCTTTCTACTTGACCCTTTAAGTCAAGTGCTGTTCGGATAGTCCGAAGTAATATCGGAACATCCGAACAAAACAGTGGGTTCCCAAACAGGAAAACAACCACTTCGGAACTTCCGAAGACGCAACTTCGGACAGTCCGAACTAGACAGAGAGCATCTTTACACAAGACAGCACACATCGGACCTTCCGATACTCAATATCGGAACATCCGAACCAAACAGAGAGCTCCCAATCTAAAACACAACAGGTATCGGAACATCCGAAACAGTACATCGGAATGTCCGACCCTAACAGAACACAACGGACTAAAGCACAACTACACTTCGGAACTTCTGAAATATCGGAATGTCCGATACAACATCGGAACATCCGACTAGAATTTTAACACAAGCTCATTCCGAAGCTAGAGAGAACACTTCTAACCCTTGAGAGACTCGGCTAAATTCATCTTGAGTGAGGAGAACATCTCTAAGTCAATTTCAAAGCATCCCTCTTAATAGTACGGCATTCCTATGACTCAAAGGATTAAAATAACAAGCTTTAAATACCGTTTTTCTTACTCAACACTACTAGGGGACACTTCACGTACATAGACGATCTCTTCTTGAAGCATTTGCCTGTTCATAAACTAGTTGAACACATTAGTTTCTTTAATCGTTTGTCATTAATCACCCAAAACACATTTAGGGGGCCTAGATGCACTTTCAGTTACCAAGTGGCTACTATTCGCTCTTAAAACGCTATGGACACCCGCAGTCCGATAGGTAAGCTACGGTTGCCGAATGATGAACCTAGTCTAGTGAGAGGTGCCGACTCGGCCCCAACGGGTCTAGTATCTCGGTGATCAATACCTCGGGTATGACGGCAATCCCCTTTTTAATTCTATTCGTTCTATTCGCAAATTTGGATTTTATAACAGCAAAGTACACTAATTAATAATCTAATTAGTAACTAAAACTATTATCTATCTAATTAATAACCTAGGTCCTTTCATGGTTGTCACTTGATTTACTAGTCATCATGAACTGTACATATAGCTCATTATGTCAGTTTTAGTTACTTCTTGTACTATAGAAAAGAGAATTTTCGGTTCTTGGTTATTCATTGATGTGCTCTACAACAGGTTTTACATTCACAATCAACTAGCAAATTTACCCGCGCAATTGCATAGTTAGATATTATGATACGATTATCTTTGATATATAACTATATTTTCTATAATTGTGTATTTTTTTATATAACTCTAATATCTATGTAGATTAATATGCACTGTTATAATCCGGTCCCACCAAAATAAGTGATGGAGATCCTTGGATTCTTCCTTTTAATCGAAGCCGTTATAACCCGGATTCGCTAGATAAACGGTTAGATATTTTCTTTTAAATAATAACATCCGATGGTGGAGATCCTTGGACTTTTTCTTTTAATCTAAATCGTTATAATTCGGGTCCGCTTGGTCAATTTGGTTTTCTGGCAAAAGTACGTTGAGCCATTGAGCCATTTAAGTTTAATTCACATTTCATTATTCTGACTGCTATTTGTATGCGCTTGAGCAGGTCTTTTCTATATTTGAAGGTCTAGGCATGTCTGTAGATTGTGTGGCTACTAGTGAAGTTAGCATTTCTGTGTCACTTGATCCATCAAAGTTCTGGAGCAGGGAACTTATTCAGCAGGCAAGTGCATCCGTCTACATGCTAAATGTCAAGTAGCTGTAGCTCTGACTGAACTATCTTAATTCACATTGAAAATTAGCACGATGGCACTTACGAAATGAGTTGATCGTTTGTGTTTTTACCATTGCTTAAAAAATTGTGGTGTGTTAGGTTTATCATGTTTTGTTGGGGGCATGAAGCAGCTTCCTCAGAATCATTCTCTTCATAACTTTCTGATGCGGCACAAATTAGAGAACCCTAATTTGTACGCTAGTTTGGCCCGATCTTTCACAGTACATGTCTCAATGAGAGAGGATCCAATCTTGTACCAAGTTAACCAACAAGATGATGAAGAGATATGTTATGTGTGCATACGCAGCAGCCTTCAATTTGTTATGAATATGACTTGTATTGAATATGAGGGCCAAATGCCATAATATATAGAGTACATGAGGGAAAAGAATAGGAATATGACTCTATCTATAACAGGAACTTATCTATAACTATAAGAGATAATATATCCTTAACACTCCCCCACAAATGCAAGGCGTATGCAATAGCATTGCATTTGGAAGAGAGGAACTAAAAAGAGAAAATCCAAAGTCATAGTCTTGAAGTAGCCGTCGTAGCATGTAACTCCTGAAGAATCGAGCTGACGAAGATAGCCAACGAAGAACCGAGTCGGTGAAGAAAAGTCGACGAAGAAAAGTCGAATGTATGGCAGAGTCGACGAAGAAGAGCCGACGGGACGAGTCGACGAAGAAGAACCGGGTTGATGGGAAAAAAATCGACGAAGAAGCCAAATCGACGAAGAAAAGTCGAATGTATGGCAGAGTCGACGAAGAAGAGCCGACGGGACGAGTCGACGAAGAAGAACCGACGAGGCCGACAAAAACGAGCCGAGCCAAGGTAATAAAAGTTGACAAAATGAGCCAAGCCGATGAGAGAGCCAAACGACGACAGAATCAAGATGCTAAAGATTTGGATGGACGCAACGAAAGACTAAAGACTTGATGGAGAACTGAAAAGCTGGAGCCGAGCCGAAAAACCGAAGCCAAAGTGTTGACCTAAGACTGGAAGCCGGAGCCAAGCCGAAAACTGAAGCCAAGCCAATAAACGAGCCAAAACTGAAGTTGCCCAAATCCGGAACCTTTTGTTGGACTTGAAAACCGGACTTGAAAGCCAAACCTTCATGTGAGGTGAGAATTGAATAAAGAACCTTCTAGACGTGGCCTCCTTGAGTCCTTTGTGGATGTGAACCAAGCCTTGAAAGTGAAGACTAACTTGAAAGTCACGTGGACCACTTCAACTCAACCGAAGCTTTCAGAAGTCACCACATCAACCTTCACAGAACACAAAAGCTTGCTTCCAATCGGGCGACAGTGCACTGAAAGTAGTGCGCCGAGCGGTAGGCGAAGACCGGCGTGAATCGGCGAGAAGGCCGAGGCAAGGCGCAGTCTCCTGGGCGACGACGGCTGGCCGTAGACAATTGAGAGGCAGTACGAGCGGCTGTAGCGTCGCACAGATCTGAACTTGGTGCCGACGGGAGCCCCTGCTTCGAGCCGTCAGGAGCCGTGGCGTCGGCGACGTCCAAAGCAACCGGCGACGGAGCACAAGGCGGCCGATCGAAGACGAGCCCAACCAACGGACGTCGCCGCAGGGGCCAAGGCCGAGCTTAAAACGGCCGATCAAGACAAAGATGGAGGAGCGGCACGGCGCCAGGCCGCCGTCGCCACCGGCCCGCGAGGCGACGCGCCTCGGCGGCAGAGGTGGCCCAATGGACGGGCGTTAGCGGCTTGTCCGACGGAGGCCGGCGATGATGAGGCGGCGCGGCTAAGGCGATCAGCGGCAGACGCCAAGGCAGTGGTCGATGTAGCAGCCGTCTGGCCGAGGCGGCCGCGCGATGGCGATCGGCGGAGCGGAAGAAGGCACCGCCGGAGCGAAGACGGCGCCGGCGAGCCGAAGATGGCCGCCGACCTGGTCGGGACGGGCCGACTCGATGTTTCGCGCGTTCGGCCTCGCCATGTCTCGCTCGCACTTCTTTCCACGCAATGCCAAGTCTTTGGATCCCGCCAGGGCGCCCGTGCCTTCGCCGGTCATCCGTAGGGTTTACCAAGATGCAAAGCTTGCCAAGACCTCGGGGCGGGGCGGGGCGATGGCCGTGATCCCTTCCTCGCCGCCATCGGATGCTCAGTATCGCTAGCATCCGCCGGACCCAGTGGTCTGCGGCGACTCGCCCGACAGGTCTCAGACGGTGGTGGTTCTGCTCGGGTGGTTTGGTTCGAAGGCAGAGAACGGACGGAGGTAGCAGATGACGAGCGGAGACCGTCTAGCAGCAGAAGAGCCAACAAGAAGAGCCGGCCGTCGAGGACAACCGATCTCCTTCCCGTGCGAGCAACAAAGAAGCAGAGAAACAACAGCCAACGGACGCGATCTCCGGCCGCGGCCGGGCGTAAAACGGCCAGCGTGGTCGGCGGCGATGCGAGGGCCCTCGATGAGCGCGCCCCAGAGCCCGGCGATGCCGCCGACCATGTGCATGACGTCAGCGCCGACGCGGGAGCCGCCCCGGGAGTCTCCTCCTCCCGGGGCAGCGGATTGGATCTAAAACAACGGAAGGATAAGCTATGAGAAAAACCTAGGCTCTGATACCATGTTATGAATATGACTTGTATTGAATATGAGGGCCAAAGGCCACAATATATAGAGTACATGAGAGAAAGGAATAGGAATATGACTCTATCTATAACAGGAACTTATCTATAACTATAAGAGATAATATATCCTTAACACAATTCACCCTAGCCGGTTCCCCCTCAATGACAGCAGCAGCTTGCTCGCTCTTCCTTCAAGTCACCGTAGAACCAGCAAGTAGCAGGTCTTCCCGTAGCAAACAAGTAAGCACAGAAACCCTGGAAAATCCTCTCACCCGTGACGACGTGAGCACGGCAGCGCACAAACGAAGAACATGTTCTCTATCTATGCAGGTGGTTTGCAGTGTGGTCTTATCTTGCGGCTATCTAGAGCATGCTTTCTAGCATGGGCTCCAGTTCCTCGTTCACTTTCACAGAACGCTTGATCCTCGTGCACGAACAACACGGTGCCACAGCTTCCCAGCAATCATTCTTGTGCAATGTATACGTAGTGCACAACATATAATTGTCATGTGATGGTGCGATTGAATCTGCTAGAAATGTGGTTTTGTGATAATCATTATGAATCGCAAGAGAAGAGAGGTGAGGTGTGTGTGGTAGCCTGCTAGGGGGTGTCCTCGGCTGCTGCGGCCACGACTAAAGCGAGGCTTGTCGCCGCGCGCGATCTGCGTCCTGTCATCGTTTGGGCCCACCAGGCCCGGCGAGAGAGAGAGAGAGAGAGAGGGGAGGATGACGCTTTTCCGTGGCCCAACTTGTCAGTACCGCCACACTACTACCTGCGCGACTGCCCGGTGGGCCCTCTCGATTCAGTGCCGCCTGATGCTACTCGATCGGCATTGGTACCCTCTCGATTCAGTCGCGGCGCAGAAGGTGGCAGCGGGTGCAGTTGCAGCACGTAGCTAGCAAGGCAGGCAATAATTTTCCCTCTCCTCTCAGTCTCGGCAGCGTTGTGGTCGCCGTCACTCCCTCGTGACATCCAAAGCTAGCTGTTGAGAGCATGAGCCCCAGAGTCAGGGAGGTTTTTTCTTCTTCTTCCTCTTAGTCTTTTGAGTAATTAGTTGGGGTTCGGTCAAGGTTTGGCTCGGTCTAAATTATACAACACACTGTTATATAGCGCTAGCTACTACTAAGTGCCTGTTTCATTCTCGTTCCCTTGGAAGCATATCCACCCGGGTCCAAGCGATAGAAACAGAGGCAGCGAGGGGATCTTTTCTCCTTTACCTTACTTGAATCCTTATCGCTGCCGACCCTATCAATGAAACGAAAGGGACGAGCGCACAAGGAAGGGGGCGCCGTGCAGTGCGGTTACTTTAACGGCACGGTTCCAGTGTCCTCCCCCAATTCGAGGAGGCAGTCCAGCCCGTCCTCTCCTCACAGGGAATCAGCAGCGCGAGCACCTCGAGCGGCCCAGACGAGACAGCAGATACTGGTAGATTAGACAAGGCAACCCGCCAGTACTAATGTGCAATAGACAGTACAACATTGCCTGTGCATCCTTGGGAACAAGTAGTGGGCGGGTCAAAAAGTAAAGGATCAGCAGCATCTTGCCAGCATAGCACCAACTGGGACCCAAATTGGTAAACAGGGCGCGACAGGCAGCTTACGCTTACTCATCAGCATCCGCTTCCTCTTGCTTTGCTCTCCTTTCCCCTTCCTATCAACAACCCAACACCCACACCCGCCCTTGCACTGCTGTTACTCCTTTCATTAACCAAAAGTGCCAAGCGCTGCCTACAACAAGACGAGAGCTTTCATCTGCACCGCATAGCTACTAAAGAGCTAGATGATGAGGCAAGGGCCTCACCAGATCCAGACACACTTGCCTTCCAATCAATCAGGCAACACCACCAAACGCGGTGGAGAGTATCGATACATCGTGCGCCCCAGACTCGCTGCAGAGAGCGACACGGCACCAACGGGTCTCCTCTCTATAACTACAATATATTAAATAAGATCAGACATACATATACCACTGTTTGCAATTTTATCTCGCGCTAGACATTACAGAACTTGGAGGCTTACGACCCCGGGAATAGCTGCTGGTTAATACAGGCGAGTTCTTGCTACAGCTGCTACCACTATTGGGTGACTACTAGATAGATAGATATTTACATCAGAGTTGGGGTAAACTAAACAGCATTCCCAGGAAGGGCAATAACAATCATAATAATTAGCTCCGCCAAGAGCAACCAAGGAGAAACAATCAATAGGCAAAAGTCTACATTGCATCAGACACGCAAAAGAGGGGGTGGACGGGACGGGGCGATCACCCACACACATCAGGAGCTACTTCTTGCCTGGGACCCGGCAGCATGACAAACCCCCCATGCGATACCTCATGCATCATCGGCTTCACACAACCTACACAAACGCCAAAACCAACAACTGAAAGGTCAAATCTCTTTCGGTGCTACTCCTCATAGCAGATAACAATATCATGTGACCATGCATGCGGATCAAGAATTTGTGAGTCAGGTAAAAGGCCATGGGGAACAGAATACATTTTACCATCCCTACACAACCAATTTCATCCATACAGATTCGACCCACTAACATCATCAATTTAAACAACAATAGCATGATGTGAACCAGCTCTGTGTGTGTGTGAAACTAGAACGGCATGTAGGTTGCAGTAAATATCCAAACAACCTACAGTTATGACTTAAGAGGCATCTACTATAATATACCCACCCCCACCTTTTCGTTTTGTTTTCAAGGTTCGTTATTTCAGATAAAAAAACTACCGTAGCAATTAAGTGCACATACCTAGTTATCTAAACTGCTGGACGCAGGCAGATGAGCCTTCCCGTTTGTAGCAGCATATCCTTCGCCAGTCACTGAAGATCCCTCCTTTCTTGGGGTAGATGATTTCGAATTCATCTTCTGCACCTCCTCCTTGGTGTAAATAAAGATCTTCCGCACGATACTGCAGAATTCTCTGCGCACGAAATAATGAACCGGTGTCAGTACTAGGGAGGAAAGTTCTACTGTATACATATCAAGCAAGCACAGATAGAGCCATACTCCCATGGATCATCTCCCACAAGCATCATATCGCCCTCGTTATCAGTATAAACGATCTGCCAGTTCTTGTTCGAAGACATCAATTCACCGTCAAATTCAAACATCTTGTCTAGTTCAGCTTTGAGTTCGTCATAGTCATCGAACTTTGAGAGATCCACAGATCTGCCAAGTGCAACACCTTGCTTATGAACCTGCCAAAACCATTGCCGGTAAAATGTCAATTAGCGAGGGACCCCCAAAAGAACACAGGCTTACAAGATAGAAGATACTCCCTTCAGTCTTAAAAAGCTAACGTGTTGGACATCGACACAGTCTTCAAAACACAACTTTGACCACTAATTTTTATTATAATATATTTATTAAAGTCAATAAAATTATAATATTATGAAAGTACTTCTCGAGACAGGTCTACACATATCATTTTCATGTATCCAATTTAAATATTTAAAAATATATCGGTCGTCAGTTTCAGAAGTTTGACCGTCACTATGTATCAGCTTTTTTAAACCGGAGGTAGTAATACAACACGACAATATGTATACAATATTTACAGTCTCATGGGTAGACTAACTAGTCTTACTCATGACTATAAATGAACAAACAAATTCGTGCACAAAGGGCAAATATTTATCACAAAACCTGCTCTATATGTTATCAAACAAATCAAATATCAATGACTTCTTTTCTGAACACCAAGAACAATAATGTCACCACAATGGGAGTGGAACTGTGATTGTCAGAAAGTGAAAACGTCTAATTTTAGGCAACCTAGAAAATACACTTATATCAACGAACAATTTGCAAATTTGTTCAGTGTCAACTGGAAACACAAACGTTTTCAGCCAACGAATACTCAAATAGTATTTTCTTCAACATGGACTAGCTCATAATTTTCACATTGAACTAATAACGGGATACTTCAATCTCGATTGCTAGCATAAATTGAATGACCAGTAATGTTGAGGTAAAACAAAAGTTATGCCATAGAAACATACTAATATCAAATGCCGTGAACATCAGAGGAAACAAGACAATACCTTGGTGCAGCTCCTCGTCGAAGCACCCTGGGACTTGCTTTGAACATCTTTTGAACTTTGTGGAGCTTGTTGAATGCTTTTCTCATTCTCAATTGCTGTCCCGTGAGTGCTTACAGACAAATCAGGAAAGCAATCAATTTGTGCTGGTTGAGTTTGTAGCATAGGATCATGTGTTGCAGCCATTGGGGGGCTCAACTGATTAGAAGGGGCACTAGCAGTATCAACTTTAAACCCAAAAATCCTGAAACTATTGCCTTCTCTTGTTTTCTCTAACTCAACTGGAGCTACTGATGCATGAGGTCTGACCACTCGTGGCTGTTCAACTCGGGCAAATGGCTGATTTAACCAACTTGATGGGTTTTGCTCGAATCTGAAACCCTGTGGTTGATCTCTTGAATTACCATAAACAGAGTTCTGGCCATTCCAAAAATGCAACTCATTTGACTTTGTGTGCATCTTAGTGCTCGATTCAACAGTTAGGGAAGGCTGTGGATGTATAAAGAAGTCTGAGAACTGACGAGCAGAACATTGATCCTGAAACTGGTTCTTGAAAGATGTAATACGGTTAGGAGCCTCATCAAAAGTCTGCGTGAAGAAGCCTGGGGAATCACCAAAAGTTTGAGCACCAGAACGAACATCCTTAAAGTCAGTTTCGCGCCTTCCCAACTGCGTCCAATCATGGCTTATTCCAGCATTGGGAGATGGAGACCACATCATAGGCTTCTGAACAGTCGCATCAGAGTCATTACTGTCAGTTTGGTTGCTGTTCCTCAAGGTCATCTGTTCTTGACCTTGCAAGACCATGTTATTTTGATTTCGTTGTAGTTGAGCAGAATCGATATCAACCTTAGTTGCACCTACAAATGGCACCAACAATTTCAAGAGCATTAAATATGCAACATATCTTCATCACCCTTCCACTAAAACTAGAGGAGCATTTGGTCTTCCAATTGCAAGTAGCTTCTGAACTCACCTTCTTTTGTACGAACAGATGATTCAGGAGAAGCTGGAGGAGCATTTGGTCTAAGTCTTTTGACCCTAGAAAGAGGAAGGGGGTTAACAGGAGGTGCTGAAGCGGGCTCTATTTTCCATGGAGACACACTATCCGGACGAGGAATAGTTGATGGCTCATCCCAACGGACCTAAGTTACAAAATCAATCCTCCATAAACAGATGACTTTTCCAGCCATACAAAATGTAAAAATGACAATAATATACGACAGATACCTTCAGGGATCTCCAGCTTGATTTAGGCCACATTGGGTCAAGATTTTCACTGCCAACTACAGTACCAGTAAACCTACATGACAATGAACACAACAGTTGGAAATAATCACTTAGTACCATGATGGTAATCTACAGAAAACCACATTTGTAGAAAAGGCAAGACAACAATTACCTCTGCTCTGGTGCCTCTTCCCCTTCAAACCTCATCCTGAACCTCATCCCAATAGAACAATTGTTTTTTACAGACTCCATATATTGATCATATGGTACAATGAACTCTGAAGGGCTCGTCCTAACATCAACGTGGAGATTAGTCATCAGACACAAGTTTAATTACTCAGAAAGTTACATAGTGGGAACGAATTGATGGCTGCAGATACACGGAAGAATAGCCTTACAGCCAGATAAACCAGTAGGTTTCTAGTAGACATGTCAATATACCTAGGTTTGTAGTAGACAGTGAACATGCTCTTGGTGTTGATAGCATGCCATGCAGTTGCAAGGACTCCAAGGTGCATGCTTTGGCTAGATATGACTGAAGAAGGCACGTTGGGTAGCTGTCTCATAGCCCGCCGAACACCAACACGAAGCTCATCATTCTCTCCTCTGCATGACGCACAACAAACTTTAGCACTGAATTGTTATGCTGGGAAGAAAGGAAACAACAATAGACCTGAGGAAAATGAAGGCATCCCCAGCAACAAGCCTTTTGGAACTGACAAACACACTCCAACCGCTCTGAAGGAGATGCCTCCTAGGTTGTCCTGGTGATTATGCACACATTTTACACAATCATCATTGTTGCCATCAACATCAAGAAAAACTTTTTCCATTTTATCAACGGTTTTGATGCATTGCATTGTCAATCGATGGCTAAGCTAATCTAGAAATCCTTGATGCTATATTCTACACACCACAAAAATGAAAGGTAACTACAACAACTAATCATATGGTAAATCGATCAGCCTCAAATCACACAGGCATACATGGCAATGTAAAACTGATATAGACCACAGAAAGGAAAGGAACACAAAGTTACCGCGAAAGATGTGGCGGAAGCGCCAGTCCATGCCATGCAGATCCTTTGCCACGAGTTCCTGTGTGGGAGGCGACTGGGTCATGTCCTGGCAAACAAACCAGGTCAGCTGATGCCACAAACCGATGACAAGCCATACACATGGACCGAAAAACATATGTTTCTTTCCCTCTTCTAGTGTAAAATCCACACGTACCAAGGGAGGGAGGCACTCATCAGCATGTCGGCGCAGCACAGAGAATCCGCCGTGCGTGCTGGTGTCCGACGCGGTCAGCGTCTTGCAGAAGGACCGCACCGCCGACCTCGGCGGCATAGAGCCCGACGTAGAACTCGTCTTCTCCGCGTCCATCTCATTTTGCTGCAGAAACAAATGAGCACAGATAAACACCTCCATCACACCCAAATAAAAAAAAAATCCCCAAATCTTGCCTCAAGAAATTAAGAGCTTACTTCCGGCTCCGGCATGAGCATGACCTGCGCATATACCTCGTCGGTGTCCGGCTCCGCCTGGCAAAATCCCCAGAACAAATAAACCAACCGAATGAAATCGAAGCACAACAGGCGAGGATTTTGTTAACGCACAGAGTGGAATTGAACAGCGAAAGTGGTCAAAAGAAGAAGGGGGAGAAGGGACGGGAGGAGTAACCTTGAGCTCGACGTTGAGGACGCGGCAGAGAAGCTTGGAGGGCAGATCGTAGAGGCGCATCTGGTTGGTAGCGACCTGATTCATTGAAGCCTCCACCTGAAAACAAAGCCGCAAGAGGAAGCAAATTAGCACGCGAAAGCGAAGCGAAGCAACCTTCTGGGGTCGAGTCGAATCGGGAGGAGGAAGAGGACCTGCTCGATGTGGCCCTGCGGGAAGTAGAAGACTAGGTCACCGAAGCGCGGGACGGTGACGAGCGGGCCGGCGCAGGCGTGCCACAGCTCGTCGTAGAGAGGATCCCCTGCAGAGAAACAGCAACCACAGCCATGAGCCATGAGCACGAACCCAGGAGACAGAAGGGGAGGCGAAGAGCTCCCGGGTTGACCAGATCTGGCCGGCGCGTACCTGTGGAGGAGCCCTGCGGCGGCTGCGGCGGCGGCGGCGGCAGCACGGCGGCGGACGGCATGGCGGATCGGGCGGCAGCGGACGGGGAAACCCTAGGAGAAGGGGAAGGCAGGGCGGCGGAAGGCGGCAAGGCAAAGCAGCCGTAGTAGAAATGTCTTGTGGGGAGGAGGAGGAGGAGACGGACGGGGTAAGGGGATTTGGTGCTGGTCTCTTTGTAGGGAGTAGAGAGAGAAAGACACGCGAGGCGAGGCGCTCTCTCTCCTCTTTGGTGGGGGTGGGCACTGGGCGGGTGCGACAAAAGCAAGCCGACCTGCTGGCGTTGGACCGGTGGTAACCGGACAGCGTGGCTCGGACGAAATGCTCCTCTCTTCTCCCGTTGCTAGTTAGACTATGCCCAGTAGCTTCTCTTCGGCCTCCAAATCTCTTCACGAACAGATCTCAGGGGCTCCAGCGGATTCTCTTCGCGATTCCCTTCGGACGGGATTTGGAGAGAGAATCTGGATAGAAAAAGATTCTCTCTCCAATCCCTTCACCAATCCTCTTGAAGGGAAGCTGCTGGAGATGGTAGGAAATAAAGATAATGAATATGTGGAAGGGAATAGAGAAGGGAAGGGAATGAAAGGAAATTGCTGGAGATAGTCTTACGAGTTACGACGGTGTTGGACCAGGCCGAACGGCTCGATCCGGTTCGAACGCAAATAAAAGCATATTAAAATAAAAGCAGAAGAAAGCACATACCATATAAGGGCTAAGTTCTCTCTTTATTGGATTGATTTTTCTGTCCAATTTAATATTCTATATATAGTGGAGAACCTCCTGGAGATTAATTCGATTCATTCACTAATGGATAGAGTCCTTCGATACAGAAACACCGACTCTAACCATATCATAACACCCCCCCTTAGGCGAATACCACGTAATACACATGTCTCATTAAAAACTCCTCTTAAAAACCCAGTTGAAAAAATGGATGGAGAAAAGAGTACATTGCTCTCGCACTCTGTGTTGCACTTGTTGCATCGTCAAAAACCTTTATGTGAGAAACTTAAGAAAAACTCACTAAAGAGAAAAGATTACTACTTATAATCTTCAAAATATAAAATATGATCTTCAGGATCATGCAAAAAAGGATCATGGTTCAAGGATTTACTCCTCCTGAACTTTTCAAATCTCAAAGGCGCCTCATTCCAATCATGGATTCAAATTTCGGTTCGAAATTCCGACTGAGATTTTGGATTTCGGACCCCTTCGAGATTCAAAATATAGGTCGTTTAATTTTTTTTTAAAAAAAAACTGTGTATATACAAATTTCGCGGAGATCTCGGCGCTCAGTGATTTCGGTCGAAATTTCAATATTTTTTGATGGATTTTTAATTTTTTGGCTAGATATGATTTGATTTAGGTTAAAGATCATCCACGAAAAAATTTCAGATTTTTTTGGTGTTTTGATCATTTTTTGGTCGGTTCAAAATGGAGCGAAATCTCGGTGATTTCGACCGAAATTTTGGTGATTTTGACCGAAATTTTGGATTTCCCGGTAGAAAAAAAAACCGGATTTAAAATTTGAATTTTAGATTCCGTCCGGATTTGAATTTCCGAAATCTCTCCGAGACTTCGGATTTCGGGCACCTCCGAAAATTTTTTCAAACCGAGACTGTAACCCTGATTCCAATGCCGTGAACGCACCTTTGGAGGGTAGACCTTGGCAAAGATTTTATAAATAAATCTACCAGATTTTCACATGACTTAGTTTGCATTATTTTTATCTCACCAATATTCTGGAGTTCATGGGGATAGAAGAATTTAGGGCCCATATGCTTCGTGGTATTGCTCTTTTACACAACCCATTTGCATTTATGCAACACAAACAACATTATCTTCATAGACAATGGTGTGGGTATCGACGGTATTAAGACCATATGACTTCTTGATATGGTTAATTATACATCTTGCCAAATTGCCAAACACATTCCCGTGAGGCTTCATACAAAAATATAATTTCTGAGTGGTTGTTAGAAGTGGCTAGAAAAGTTTGTTTAAAAGACTACCAAGAAATGGTTGTACCACTGCAAAGAAATACAAAACCAGTATGAGATTTGGCACTATGGGGATCAAACAGATAGCCAGCATCCGTATATACCACCATGATTAAATCTTGATTCTTTCGGTAAAATAAACCAAGATCTTGATAACCTTAAAGGTATCTGAGTAAAATCTTGACATCGACCCAATGCCTTTTGGATGGGGTTGCATTGTGTCTTGCTAGCAAATTTACTACGAATGCAATATCAGGCCTTGTGCAATTTGCAAGATACATAAGTGCACAAATAGCACTTAAATATGAGACTTCAGGTCCTAAAACTTTCTTATTTTCTATCCTTGGTCTAAATAGGTCTTTATTCGCTTCAAATGATCTTACAACCCTGGGGTTTTCAAAGGATGAGATTTATTCATGTTAAATCTTTTCAATGCCTTCTTGGTATAGGCAGACTGGTACACAAAAATTCCATCTGGGAAATGCTTAAGTTGCATGCCTAAGTAAAATTTGATTTTACACAAATCTTTCATCTCAAACTCCGTCGTGAAGTAAGCACTTGCTTCCTTTATCTCCTCTGTGATTCCGATGATATTCAAATCGTCATCATATAACGAGATGATACAGAATCCATTCTGAAATTTCTTTATGAACACACAGGGACAGTCATCATTATTTGAATATTCTTTCTTCAGGAGGTATTCACTCAATCAGTTGTACCACACCCTTCCCGACTGTTTTAATTCGTATAACGATCTTTGCAGTTTGACACTATACATGTTACGATTGTTAGGATCCGGAATTTTGACTTCTTCAGGGACTCGCATGTAACTATCCATATTCAGTGACCCATATAAATATACGGTCACTACATCCATCAACGGCATGGTTAGATTTAAGTTAGCTGCCACTGATATTAAATATCAGAATGTTATTCCACTCATTACAGGAGAATATATTTCATCGTAATCGATGCCGGATCTCTGCGTGAATCCTTGTGCTACAAGCCTCGCTTTTATATCTCATCGTCTGGTTGTTTTTATTTCTCTTTCGAATGAAAACACATTTTGATCCTACAGGGAACATTTTAGGAGACGTTCAGTCAATAGGACCAAAAACTTTTCTCTTATTAAGCGAGCGCAATTCTGCCTCAGTTGCTTCTTTCCATTTGACCCAATCTGAGGGCTTCTGGCGCTCTACCATGGACTTTGGTTCTGGATCCAGTTCAAGATTCTTAGCAATTTTAGAGGTAAAATATACGTTGATAATTGTAGTCTTGCTCTTATATAATTCTCCTGAATTCACATAATTGGTGGATATATTTTCATTTCTTTCTTCCAGCTCCTCATGATTTCCCAAAACGATGAAGTCTTCATGTTCGGACCTCCAAGCGTTAGATTGTGAGCGCAAATGTGCGCTGCGATTATCATCTTCAGGATGTGTCACTTCAGGGACATTACCATCTTCAGGATGGCTCACTTCAGGGATTTTCTCAATATCAGGTTGAGCTTCTTCCACTGTCACAGGTAATGATCTCATTTTGTCGGTCCTCTGTTTCTGCGGATGTCTACACAGAATTGAGTCTCGTACACTTGGTGGCCTCCCCCCTTTTTGTCATGAGAGGCAAGAGTGAGTTGAATATCCTTCCGGGGTATTTCCACGCTTTCAGGTGTATTTACTGCAGGTACACAAGATTTTGTCACTCCCTTATAATCAGTGGAGGCATCAGGCAGATTATTAGCTATCTGTTGCAGATTTTTTATCCTTTGAACTTCAAGTTCGGTTTCTTTAGTGCATGGATCTGAGGACTAAATGCCAGTAACATTCCAATCAATTTCCCGACATTCTTTAATATGGTACTTATCTCCCCCTAATGTCGAAAAATTATCCTCATCAAAAATACAATTAGCGTACCTAGCCGTGTACAGATCCCCTGTTATAGGCTCAAGGTATTTAATTATTGACAGAGATTAATAACCTACATAGATCCCCAACTTCCGGTGAGGACCCATGGTGGTGCGCTAAGGTGGAGAGATTGACACTTATACAGTACAGCCAAATTTTCACATATAGGACATACTTGGTTCTTTTCCACACACTATCTGCAAAATGTTAAATTTCATGATATGCAATTCGTCAGAATTGAATTAATGCAGCAGCGTGTAGCACTGCCTGACCCCAACCACTAGTGGATAGCCTACAATTCTGCAAAAGTGGCCTAGCAATAAGTTTTATTCTTTTAATTAATGAATCTGCGAGGCCGTTCTGGGTGTGTACATATGGTACAGAATGCTCTACATAAACGCTTAGCGCCATATAATAATCATTAATGCTTTTGAGGTAAACTCACCAGCATTATCCATTCGAATAGTTTTGATCCTTTTTTTTAGAAAAGAGGCTCGTAACTTAATAAATTGTATAATCAATTTTGCAAAGCGTGGTTTCTAATAGATAAGAGACATACATGAGACCATCTAGTAGAGGCATCTATTATTACCATGAAGTATCTAAAGGGGCTCGACAGGGGCTTGATAGGTCCACAGATATCGCCCTGAATCCTCTCCAAGAAATTCAAGGGTTTCTCCGTAATCTTTAGGTAAGAGGACCTCATTATAAGTTTTCCTTTGGCACAAGCAGGGCACATGAAATTTTTAGGTTTAGAAAAGTTTGTAGTTTTTATGCTATGGCCTTTAGAATTATTAATTATTATTCTCATCATATTCAACCCAGTGTAACCCAATCTATCATGTCAAATTTTAAATATTTCTGGGTCTTTAAGGAAGGTTTGCATCGCAACATAAACTCCAGGTTTTATATATGTATAATATAACCCAGGGGAGAAGAAAGGAAGTGTTTCAACCACATGTTTATTGCACCCCGTTTGACTTATTCATGATAAGGTATTCAGTACCGTCCTCACTGTTAGTTTCCATGTGAAAACCGTTAAGACGAATGTCTTTAAAACTTAACAGGGCATTCTCAATTATTATACGAATGCCCATGGGGAGAACTATAATGGCTTTTTCAATGTCAACAATGAATGCATCGCTTCCGACGATGGTCATAATATTTCCAGATTTCTTGGTTAATGTCTGGACAATTAGTGAATCGCTTCCGGCAATAAGTGCATCGCTTCCGACAATGATAATATGCCTAGAGGGGAGTGAATAGGCTATTTAAAATTTCAAACGAAGTTTACTGCAGCGGAAAGGTATCGGAACATCCGAAGTATATCGGAACTTCCGATATGATAACGGAAAGTCCAAACAGTGGAGTATGAGGCAACAAGAGAGTAGATCTAGTGAAATCCAATTTTGCTCCTAGTCCAACTTAGCAAGTATGAGAACTACACAAGACTAGCAACTAGAGTGGAACTTTAAGTAGGAAGATTGAACACAAATGCACAAATATAATCAAAGCAAGGAGACAAAGAAATTGTTCCCGGAGTTGGGATCCTTGAGGGGATCTTACATCTCCGTTGAGGAAGCTCACAAAGAGCCGGGTTTCTTCCAACCCTTTCCTCCCAAACCTCGGTTACACTTGATATTTGGTTCCACTTTTGATTTCTTCCCTTTCGGAGGCGAAATCGGCCTTTACAAACTTCTCACGGCTACCCACAATCTTTGGGAGCTCATGAGTGACGCCTAGCCGTCTAGGAGTCCTTCAACCTCTAGGAGTAATGAATGCAACTTGAACCCAATCTTGGAGACGGTCTCTTATGCTCAAGAATGTCACTCTCGAGGTCTAAACTCAAATCTTCTTCAACTCCCACTCTTTTGTTTGATCACTAAGATCAAGGAGTAGAGGAAAAAAGAACAAGTCTAGAAGTGTGTTTAATGCTCAAGTGAAAACCACAGCCAACAAGCTTCTAGCATTTAATGGGGTGGAGGGGTATATATATGAATGGGTGAAAACTACCCGTTATTCCTCCACCCAGCCACATGTCGGGACTTCCGATGTGAACCTCAGAGCATCCGATAAGTCTAGTTTTTTAGAAATTCAACTGACTTAAACGGTCGAAAAACCCACATCGGAACTTCCGATATTTACGATCGGAATGTCCGATGCGACTATAGAGCTACTTTTGAAAAGCATTCTCAACACGACTCTAAGTCAACATCGGAATGTCCGACTTCATATCGGAACATCCGATCTATCTAGAGAATACCCCCTTTTAGAATCTATATGGATCGGAACATTAGATCAAAAGGTATTTGAGCATCTGAAGTGTCCAGAGGATACCCTAAAGCTTTTCAACACACATCGGAACTTCCGATGACCACATCAGAATATCCGATGCATCCAAAGAGTGCACAAAACACTCACAGCAGACAATCCGATACATCGGAACTTCCGATAAAGACAGGGAAGAAAAATTACTCGGTGTGAGTGTTATGACTCGTCTCTCAACAGAAATGAGTAGGCATTCATATAAGCATCGAGACTTGTCCTAGATTGACTAAGTTGCATCCCTCTTAATAGTACGATATTTCTATGACTAAACGATTAGAGTAAATTACACCAAATGTCGCTATTTTTATTCCTTATGCTTTTTGAGGGGCGTCAACTTCCGTAAATCCTTTTTGCTTCGGGACTTTTACCTGGTCATTTACTCATTGAACCCATTAGTCCCTTAATCGCTTGTCAGTAATCATCCAAAACAATCTTAGGGGCCTAGATGCACTTTCAATCTCCCCCTTTTCGGTGATTGATGACAACACGATTAAATCTTACGAAATATTATGAATGTTAGTAAAACTGGAATGCAACAAGATATAGTGAGCTCCCCCTAAATATGTGCATCAGGAAAAAAATGAGAGCTCCCCCTATGTCTTTGCAATCGAGGAAATACACAGGAGCTATATAAAGATGCATGATATGACATTCTGAGCACACATAGATGACAAGATAAGCATTCTAGATATATTCAATCATCACTCATGCAAATAAGAGATAATGAGCAACATAAAGCACTTAGCATTTAACGAAAAGGACAAAAGTTCCAAAAATCTCGAAATAACCAACTAAGAGTTGACATGAAGAACCAACTAAGAGTCGACATGACATGACACATAACAAAGTTTCTTGCAAGACCGATAGACAATAAAAGTAAGCTTTCTTCACTTCTCCCCCTTTGGCATCAAGACACCAAAGAAGAGAGAAAGAGCTAAAACAGCATCTAATCGTCCTCCTCAAAAGCAGAATCTGCAGCGTACTCCTCTGAGCTGGACTCGTCAGCAGTAGCCTGAAGAAATGGATCATCGATCTCATCTTCATCTTCCTCATCATCAGAGCAAGGAAGAGCTAGGTGCCTCTGAATGTCCTTGAGTATTTTCACATTTTTCTTGACCTCCACTGCATTCTTCTTGCACAACCCAAAGATTGACTTTAAAGCACGAAGTATTGTGGAGGAGGATGTGTCAAGCTGAGGGTGCAACTGGAGTGGCAGCTGAAGAGGAGGCGCCATGCCTAGTAGTAGGTCTACTAGCTTGCTGACCTGAGGCTTTGACTGCCCTAATCTGCACTCCAGTGTGCTTTCCATCAGATTCAAACTGTTGTTTAGTAACTTGCACGATCATAAGCATGATGTATGGAGCATATCCATAGCTTCTCCTGGGCTCCAAGGATGTGAGTCTGATTTCATTCCAAATGAAATAGAAGACATCAAAAAACCTCTGACCTTCCTACATTCTACACAGAAGGTTCCTGGTGTAGGCTAGCATATGAGATGCATCGCCCTCTTTGGGAGCCAGCGTCTTCCTAAAAAGTCTGTTAAGACAGACAAACAAGGGTTTCATACCATTTGTGTTGCCGACCTCAAAGTCTGTATCCACATCATACAAAAAGTTTATGTTAGAGGCAACCAGGGATGTTTCATTATGAATCTTGTCTCTGTCCTTGGCATCGGCTTCAGTGAATCCAAGTATTCTAGCAACTGAGGATAAGAAACTTCGTACCATTCACCCTCTGTCATCCACTGCATCACAGAGACTCTGGCTTTGGTGATGAAGAGAGTGGCATAGAACTGAGCGATAATCTCTGAATTCCAATCATATTGAAGACTCATGATCCTTTTGATGCCAGTTCTCTCACAGGCAGCAATGCCATCATTGAATGTGGCATCATCTGCATCGGCCATATAGTCCCAGTCCACCCATTGCATTGGAGTCACTGGGTTCTTCCTGGGAAGGATGACAGATTTATAGAAGTCTTGCTGGAAAAAGGCCCAGAACCTGGGATCTGTGGAGAACTGTGCATCTCTCCTGGGGTTCTCCTCCCTGGCCTTGAGGACCTGAGCTGCCTTCCCTTTGTAGCTCACAGCTCTTCTAACCAACCGCTGTGACCGTTCTGGCTTCTTTAGGACTGGCATCCTGTTGACGGGTGCTGGCTGAGAAGATCCAACTATGTCTTTCCCTTTCCTAGAAGGCAGGGTAGCTCCACGAGGGACATTGATTGTCTGGGCGGCCTGAGCAGGTTCATTGATTGAGATGCCGCCAGTCTGACGTCCTCAACTCTCTTGGTTCTGGTCCAGTTGGAGTTTTTCTTTTGCGACCGAAGGGGATGTTAGACGAGCCCTTTGGAGCCTGGTCACCCTGTCCGGGATCCATTGAATTGATCTGACAAAAGAAGGACTCAATATGAATCAAAATCATGAAGGAACCTGATTTGGACTTGTTCTAACAACATCGGATGTTCTGATTTCTGATCGGAAGTTCCGACATATCATATCGGAAGTTCTGAAGCAGACATCGGATGTTCCGATGGTTTCTGATCCATACGAAGAATCAAGATTTCTTCAAGATGAACCAAGGAAAATTGATAAAATTGAATATCAAGACTCTAGATAGGCAGATCAACAACTCTACCAAAGGAATTTGTAGAACGGATGCAAACGGTTTCAAGATTAGATTATAGGGTTCTAGGGTTACCTGAGGAAGAAAGAAGCAAGATTTCACGAAGAAATCGAAGTCCCTTCCGAAGATGAACTGCCCTTGGAGTAGATCAGAGGTTCCGAAAGGTCGAAAACTCCGGAAACGGTAATGGATGAAAATGGGAGTTCGTACAGAAGAACAGAGGACTAGGGAATAAAGAAAAAAGGACAAAGTGAACCGGTCGCTTTCAAGCAGTTACGCACATATCGGATGTTCCGATCCAACATCGGATGTTCCGGTGTTTGCGCAGAATTGGAAACTTCCGGACATTCCGAACTAAAGGATTTTCCAGAATATCGGATGTTCCGATGTTGAGATCGGATATTCCGATGAGTTAAGAATTCCAGAAAAATCGCAGATAGGCAAGGAAATCGGATGTTCCAATGTGATCATCGGATGTTCCGATACATTGAATAATTCAGCTGACAGAGATGGAAAGATTTGGTCTCTGAGAGAAACTTGGATCTAGATGTCATGCGAACACTTAGACGTCGCCCAACTTGTGATCAGCAAACATTCAAGCAACCAAAACTATGATCACAGGCATATTGACTCCAAATAAGGATCCAAATAAACCATTTTCAAAGATCACATTAGTAACTTTTCAAATGGTTTTATTTCCAAATTAACAAGAGGAATAACAACGAATGCGTGCAAGACATCAAGTCAAGTTCCGGTAGTCTAAGACATTTAGCTCACTTCTTAGTTTGCAAAAGCGACTCTCATATAGAGGTTTGGTGAAGATATCGGCTAACTATTTCTCGGTTCTTACATAGGTAATATCGATATCCCCCTTAAGTGAGTGATCCATGAGAAAGTGATGTCGGATGCCAATGTGTTTGGTACGGGAGTGTTGGACGGTATTATTGGCTATCTTAATGTCACTCTCATTGTCGCATAAGAGTGGAACTTTATCCATTTTGAGTCCAAAATACCTCAACGTTTGCCTCATCCATAATAATTGTGCACAGCAACTTCCCGCGGCAATGTATTCGGCTTCGATGGTGGATAGAGCTACGGAATTTTGTTTCTTTGTGGACCAAGACACTAGTGATCTACCTAGGAATTGACATGTCCCCGAGGTGCTTTTTCTATCCACTTTGCAACCCGCATAGTCGGCATCCGAATAGCCAATCAAATCAAATTTTGATCCTTTAGGATACCAAAGCCCTAGACTTGGTGTCAGCACTAAGTATCTAAGAATTCTCTTTACGGCTACTAAGTGACACTCTTTCGGAGCGGCTTGAAATCTTGCACATATGCACACACACTTAGCATGATATCGGGCCTAGATGCACAAAGATAAAACAAAGAGCCTATCATAAATCGATATACCTTTTGATCCACCGGGTTACCTTCCTCGTTTAGGCCGAGATGTCCATTTGTCTCCATGGGTGTGTGAATTGGCTTGGCGTTCTCCATATCAAATTTCTTAAGCATGTCTTTGATATACTTCGTTTGGCATAGGAACGTCCCTTCTTTGAGTTGTTTGATTTGAAATCCGAGGAAAAACTTCAATTCACCCATCATCAACATCTCGAACCTTTTAGTCATTAACCTACTAAACTCTTCACAAAATTTCTTATTAGTAGAACCAAATATAATTTCGTCGACATATATTTGGCATACAAATAAATCATCATCGACATTTTTCGTGAAGAGTGTAGGGTCGGTTTTACCGATAGCAAAACCCTTTTTAATAAGAAAATCCTTAAGGCAATCATATCATACTCTAGGAGCTTGCTTAAGCTCGTAGAGCGCCTTATGGAGTTTGTAAACGTGTGAAGGGTTCTTGTGATCCTCCATTCCCGGCGGTTGCTCAACATAGACTAATTAAGAGATTGGACCGTTTAGGAATGCACTCTTGACGTCCATTTGGAAAAGCTTGAAATCATGGTGAATAGCAAATGCAACCAATATACGAATTGACTCTAATCTAGCAACAGGAGCATAAGTCCAAAATCCAAACCTTCGATAAGCAACCAACCTTGCTTTGTTCCTCATGACGATCCCGTTTTCATCTTGTTTGTTGCAGAAGACCCATTTGGTTCCAATCACGTTTTGATTGGGTATTTCCACTAATGACCATACTTTGTTCCTCACAAAGTTGTTCAACTCTTCATGCATGGCCAAAATCCAATCTGGATCATTTAGTGCGTCTTCCACCTTCAAAGGTTCCAAAGAGGATACAAAAAAGTAAAATTCACAAAAATTTGATATTCTAAAGCGAGTCGTTACCCCCTTTTGGATGTCACCAAGGATGTTACCTACGGGGTGATCTCTTTGGATGCTTTGATGTACTCTCGAATGCGGCGCTTGGGATGTTTGTTGTATTGGTTCAACATCTTCGACTTGATCATCCTCCATGAGTTTGCTTGAGCTATCTTGATGCTTGTCTCGACTTTGAATGGAAGTTGGCAATTCCACTTGAGTTGATGAATTCTCTTGATGTTCCACTTCTTGTGGCTTCACTTCACCTATCGCCATCCTTTTTATTGCAATGCTCGACATTTCCTCATTTTCTAGAATATTCAAATCAACTTGCTCTATTTGAGAGCCGTTAGATTCATCAAATGTCACATCTCTCGCTATTTTAACACAACCAGTGGTCTTGTTGAAAATACGATAAGCGTAGGCATTTGATCCATACCCAAGCAAGAAGCCTTCATCGATCTTAGGTGCAAATTTTGAATTTTTGGGCTTCTTGTTGAGAATAAAACATTTACTTCCAAAAACTCTAAAGTATGAAACATTTGGTTTGTTAACGGTGAGGAGTTCATATGCCGTTTTCTTCAAGATCTTGTGGATGTACAAACGGTTGATTGCATGGCATGCGGTGTTGACGGCTTCCGCCCAAAATTGATCGAAAATCTTGTACTCGTCAAGCATCGTTCTTGCCATCTCTATCAACGTCCGGTTCTTGCTCTCTACAACTCCATTTTGTTGAGGGGAGTAGGGAGCCGAGAATTCATGCTTTATCCCTTCTTCATCAAGAAAGTCTTCGACTTGAGTGTTCTTGAACTTCGCTTTATCCCAATTTTTTGTTTTTCATGAATTTAAATGGATTTTTGCACTTTGGTGAATTTCTGGGATTTATTTGGATTTAAATTGAATTTATTTCCTTTTGAAATAATTAAAAATTAAAAGTTATAAATAAAATTTTGTTAGAAATAATTTATTTGAGTCCAAAATGTCTCAAAGTATTTTCCAAAAATTTCTGATTAATTTGCTATTTTTCTTGAATTATTTGAATTTCTAGAAATTATTTTAATTATTTAATCGCTAAGTGGGTTTTACTGTTCATGCGACCGAGCCCGAGTCCAACTGGAGTCTGACTCGAACCCGACCTAGCCCTAATCGCGTAACCGTTGGATCAAGATCCAACGGCCAGCATCGTGTCACGTCGCCCACGTGGGGTTCGGGCCGAACCCGTTCGCCCCGTGCGATCTCGGCCGTTGATCGCGCCACGTGGACGGCTAGGATGCGTCTACGTCACCCTCTCCGTGTCGCCGCCGGACTCCGCCGCCGCCCGTGTGTGGGCCTCGGTTTCCGCGAGTTTCACGGAAGCCGAGACCCCTATTTAATGCGCCGCCGCCGCCATCGCGCTCTGCTCTTCCGTGCGCATCCGTAGCCCTAGCTAGTCGAGGTCAAGTCGCCGCCGTTCGCCCGCGAGAGCTCACCGAAGTTGGAGGTGAAGCCCGCCGCGGTTTTCCACCGTTCGCCGCCGCGTCAGCCGTCCTCCGCCGTCACCGAGCCCAGATCTGGAACCCTCTCGTCGAGGCGCACCCGTGGAGACCACTCACCTCGCCAGAGCACGCCCCAAACGCCGTCGCGTGGGTCATCATCCTCGTCTACGGCCGCCGCAAGCCGCCGCGTCGCCATCGCCGCCCCGAGCTTTATCCACCGTCCGATCGAGATGCAACGGGCATGGTGAGTCCACGTCGCTCGATGCCCATAGAAACCCAGATTAGATCTAGATCAAATGCTCTAGGTTGTGCCACGTCGCCCGTAACTGCATCGTGCTTGGATAGATCTCAACCGTTAGATCTAGATCGTACGGTTAGGGTTTACCCGCGTTGTAGCATTAGATGTAATCCCAGCCGTTCGATCGAAATCGAACGGTGTAGATCGTGCCACGTGTCGCACGCCGGGACATGCCGCGTCGCCCCATGACGCAGTGAAACCCGATCCAATCGTAGCCGTCCGATCAGAATCGTACAGCTCAGATCAAGCCATGTTACCCCAAACGTGCACGGTCCAGATCCGATCTGGGCCGTTGATTTTCAAATCAACGGCCGGGATCTAGCCGCGTGCGCGGGAGCCGAACCGGCGCAGTCAGCCGCGATCGCCGCTGACGTCACGCGTGACATCAGCGTGTGGCCCGCGTGTCAGCGGCTGGCCAACGGCTCCATGAAGTCATCTGTGACGTCAGTGCTGACGTCATCCAGTGGGTCCCACGTGTCAGTGACACGTGAACCTGTGGACCGGGTCCACAGTGGACCGAGCCCGAGCCATGGACCAAGTCCATGGACCCGCTGATGCAATAATTCGATTTTTCAATAGAAAAATAATTCGGTGGAAATTCAAATCCCATGCTGACGTCATAAATCGGATTTTTCAATAGAAAAATAAATGAATTAATTCGGTTTATTGATTTATTTGAATTATTAAACTTCAAACGCTTATAACTTTTGCATTTCAACTCCGATTTGAGTGATTCCAATTTCTAAATTTTTATAAAATTGAGATCTACTCAAATATGAATTTTAATTAATTTTTGGACATGAATTTTTTCTCTATTTATATTTAATTAATAGATTCTTTAAACTTTAAACTGAAAGTGCATCTAGGCACTTATGTTGTTTTGGTGATTAATGATAAACGATTAATGACAAACACATGTAATGTCAATCAATGTAATTGTACAAATGCTTAACTTAATGCTTAACAAAAGACAAACCTCTAATATGTTTATATTGTTATGAGACTAACATGTTTATTGCCTAGTTGAATATTAGTCTCATCTATTTTAGAGGAAAATCAATTGGGATGGTTAAGCAAAAATGAGGTATGCAATCTCGATATTCCTTCCATATTTGTCATTGCATTCTTCTTTAGCAAATGCATATTGAACTCTAAGTAACTTGTTGATTTCATATGTGCACATTGATTCATGTCAAAATTGCTTGTGCATATATATATTCATTTGAGTTCATTATGTGCTTTGTTTTTAATATGCTTGTGTTAACTAGAGCTAAACTTCATTGCTTCATATTGACTTGGTGCATACATATCTTAGTTGTGTATCTTCTAATGCACCTCTTAGTGAAGTTTAATCTAGAATTGGATTACATTATTTACTCTCATTCCAAATATTGTTTGCACATGTGTAATTCGTGTATATTCTATCATGTGCTTCATTTAAGCAAAGTATGTGGTCTTTTCCATGATTTAATTGATTCTTTATATTGGCAATTATCTCTCTAGTGCAGTTAGATCAATCATATATTCATCATGATGCACTTAGCAGAGAATATTTCTATTGTCAAGTGTTTCCATTCATATTGTGCTTCTTGATATGAAACACTTGTTATTATCAATTTATTCAATATATCTTTTAAGCTTCTGGGACTAATATGTTTGCTGAGTGCTTTGATAAGAATTAGGTCCCAAAGTTGTGTGTATGATGACCAAGTGGTTTGAAGGATGATAAGCGAGTCAAAGTCAACAAGACGGCGGTGTCACCAACAGCTGAGGACTAAGTCAGATTCGACTTGGCGTGAGGATCGTCTTGGTGATGATCGAGGTCAAGGTCGGAGAGGACGAGAGTCTCATGAGGTGAATCGCGTCGAGGTTGACAAGACGAAGGGCGTCATCAATCTTTGTGGAAGCGTCATCATGCACCGTGCATCCGGAAGAAGTCGGCATGTAAGCTTAGTGTAAGACTTAGATTTTTATGTTTAAATTTGAGTTTAAGGATTGCCGTACTATTAAGAGGGATGCAATCGTTGAAATTACTTAGACATGTCTCAAGTGCTCAAAAGTGGTCTATCCTTGTCTAAGGTTAAGAAACCCAAGTCACACTTTGTTCACCTAGGTGTAGGTGGGTTGGTGTGAGGGTTAGAAGTGTTGGTGGTGCCGGAAAGTGAGGGTTGTAGGTCTCTCTTGGATTCCTTGTGATATCAATTTTTATCCTTTGGGATTTGGGTAGTGAGACCTTGTTAGTTGTGTAGTCCTCGTTCTTAGCTTTCCGAAAAGTCCGAATTCGTCGAAATCGGAGTCCGGGATCAAAAGTTATGCCCGTTTTTGTCCGGCTGCTGCGTGCTGCCTGAGAGATCCGGAGTATCCGGATTAATTGTCCGGAGACTCCGGATGATCCGGAGTGTCCGGGTTAAATGTCCGGAGTATCCGGGTTGCCCAGTTCGGTCCCAACGGCTAGTTTTTGGGGTTCCTCTATTTAAGGCCCCCTTCTTGCCCACTTCAAAGTAGTTGTTGGGGGATGTTTGCTGGGCATTAGAGGTGTTCTTTGTGAGTGTTTGAGCCCCCAATACTCCTCCCTACTCCTTAGATCTTAGTGATCCCCTTTTGTGAAGGGTTGGGTAGTGGAGAGAGGTGTTTGGATTGAGGATTGATTTGAGGAGTGGAGCTGGTTCCTTGGTGCTTTGAGGTGTTCTTCTTAGTGATCTTGAGCTCCCAAAAGCCCCTCTAACCCTAGATCTTAGTGATCCCTTTTGAGTGAAGGTTTGGGTGTGAGAGTGGGTAGTGATTGGATTGAGTGTGATTAGTGTGTTGAGCACTTGAGGTGGACTCTAAGTGAGTTCTTCGGGAGCATTTGTTGCTCTTGGCGGTTGAGGTCTCCTAGACGGCTAGGAGTTGCCGGTGAGCTTCCAAGTTTTGTGTGGAAGGCCACCGAAAGTTTATGAAGGCCGATTCTGCCTCCGCAAGGAAAGGAATCAAAGAAGTGAAGACCGACGAGTGCATTGTGCAACACCGGGAGGAAGAGGGTTGAAAGAGACCCCGGCTCAAGTGTGACCGAGCCGCCTCAACGGAGACGTAGGATCCCCTCAAGGATCCGAACTTCAGGATAAAATCTTCGTGTCTCCTTCCTTACTTCGGTTTCCTCTTTTGCTCATCCGCTTAATTTGCTTTCGATTCTTGTGATTAAATCAATTAGATTGTATCTACTGCATCTATTCTTGCTTGTATCCTTACTTTGTTGCAGTAGAGTAATTCGTATCTCTAGAATCGAAGAAGTGCCTAAGTTTATTGCTCTCACTGCTCGCCGAACTACCAACCCGAGTATCCGGTACATTGATCCTGAGTATCCGGATATACCTGAGTATCCGGATAATATATCCTGAGTGTCCGGTTACTGTCTCGGGCTGAATTGTTTAAATTGCAAAACTTAATTATCCCAATTGCTTCCGCATTATCTCTGATAGATTAATTTAAATTGGGTATAATTTTGTAATCGCCTATTCACCCCCCTAGGCCGACATCCCGGTCCTTTCATAAACAATTTGCATTTTAACTCCGATTTGAGTGATTCGAATTTCTAAAAATTTGTAAAATTATGCCCTTTCTGTTTATGGACTTTGTTTGATGTTTTGAGAAATGTGCATGTACTGTTTTATTTATTTATTTATTGCTATTTGCACACATTACAAGTAGACGTTGAAGTACCCGAAGGCTTCAAAGGAGAAGTGTTGACCCAGGAGCCAGCTCAAGACCAAGAACATCACAAGTGGGCCTCCCCGGTTATTGCACACTAATCCTTCCCTTAACAAAGGCGAAGTCTAGGCCAATCAATCGTTAGATGGGTACCTGGCCGCAGCCCTGGTACGCTCCCCCGTATAACTACACAAAAGGTATAGTTGACACCCCGAGGTCCCACATGTACGTTATTAGCAACTTAATCAACTAGGTCCGTCCCATTACAGACATGTGGTTGCACGTTTGACTCAGTTCAAAGGCTTGCAAGGTTAAGTCCTTAGGGTGACCAGGGCAAGACTACTCGAAGAACCAAATCAACTTCCCCGGTGCCACAACTGGCCCACCCGATCATTCTTGCCACATGCCCCGGTCTAAATCTATTTATCAAACCCCAGTTGATAACAACATCAATAACACATGACACTTCTCAGAAACATGTTCCATATGTCATTAAGTCAATGTTAACATGTAATTATCCAAAATCATGTTGTGACTACGTGGCAGGTCTAAGCAATATACTACAACGGTCTAATTACCCATGTTGGCAATTTAATAATGTCCAACTAAATAATCCACAACTAGGGTGACAACTGTTTATGGCACATAAGTAATTAATCAAGGTGTCATACTGCAATTTGGCATTTATCTAATTTCTCAGAATTATTTAAAGCATTTTCTAATTGAATTAGCATGCAATAATTTAAATCAGATAGATTTCAAAAATAGGGTCAATAGATTTAGGACAAGTTGAAAAGCATTTAGATGTTCCAGGAAAAGATAGGACAAATGAAAACCCTTAACGACACATTTGTCCTGAATCCAATCCAATGTTGAAATCGGAATTCCTATCTCATCGTTTGTATCGTTTTCTTCTTCTCATAAGCGCTAGATTTACGCCGCTGCCTTTACCCACATTGACCATTTTGGGGACGGCCCAAGCGCGACGCTACGTGCGCAGGAGATTTCTTCTGCGCTCCTCGATCTCATAAGACCATCTCCAACCCATTCCCCTCCCCTCCCTCATTCCCTTCGCGAAGGGATTCCCATTCCCTTCAGCGCTCCAACGGGTTCCCTTTAGCATTCCCTTCAGCCTGGGATTCTCTCTCCCATTCCCTCCAGAAAGGGATTCTCTCTCCTTTCCCTATACAATTCCCTTTAAAGGGAATCTGTTGAAGATGAGTGGAAATAAAGGGAATGGGAATGGGGAAGGGAACAGGGAAGGGAATGAAATGAAGGGAATATGGTTGGAGATGGTCTAAGGTCCTTCTGCTCTACAATACTATTATAGGTGATATGTGTCACAGTCAGATCTTCCGCGATGAAAGAGGGAGGCTATTTTTTTTTTTAAAAAAAAAAAATTGTAGCTAAGTGACTAAGTGAGTAGTTTTGAGAGAAAAAAATAGGAGAGGGCTACTACACTAAACGCTTGGCGGCTGTTTGGTCCGTCTGACCGGCCCGCCGCAACGGACACTGAGCAGCGATCGATGCCATTCATTTCAGTCGCTGCTCTGCCTCCTTCCATTGTGGACTGGAGAGTACTAGTACTCCACCACAGCACTCTCTACTCTTTTATTTCCATTTTCATCTTCTTCTTCGCCTTCCCCTGAAAAGAACCTGCAATTTCTCTGGTAAATTACTAATCAGTGTGTATTTCGAGTAGTAACCACTAGCAGTAGTACTTAACTGCTGTTAGTACTAAAGACATACTAGTCCATAATTTTCTAGCGAGTGCCGGTGTTCTTTAACCACGATTACTAATTGATGAGTACCAATAACTATGGAGTACGTTTTTTTAATTGAAATGGATTTGATTACGTGGATTATGGGGAGCTGGGAGTTTCTATATGCACTAGGCAGTACAGTTTACAGAGATCGATCGGAGGAGGAGGATATTTCCTGGTGGCTGACGTGGGCGGGCAAAGGCTCGAAGAGAGACCGGTCACCGGAGCTGTTTGTTTCCAAACAGATTACGTATTCTGTTTGGTGATAAGCCTCGCTTTTCTGGGGGTGGTGAATGCCATGTACATGACTGCAGCCATGATCCTTCTTTGTCGGATGAAATTTCCCTAGTGCTTCTGTGCATCACATTTATAATATAAAAATAGTATAAATTTTAAAGTAAAAAAGATAATAACCATTATTATTTTTTATTCATGATTTAATATTTACACGACTTTGAAATAGTAATATATAAAAGTTTTTTTTCCCTATTTGGTACTGCGGCAGTAGAATAACTGAATGATAAGGGGGTTGGATTTCCGGCCAGGCAAAAGCGCAACTTGATTCGGACAGTGCAAGCTCGGAAGAAGACTAGTTTTACCGTGGCACAGAAAAACGAAGGAACAATGGTACATGTTAGCTGTCTATAATGGTATGCCATATCAGATTTTAGAATATGTAGAGGAGAGAGAGGAAAAAGAGAGAAATATGTTGTATACTATTTCTAGACAGCTTTATAATATGTATACCATTGTACAGACAGTTTATTAATCATATGAGAGATTATTATAAACAACTATATAAACAATCTATTGTATAAAAACAGCTACCATCTGTATTACTGTACATGCACTTAAGCGGATAAAAAAAACTTCTCTGTCGGGGGCTTGCTTTCTCACCACCCCAAATTTGTCCTGAGTATACAGAGCCGAAAACGTGCCACGCACCGGCTCTTTTTCCATTCCATTATGGGTAAAAAGAAACTTGCCGACGCTCACAGCAAAAATGGAGGGTTAACGAGAACACGTGGCTCGTACTAGTGCGGGTACTGGAAGCTTTGTGCTGTGTGGTGGCAGCAATGGAGGCAACCTTTATACGTGCAGATCGAAAGGGCGGCAATAATATGACCAGTCCTTTTGATTTGCTTTGCTTTGGCTTTGATTATTAGCGCGTAATGAAATCGGAGTACCGAAACAAAAGCATCTCAGCCCGCGTGCGGAGACAACCTGTAGTGGAGCTAGGATTTACGTAAGCATCGGATCAAAAATAAATAATTATTACTGTAGTATAAAACTATGAATATTTAGGTATAGCAAAAATACAGCATAAATACACAATTAAAGATAAATTTGAATTACATGCTTAATATTTCAATAAAAAAGATAAAATATATCAAAAAAATATATAGCATAGTGGAGTGGTAAAAAGTTAGTATCTAATTAACGAAAGTTTGGTGCATCTGAGACTACCATATTTTCATCAACAATAGAATAACAAGAATATGTAAATGATGAAATTGCACATGTAAATTAGACACACAAAACTAAGAAGGTAACTATTAAAACAAATTACACTACAAGAATGTAACATATCACTAGCACGAAGACTACTATTGCTTATGAGACCTCATACTATGAAAATATTGTAAAATTTTGTTATGTTCAATGCTTGCAAATACATCTCACTCAATGTAGCATACTATAGTATCATCCATCCATTCATCATTCATCTTATCATGCAACTCAATTTTGACAATGTTCATAGCTGGGAAAGCCCTATCTTCTATTGCGGTTGCATCGGGCAAAATCAAAACCAATTTGATTAGGCGATATACCAATGAAAAAACTGTGGTTATTGGTCTGAACCATCTTCACATCAAGATTACCAAAGTCATTACAACTTAAATAATCTGGATCAGCTCTCACATCAGCAGTGAATGTCTCAAGTTGGTCCTTAAGTACTATACAATCATAATGGGATAAGTTGGTGGCATACATCTTAGCAAGTTCAATTAGTTTGTCTTTATCAAAGTTGGTAAAAGAATTCTTTGAATCAAGACAAGCAATACATCTCTACAACTAAGTAGATCTTCCAGCAAAGCGATTGTTTAACTCGACAATAATTTGATCAAGCACCACATTAAATATTTCATTATTGAAATGATGATGGTAAGTTACCAATTGGCTGCCACGACCCTTCGAGCGGCCCCTGGCTGTTATTTTATTTGACATATTTGGCACCGATGTTTTGTTGGAGACAAAATATCTTTACCCCTGAAAGAGCTCATCCCAACCATGCTGCGTTATGTCATTAATTTTTTGCAATATGGCCCCAAACAAT
This sequence comes from Rhipidocladum racemiflorum, assembly GCA_036346355.1. Taxonomy (NCBI): domain Eukaryota; kingdom Viridiplantae; phylum Streptophyta; class Magnoliopsida; order Poales; family Poaceae; genus Rhipidocladum; species Rhipidocladum racemiflorum. The sequence continues at coordinate 55,135,747 of CM070569.1, forward strand.
CCTATAGCACAAACAACGTTCTGATCTTTCTTTTGTAAGCAATGTGACATATCATTAGTTTTGCTCAATATTCTGATTATAATATGCAATATAAACACAAACTCAAAGCTTTCCATTTGGCGCAATAAACCTGAAGCTGCTGTTTTTTGTGTTGTATTTGTTGCATCATCACATACGTTCTCTAATATCTCAAAGACTGCATCCCACATCAGGAGAAGATGACACAAAGTTTTGTGATGTGAACTCCACCAAGTATCCCCATGTCTTGCAATGTTAGTTTCTTGGTTTTTTCTTCTTCCTGTAAACATTTTACCATTCTCCAATCTACTAACAAGATTATCATGATTTTGTTGGGCCAATTGATCATGTCTCTTACAAGAAACATTAACAGTGTTGACAATCAAAGTGGTGTAGTTAAAGAAATCCAAGACAGAAGAACAACATTTGGCAACGGGAACAACCACTAATTGCAGCTGATGAGCAAAGCAATGTATAAACGTCTTTGTAGCCCGTGGAATTCCCTCAGGAGCTTTAGTGATCTCTTCTGCACAAGCTTTGCACAACTGCTTTTGTATTTATATCGAAGTCATTAAATGGTTCTCAAAAGCATTTTCTAACAGTTTTGCAGCATTTTTATTCTTCTCTTTATACCATTGCAACATCTCTAAAAAGTTTCCTCTATTGTTTGATCCAGAAGACTCATCATGCTCATGAAAAGCAAGAGCTTGCAATAGAAGAAACCTTACAACACCTAAAATAATAGTAATACGACCCAAATGTTATTTCTCCTTCTTCTTGCTTGTATCAGCCCACAGATGTGTGATACTCTGCCTCTGATTTTTAAAATCCTCACAATATTTTCTAGCTTTATTATGAGCACTATCAATTTTACCAACATGTTCATCAAAAGATTGAATTGCATTCTTCTAATAATTAAACCCCACCTTTATATATCCATCAGTACCAAAGTTTTCATATTTCCATTGCTTAAACAGAAAACAATAAAAAGCAAAAGGCAGCATCTTTAGCAACATTATATTATAACCAATCATGCCTTTTAAACCAATCTTCTTGAAAGCTTCTTTTATGATTTTCTATAGATTTTCGTAGAAACTTATGACCTTTTGGTTGGCATGATCTCCGTATCAAATACTCCCTTCTAGCAGCATCCCTAATGTCCACATAAAATTCCTCGATAGGTTTATGTAGCACAGGATTGGCAACAATATCTTTCAAATTAAGCACAACGCAAAGATTGTTTTGTTGGGTATTACTTGCTCCAGTTCTTACTATTTTCGGAGGGGATTGGTTGGATTGTGACTATGACAAAAAATAAGATGACAATAGCTTCGGCCTATTCATCATGTATTTCTATTACATCAAATTGAGTCCAATCAATTAATCAATATGTCCGAATATAGCAATTAAAGATAACCAAAGCTACCATTCACCATAGTTTAAAATCTCACCTAGATTTCGTTCTTCGGTCAGGGTCGATATCCTAAATTTCAATCAAATAAAAAACATTAAAAAGTCAATTACTACAGTAACTTTCAAAATATCGACGGTATCTTGGTGATTTTGGCCGAAATTTCAGACTTCTTGACCGGATTTTGATTTTTGCTGGCCGAATTTGATTGGAATTGGGGTCAAGACCATTCACAAAAAATTCAAAAAAATTTAACAAGTTTTTGATCACTTTTCGGTCATTTCAATTTGAACGAAATCTCGGTAATTTCGGCCAAAATCTCTAATTTTTTGGTTGAAAAATGACTAGATTTCAAATTTGGTTTTTGGATTTCGTCTAGATTTTATTTGAAATTCTGAGATCTCGTCGAAATTTCGGATTTCGGCCACCTCCGAGATATATACCGAAAACGAAATTTGAAACATTGCCATTCACAATTAATTGATTCAATGTTTCACAATTCATAAGTCAATGATTCATAATTCGTAAATTCATGTACAATATCAACTATTAACAATTCAACATCAACTGACTCACATGCCTATGGATGGTAAAGCTACCAGTTTTATCCTTGAAAAAATGGTAGTATTGCACTAATACACTATTACTAATGTTTCTATGGACGGTAATATGAAAACAAGTTGCATCAAATCAGAGCTCCTAAAATGTGCATCAATTGATCAATATACATACTTCATACAGTCCACGCAAGTAAAGAGGCAGTTAGAACTTAGTTTTTTTTTCTCAAATATCAAGACTGTGGAGAAGAAGCTACCTCAAGGCTCAAGCAGTCAAGCTGATGGCTGGCGGGCGCAGGGCGGGACTCGGTGGCTCGATGACTCACTGCCTCGGTGTCTACAGTCTTCTAGCAGGTAGCACCGTAGCAGCCAGGGACGGCCGGACGGCGGGCGATGGTCTTGTCGATGGTGCGGACGTGCGGACCGTACGATTGTGGGATGCGGGGTGGGATCGACGGTCGACGGGGGGAGGGTGTGGAGGCGGGGGCGACCGACGGCGACGGCGTGACCTTGGTTTGGGCGGCGGGAGTTTGGCCAGCGTGGGGACTGGGGACGGTGCCGAGCTGCCAAATGGCTAGGGTTGGCTGGTTGGGCCGCCTGGGCGAGACGTTGTGAAGCCAGCTGGGCGGTTAAGCTAGTGGGTCAGATTGGAAGTGGGCTTGGGCTCAATTAAGAATAAACCAGTATTTTGTACTGTTGTTTGAGCTAGGTCTCGGGCCCAGGCCCTACTGGCCCGATGGCTAGCTCCGCCCCTAGAGACAACACCAACACACAATAGAGTAGAGAGAGAGAGAGAGATTAACAACCTCATTTGCGGTCCAAAGTAGCAACAATGATTAGTTAATTAAACTTAACGAGGAAGGAGCAACAATTGCCGTGTGAAAAGGAGCGTTTACCGGTGGAGCTGACGGCGACAGGGGCCAAGCGCGGCATCCGACGACACCGCGCTTTGCTCGGATCATCGGGGGCCTAACAATTTCAATGATGCACAATTCATAAGTCAGTGATTAACAATTTACAGTTCCCTGTACAGTATCAACTATAACCAATTTAACATCAACTAACCCACATGCCTGTGGATGATAAGGCCACCAGTTTTATCCTTGAAAAAAAGGTTTTATTACACTAATACATTATTACTCATATTTTTACTGGACAATAATATCAAAACAAGTTGTATCAAATTAGAGCTCCTAAAATGTGCATCAATTGATCAATATACATACTTCATACAGTCCATGCAAGTAAAGAAGTACTTTAGAACTTAATATTTTTTTTCTCAAATCTCAAGGCTGGGGAGAAGAAGCTACCTCAAGGCTCAAGCAGCCAAGCACTCAAGCTGATGGCCGGCAGGCTGCGGGCGAGACTCGGTGGCTCGGTGCCTCACTGCATCGGCATCTCTAGTCTTCTAGCATGCAACAGCGCAGCAGCCAGGGATGGCCAAATGACGCGGCGAGGCTTGTGCGGCGGCGGCGAAGCGGCGGGGCGGCTAGCGCGGCCAGCGTGACCTCGGTTTTGGCGGCGGGCGAGCGGGAGCGGCCGTCGGTGGCGACATGACCTCAATTTGGGCGGCAGAAGCGTGGCCTGCGTGGGAACTGGAGATGGCACCAAAGCCGCCGAATGGCTAGGGTTGGCTGGCCTGGCTGCCCGGCCGAGACATTGTGAAGCCGGTTGGGCGGCTGAGCTAGTGGGTCGGATTGGAAGTGGCCTCGGACCAATTAAGAATAAACCAATATTTTGTACTGCTATTTGGGCTAGGCCTCAAGCCCAGGCCCCACTGGCCTGAGGGCTTTCTCTGCCCAGTAGACGACACCAACACTGGAGTGGAGAGAGATTAACAACCTCATTAGCGGTCCAAAGTAGCAACAGTGATCAGTTAATTAAACTTAACGGGGAAGGAGCAATAATTGCAGTGTGAAAAGGAGTGTTTAACGGTGGAGCTGACGGCGACGCGGGGGCAAGCGCGGCATCCGACGGCACCGCGCTCTGTTCCCATCGCCGGGGGCCTAATTAATCTATTCCAGTCCTGCCCTGTCAGCCACCGCAGCAGTAGCGTGGTCTCGCCGTCTCCAACCGCTCCTCGATTAATTAGTAACCAACTAGTTACATGCCCGTGCATTGCTACGAAAAACAAAATTGATAATGAAAAATAAAGATTAAAAAATAAAAAATTTATTTCACAAGATCAAACATCTATCTTTAATGCTTCGTTTCTTGCGAAAGCTGGCTAATTAAAGCAACGCTTCGTTTTTTGCGTAGGGCAATTAAGTAGGACAATTAAGCAGGGCAATTAATGATGTGGATAGAACTCACCACTGCCACCAACTGTTGCTTTATAATAGTAGAGATTGCGAGTACTAATCCGCAATTAACTATTCTGTGGATGCGTGGTTTTTTTGGCAGGCTGTCCTTGGCTCCGCGTACACGCTCCCAATGGGTGACCGGATGGAGCAGCAGCAATCCTAAAGACTGTCTCCTGCTTTGCAGCCTGAAACAAAACCTTATTTATCATCAGCATCATGACAGGGTCATCAGTCATGAGACCGATGGCGATATTTGTTTAGCCTATCTCCCGACGTGAAGACCTACCCTAGTGCTGCATGCTACCCCTGCTGCTGCCGCTGCTGCTGCATCCAAGGAATCTTAATTACTTAATTAATTATGCTCCAGAAGCTAAACATTGACTGATAGTACTAGTATACTGACGATGCTTTCTTTACTTACCACGTCTCCTTGCCTCTTTGACCACCTCCTGTAGCCGGTCGACACGGCGGATAGCCACCCAGGCGTGTATACGGCTGACGGCCTCCCCCTCGTTTTAGCAATACAGTCCTTTCTATTTAAATTCGAAAAAACAGTCGTATCTTAGATCGCTGAGGAAGTATCATGCGACGTAGTATGTCACCTAGTAGGCTAGTATGTTACATTATTACCATATTATTTTTGTGCGCACGATAAACATACCAGCATGTTACCTACCGTGCTCTTATACCGTAGTGCAGTAGGTGGTAGAGGAGCGTAATAGATGGTTTTATACGTGTTTTCTATACGTGCAGAACTAAATACGGTATCATGTTACGATGGGAAAGATAATTCTCTTTATAGTTTGAAGCGGGAGAAGTATTCCTGTCAAGGGGCAAAATATAGGAAGAAGGGTTGACACGGCTTTCCTGCTGGTTCCTCTCCCTTCCTCTTGGTCCTTTATCCCCAGCCAAGTGCGATGGAATTGCTCGAGAGTTACTGCTGCTTGGGTTGTTACAGCTCACTTGATGGGGATCGTCGGAAAGGGACACGTGGGGGCAGACCGAGACAATCTAAAACGTACTAATCACGGGGACAAAAACGAGTCTCCGTTACAGCAAAAATTAGCATATGTATGCTTCCAAATTGGTAATTATCCGGAACAACATATATTTGCAATCAGAGAGAATGTTCGTACACAGTGAGTTAATTGGACGAAGCCCCCATGATAAGCTCCTTTAGGTACACCACAATCAGGCCATCCAATCTTTTTGATCTAACGTATTAGATTAGTTATAGTTTACTTATAGAGCACCCTCGAGTTTGAGGTAGTATAATCTAAAATGTGCAACCAGTCTAAAAATTAGTATGTTACGTCCTCTTGCAGCTACTGGTTCCCGACTCGCAAGTCGCAACCCTAACAGACGACAAAGCAAACATCTAACCACTTGATGCCGTCCATGCACGGCAATTTCCATGGACATCGGAGATAGTCCTGAAGTCGTGCGGCACGCGGAATTGTGAAATGGGAGTAGAGTAGGTTCAGGGAGAAAACAAAGTAGTTAATACTATAAAAAAAATTATCTCCGATACTAAGGGCTTGTTTGGATGTACGTAGCTAATAATTAGTTGTTAAAAATTAGTTGGAGTAGATCCAAACATAGCCAGCTAATAGATCAGCGCACCCAGCTAATGGTTATCTCATTAGCTAGTCAAACCCAGTTAATAGCAGCTAATAGGTGGCATTTAACCAAAATACTCTTCGCGTCTGCCACCAATAGCAGCTAATAGCATGGGTATTCTGGACAATTGATCAACATAAACATCTATTAGCCACATATTAGCTGGTGGATCCAAACACCCTCCAGCTAACAGTTAGCCAGCTAATATTAGCTAGCTGCTAATGGATCCAAACAGACCCTAAATATTGTAGATATTATCATAGGATATTGCACTTCCACAAAGGAACATCTATAAAAGCCTGTACTACAACACATTTTCATTAGATCATTTATTGTTCTTTAAATGATATGTCTTAATCTAGTCTATGGTAGTAAATGACATTAGAAATAGCTAAATGAGAGGTATACAAGTAAAAAATAGTAAAAAGTTACATCAAAATTATAGAATGACATGTTTTCATAAACAAAATTTAAAAGCTAGAATAATATGTATTCATCAATAAAGAAAGTACACGTAAGTCTATAATGTCTCAAGAATTTAATTATTAGATCTGATTTCTGCTGCTATCCCTTACCATCAGTAGAATGCAACATAAAAATTCCCTCCATAATTTTTAAGCATGCGTAACTATAGTTATGTTAATCTCCGCCATCACGTTGTTGGACTCCGACCCAGCCTATACTACGGCCCTTTTTGGTAGAGCTCCAAATCTCAGCTTCACCTCAGGTGTGAAACTTATAGGCTAAAATAAAGTGAATTAAGTTTATATTTTTATTCTAAAATGTAAACAAGATGACTCACATAAACACTCTTAATATACCCATAGCTCCAGCCAATGGTGTATCTAGAAAATTGAAATGAGAGGGGCTAAAACTGAGACCTCCAAAGCTACCGACCATAACATCTGAAGAGTTGATAGTTGATATTAACGGGTTTTCATGTTCTGAAAACGTTGTAAAATATCTTCCATGTCTATCTCTTGAAAATATATCCCACTCAATGTAGCATACCATAAGATCATTTAACCAATTATCATTTATCTTATTACGCAAATCTAAAAATGGCAAGCTACGATCGTCGATCGATTAACCACCAAATTGGCTAGCCGCTAGCCTAACTAGTTTGCATCATGGTGGAACACATGGGAATGGATCATGGATGTGCTTACCAGGAAAGAGTACAAGCCAACGAGGAGGGAGATTGGTCTCAGGCTTTCAGCGACAGCCGACGGGGTCAGACGGACGGCCGCGTACATTGAGGGCAAGCGACTATGTACCACGTACATGGAGCCAGGCGATTCATCTTTCATTCATAGGGTTATACCGTATAACCGTATTATACGATCCGTATAAGAAGCCCGGTGGGCCACTGTGCCCCACCGACAGTTCTGCCTCTGGCTCCAGCTCTACTAGATCTATAGATCTGATGGAGTTGAAGCTCTGCCAAACAGAACCTATATTCAGTGGCATTTCATTGGTTTCCCTTTATTTAATTAATTAGTGTGTGCCGATACTTCGCTAATAATGGAGACGGCCGGACAAATTATAATGCCCCCGAGGCAGACAACACGTTTTTAATTAACAGATTAGTGGTTATCTGACGAGATCCACATTTCCAGAAATTTTGCGTTGGTGTTGGAGACTTTTTTTTTTTATTTGTTTAAACGGACACTCTTGTCCTGCCCTAATTCCTATGTTCGGCGTGTGCTAGGCTTGCCATTCTCGATCCCCTCTCCGTTGATTATATGCTTGATGTTGGCAACTCATTTTCTCTCTCCCTTATTTGTTTGGAAGGTTTTGAGCTAGGTCGATGACGGGGTCAGTCGGTCTAGCTCAAGGTTCAAAATTTCGTTTTCGAATCAAATTTTGTCACCCACCAAAATACAAAATTTCACCGAGATCTCGTTATTTCGTACAAAATCCGAATGAAATACAAAAACAAAATTTAAGAGAATGATGTACGGAACTATGGAAGCATTGTTCAAAAGCCTCACACATGGTACCTTTTTTTGGGGACGCTAACAAGCTGGGCTGTTGAAACGAACGAACAAAAACAGCCGAAAAGGGTATGAAATACTGGCATTTATAGTGGCATATAAGAACGCGGTGACCCGAGGATGCCGAGGCCGCAAGTCAAAAACAGTAGGCATACCGACACGCCTGGGCCTGGGCATTGCTACTGCTACAGCAGCGAAAACTCGCTCGCAAAAAGCTGCGTATGCCTGTCTGAAGATGGAGACGTGTGTCATGCGTGTACTCCAACAGTTGGGCCAGGGCAGGGCCAATACATAACACAAGCCGAGTGAGGTTAAATGGGTAATTTGGCCTTAATCCGGCCCAACAAGTACTTGTCAGCACGAAATAAACACTTTTCTGTTCCGTGTGTGTTTTTTTCCTTTCAAATTTGCCCATTTCCGAATATAATTATAAAAACAACTGAATCCCCAACAGTAGAAATACCGAAATATAATATGTGTCGTTTTTCGTGCTCTCCTATCGGAAAAGGTCATCGGAGACCCGAGACCACGGTAGTGTGTGCTCCTGCGCTCTTCGATCGTAGCGGATGATAGATGTCACTTGCTACAATACATTCGCCGGTCGCTTGCCACGTTTTCTGCAAACAGGGGAGGACCCAAATATGCCAATGTGGATTAAATTTGTAAAAATAAAAGAGATACAGTAAGCTAGAAAAGCCATGGCATCAGACCTCGTCACCGATGCAGTGCAGGACTGCAGGGGTGTGTGAGAGAGTGATGCAGCGCTGCATGAGCCCATGACCAATACTGACACACCCACACACTCCCTCCCTCTCTCTCCTCTGTCGTTTCATGGGTGTGTCCGAGTCATCTCGGCGACCGCCCACCCATCGTACGGTCCGAAGAGCCCAGCTGCGCTGCATCCAATGGTGGCCGCCATCGAGGCGGGCGGATGATCCGGACCGTCCGTGTGCGGGTCGGACGGCGTGGGGGAGCTCGTGCTGGGTTTTCGTGGTCCGTACAGGCCATGCCGTAGGCCGTAGCCTGGGGCAAAGCTAGCATGACCGAGGAGGCGAGGAGTCCTCTGGGTCCACCCTGCTTAGCACCACGCCGTCCTCTGGGCCCCCACGCTGCCTTGTCCATTATTCCTTTTTCTGTATACTAGTACATAATATTAGCATTCACCAATCAAACACAAGCCCTTCCTCGAAAAATAAAATAAAATTCAAACACGAGCCTAGAAATTTTAGTTGCCCATATATATATATTCCATTTCCTGGTTAAGGAATGGTTACATGCTGCTGCTCACGAAATTCCACGGAATTCCTGTGGGAGTTTACACAGGGTTGACGATTTCGATCGGCTTTCTCGAATTTCGAACAAAATTCAAGATTTCGAGTCCTACCGAAATATAAAACTGAGCGAAAAACCGGGTAAATTCAAATTTAAATTCAAAAAAAATTTAAAAATTTGGGAAAACTTAACCAAAAACTCTCTAAAATAAGTATTAATAGTTTTGTAACCTCTAGGATGAATATTGATCAAAAATTTGAAATTTTTAGACGTTTTTGCGCTATAACCGATTTTACAAGATTAAAAAATAAAAAAAATAGTACTAGGATCCGGAATTTTATACAAGAAAAAACTTAGTTGTATTGCTATGGTATATTTAATGTGTTAATGTTATTTAATAATGAAAATTTTTCTTGTACTGATATGTGACAACTTTCAATTATTTAAAATATAGCAAAGGTATGGTATTTTTAATATGTTAATGTTATCCAATATTAAAAAGATACTTGTATTGCTATGGTATATTTAATATGTTAATGTTATCTAATATTATCTTGCTATGGTATATTTTAATATTTTAATTATGTGAATGTCTATTTTTGCATTTGTATTGATATGTGACAAGTTTTCATTATGTGAATTGATTTTTACAAATTTTATAGCATTTTATTTGCAATTTTTCTCATTTTTAACTTGTCATCGAATTTCGATGCTTTTCAACCGAAATTCGTTCGGCTATTTGACCAATTTTTAAATACATTTGAATTCCGAAACAGTTCAATTTTTAACGAATTTTGGTAACGGTAGCTGCTCGAAAAATAGTCCCAAAACGAAATTGAAAACCCTGGTTTACACTGCTTCCTGCGACCCAGGCTTGCCGTACAGTGTCGGTTGTGGCTTTTAATCAAGTGCATAGAAGCGGGTAGAGTTGTGGCTTTTCCTTTCTATGTAAAGAGGAGCTGTTCTACTTTGGCCATTGGATGGTAGCTTTGAGCTTTTTCCAACACAAACCCCCCTCCCCACAATGTTGTACCGCATGCCATCTTTGCACACATCTTTTTTTGATCATTTCCCCTTCACTGTTGAGTTCATCTTTGCACACATCTTTCTGCTGCATGCCTGCCAAGCAATGGAAAGGAGACAACAGAAAACAGCTCTTTTCAGTGCCCACATGCAACCCCTGCACCACACCATGCATGCTGCTCCTGCCTGCTATGTTGCTGTGCTTCCCCCTCCCTTCAATCCTAGATTCATGGCCGATGGCTCGCAGGCATGCGTTGCCTTGTACCAGTGCTGCATACCCCTGGCCTTGTATTGCCGCTTTGCCATTGGCGTTGCAGCAGGCCTTGCCAGTTGCCACCCCGCACTGTGTAAAACTTGCCAGGCCCGGGCAATGCAGGCGCAGGCAGCAGTGAAACAATTGAGGTTAGGTGGCAATAAACGCTTTCTGAAATAGCTTCAGAAAGAGGACCAAGGGGACAGGCAAGAGAGAGAGAGAGAGAGAGAGAGAGAGAGAGAGAGAGAGAGGGAGAGAACAATTTGGCCAATGTAAAATGTTGCCCCCACCTCACATAGGATTCTTCTTACTTTCAGCACTGTCACTGGGAGTCTTTCATGCACAAGATACAAATGAAAGCAAGCACAGAGGTATTACACAAGATGCTGCTACACCAGTGCTCCTCCTTAGTCCTTGGTATGACAAACACATACAGTTCACATTTTACACATCTTGGACTAGCATGAAACATGGTTACATGGGACATGCCAGGCAACAGCTGAAATGGAGAGAAATGATGTCCAAATGGTTGGGCCCAAGGCTTCTTAAATAGACATCAAGTCATGGACAAGTGGTGGAGCCGACGTACAAGATGGGTCAATGCACAAGCACAGGATCCCTCTACAGCAAGAGATCCAAGAACAGACGGCTTTCTACAAAAGATCTATTCACATCTCCCAGCCTCCAAAAATCATGGACAAAACGCCTCAGGAGGCTCAACCACCAGCATGTACCTACAACACATGGCAGGATTATCATAAGATCGGACAGCCACTTGTTTGGCCTCTAAATTGTTGGTCCCATGTGGACCATTTAACTTGGACTATCCACCAGAAGACACCGAAAGCTACACTTGTACAGCCAGGGTTTGATCCAGCATGATTCAGCACTGTGACATGATGGAAGAACATACAGACATTAGTATGCTGAAGAAAGAACCATCTGTTGATGATCATAAGCTGTGGAGCTGGGTAAGCATCGCGACGAGCTCATCGCTGGATGGCCGATCAGCCGGCAAATCCGAGAGGCAGACAATGGCAACCCTAACAGCCATCAACATCTCCTCTTCTTCCGCTTCCTCCCCTAACATGCTACTATCCATTGCTTCTTTTGCATCCCCAGACTGTTGCAAATGCCGGAGCCATCTAGCGAAGCCACCCCGTCCAGATTCTCCTGAGAAAAATGTATCTGTTGGGTCTCTCCCAGTGAGCAGCACACCAAGGACCATGCCGAAACCGTAGACATCACTCTTATCTGTGTATCTGCACCATCAAATATTTGAGTTTAACTGTGCTGGAACACCTAATTAAAGGAGCGTTTGGCAGAGCTCCAGCTCCATCATATTCGTGAATCTGGTGGAGCTGAGTACTCCTAGCTTCAACAAATCTGTGGAGCTGGAGCTTTGGAAATTAGAGTGTTTAGATATGTCATCTTGTTTACATTTTAGAATAAAAATATAAACTTAATTCACTTTATTCACTTTATTTTAATTTACAAATTTCAGATCTGAGGTGGAACTAGGATCTGGAGCTTTGCTAAACAGGGCCTAATTAAAACTATGTGTGCCAGTATGAGATATTAAAATCTTAAATCAATATACTTCTAGCGTAAATCAAGATCCACCTTGACAGAAGCAAAGCATTTATCCGGAGCAGACCCCATATTTGGCGTTAAGATAGGTCAGCGTTTATAAAAGTACTTGTCTAGAAATTAGTATTCTAACAAGAGCTGTTTTACAGTACACTAAATTCAATATGGACCGTTCATTCTTTTCGATCAAACGGATCAGATTAGCTAGTATTTATTTATATTTCCTAAGGTAGTAGCATAATAGGAATACCCTCAACAAATAAATGGCTAGATCCGATTTCTACTATCCACCATATACTACTAGTATATGCACTATAAAATCTCCCTTCTAACAAATTTACTAACGTAACTTGGTTTGTCTGAAAGAGAATGGAATGAGAATATAGAATCAGAATGCTAATCCTCAAAGGATTTATTCTCTGATGGGGAAATGGGAGGTCAGAATGAAAAAGATCAATTTAAAGTTTTAGGAAAACAGGAGGCCAACCAAATACGCAAGTGATCATGCGGGAATATATGAAAAGCATAAGGATCAAAGGGGATTCAAAATGGACAAATGCAGATCCTCTAATAAAGCAAAGATTCTCGTGTCACAAAAAGCAAAAGTTGGATACCTTCATTAAGCCCTAGGGCTATTCTCTGTCTATATGCTTTCTCTTCTCTCTGTCTTTTCGTCAATTAATGACCCAGAAGACTACTCATGGTCAACAAATAACTTGGATGAATGCAACCAAGAGGCAGATAAAAGAAAAACAGACAACAGTGTTCGCAAGTCAATGATTGCATACTGTTTAGTGGGGAAACAGAATCAAATAAAGGGTCCAAATATTTGTTCTGCCAAAGCAATGTTGCAATGCTTGTGGTTCTAAAAAAACAACTGATCTGATGTATCACTCCATATGTGGGTTGTCAGGTGTGTAAGTGTGAGCTGACAAAATCATAATGAGCTATATTTAAACTTTACAACATTCAACTAAACTAGCCAATGCAATTAGCAAATCTCAGACAATAAAACAAAAATCTAATACTTTGAGTTGTTTGCTTGATATCTGAGATTAGGTATGCAACAGGTGAAGACCTGGTCTCTATTTCTAAAAATCGTTAATTTTAACAACAAGAAAACCCAGATTTTACAAAAGATTTCCTTGGGGTTACCTTCTGGCAATGAGGCTATGGTTAAATTGCATTCAAGGATGGTGCCTACTACATAGGTAACAAGTGAGCTCAAAATTCTAAAATTTCAATCATTCGGGTTTAATTTCCCCTCCCCAGTTTAAAATTGAATGACATGGAAACCACATTGATAAATCTGAAATTATTCAGTTGTATTGTCAACAGTAAGCTAGGAACGTGGATGAGATTATTCAGAGATTTAACTAGCTGTTAAATTAAACGAGAAGATCTGAAAGTGTGCAAGCATGGTCATACCTGCTACTTTGGTAGCAATCTGGAGCAGAGCAGAGGCTGCTGCACGATTCTGGGTCAGCTGAACCTGATGCCATCAGCCTAGCAACCCCACAATCAGCCAGTCTCGGTTCGAAACCTTCGTCTAGCATCACATTTGATGGCTTGAGGTTGCAATGCAGTACCCTGGGGCTGCACTCAAAATGCAAGTACCTCAATGCCTCGGCCACCCCAAGCGCAATCCTGCTCCTTGTGTCCCAGCTGAGGTTCACTTGCTGCGACCTCACCCTCTTCATCACATCCTCGAGGCTGCCCACAGGAACGAAGTCGTACACCAGCGAAAGCCGGTCGGCCTCGCGGACATAGGCCTTCAAGCTCATCACATTCTGGTGCCTCACCCGAGCAAGCGCCTCCAGCTGCCTCTGCACCCTTCTCATGTCAGACTTGGAACCATTCGACACCGACGGCGAGGCCTCAGGGCGGCTGGCAGCCTCGAGCCGCTTGACGGCGACGGTGAGGTCGTTGTCAAGAACCAGCTTGAAGTACTTCCCGTTGGGGCCGTGGGCCAGCGGCTGCGCAGAGGGGAGCGCGCACTGGAGGTTCTTGGGAGAGATTTGCGGGGTGAAGGAGACGGGGCCCTTGACGATTGCGGGCCCGTTCTTGGCGTGGAGGATCGCGACGCGAATCGCGTAGAGGAAGGCGAGGGAGAGGAGGAAGCCGGCGAATGAGCCGAAGAGGACGCCCAGGGCGATGCGGCGGAGGCGGGCGGGGCCGCCGGCTTGGGCGTGGGGAATCTTGGATTGCGGCGGTGGAGGCGGGGGTGAGGGTGGTGGGGACTGGGTGGACATGGGCTCCGAGTGGAGCAGCTGGGAGGAGGTCGGCGAGCACAGGGAGAAGAAGACGAACAGGAGGAAGAGAAGGGCGGCGAGGGTTTTGGCAGGGTTCTTGCTCAAGATCATCCCACCTCTTTGCTCCATGGAAGCTAGAAGTAACTGGTAGCAGAAAAAAAAAATTGCTCCTTGGGCTCGATATGAAAATGCTCAACGATAAGGAGCAAAGGAGAACACCCTAGTTCCTCTCTTGGTTCAAGATGCCATTTTTTTGTTTGTTTGTTTGTGTCGTGCTCATCCCACTCACACCCTACCGTGTTCCTCCATGGAAATTAACAAGAACTGCAGTTGCAAAGGATGCTTTGTTTATCATGCATCAACAAGGCCTCAACTCGCGCATGGTTCTTGATCTTTGCGACTTCGCCACATAGATTTTGCAAGAGAGGAGAGGAACTTCCTGATCGAAAGAAGTAGAAGTACCTGGAGAAGCACTAGGACAGAAACAACAAAAACGCCTCCTTTCTCCTTGCAAGCAGCTCCACAGCAGCGCAGGCGTGAGAGCTCACGCACTTGTCACATTCCACCAAGATTAGCTTCTTCAGCACAGCCTACAATTACAAAGCTCAGTTTCCTTCTCACGCTCCTCCTCTCTCTCTCTAGCTAAAGCTCTCAATCTCTGTCTCTCTCTCTGTCTCTGAGTTTCAAGTTGAAGCGAAACGTGCCAAGAATTATCCCAGGCTGACGCTGAGCTCAGTCCCCTCGGACTCAGAGAGCTCGTAGCAAGTTTTACTCAGAGAGCAGGCTCGCGCAGCAGCAGCGTGGCATCGGTGTGGGAGCCTGCCTGCCCGAATCCAAAAGCCGAGACTTTTCTCCGCTCGTCTCCCTCGGTCCCTCCCGCTCAGGCTTGGCATCCACCACAGCACAGGCACAACATTCTCCTCCCCTCCCCTGCCTAGGTTCTTCCCCCATTCTTGCACTCCTCCTATCCGATCCTGGCCGGAGCGTGTGGCCGTAGCAGAAGAGATTGGCTAGACAGACAGACCCGAGAAGGAACAGGAACTCCTTGATGCCCGTGCACGCACTGTTTACAATCTTTACTTTATTCTCTCCCTCCTGTTTACAATCTTATTTTAATCTGTCCCTCCTCAAAGTGAGAAGAACCCTCTCTCAAGGTCCGACTTCTCGAAACCGGGAAAACCGAAGGAATATCGAAATTTGAAAATCGATAAAAATCACTGAAAAACTAAACAAAAATTGTTTAAAATTGAACGGTTTAAAAGTCAAATGTGTTGGTTGATCTCAGCCGTTGTATGAGATGTCACCACCCAAAATCCCTCACGGCAATTACCTACCTAAATCAAAACTTTCCTAATCAACTCTTTCCTAATTATGCGCTATGATCGGAAGCGCTTTTCAAATCAATGGACACGTTTCCGAACTCCTCAGCGCTATATTTAAAAGGAAGAGGATGATCTGTGTGTGGGTGACGATCTATACACATTTTCTCTCTTCCAAAATCCTAAACCACTGCCGATCAATACCGGTGCTGGAGGAGCTTCGAAGGCGGTTCAGGGCCAGTGTAGGTGACGACCCGAAGGTCGCCGACATCCATCAACCGAACGTCGGGTACACCCGCATCTTGAAGGCAACGTCAACCTCCTTGCAACTCTTACATCACCGATCATCTACAAGGAGCTAATGGCTTCATCATCTTCCGATCATTACTCCTAATTCCGCATTAGAACTAGTGATCATGCTTAGGCTAAGGTTTTCGTTATTGGATCATTAGGTAGATCTAACAAAATGAATTGAAAATAGCAATATAGTTTTTGTGCATACAAATATCGCTACTTAAACAAGTAGTACCATTTTCGGGTGTCGTCCATTACTACTAAATATACTTCAACAAATATTGTTACTAAACATAATTGAATAAATAGTGGTACTAAATATACTTGAACAAGTATTTCTACTAAATGTATTTCAACAAATATTGTTACTTGATATAGTTGAACAAATATTGTTACTAAAATATGTTGAAGTATATATTACTACTAGACATACTTGAACAAATATTGCTACTAAAAAATACTCGGTCATAAAACTATTAATACTAATTTTAAGAAAATTTTGGATAAATTTTGGATAAATTTTATTTTTTTTTAAATTTGATTTCGAATTTAAGTAATAAACCGAACTATTTTCTTTTTTTCAAATAGGAGCGATAAGCTCAAAATTTACGAAATTCGAATGAATTTCGTCAAAAAGTCGAATCCTGCTCTCTCTTCACCCAACGGTACTGTACTTGCAGTAACAATTTCCTCTTTTTTTTTTTTCACATTTGGCATGTCTATTTATTTCCACCCACCGACCCACCGTGAAAAATAGAAACATCCATAACACACAAAACATGCTCAATGTTGTAACAGTACTGCAAGTAAACCAGAATTTAACCGCTTAACATTTCTCGTGGTTCAAAAATACTTATACGAGGTTAAACTTTCCTGTTATTAGGCATCCATTAGTCTTTGTTAGTTCTTTGTCTAAGTTTATATGATATATTTTTGAATAGTGATTTTATGCTTTTCCTCTCAATATAATTTGTACAAATCTTAAAGCAAACGGAATAGTAAATAATAATCATCTACCTTTCATTCCTGCTTTAATATTTATATGCAACTTTTAAAAAGAAAAGCATAAAAGCATCTCACTATATTTTTTAATAATTTGATTCGTAAATACAAGACATATTTTTTATTTTAATGTAAAATTAATTTGATGTTTCCTCTTTACTTAATTTTTTTTACAATGGATGTATTAAATATAGTGCTTAGATATAAACATTAAGGGTTTTAATTATTTTTAATATCTTTTTGGAATATGTATCAAGAGAAAATATACCTATAAATTTAGAAGGGGGAAGTAATTGTATGAAAAAGAGCTTGGTCCAATTATGTGAAAGGAAGCATTACGAACACTCTCATTCTCGGGAAAATCGGGCACGCGACACTCAATTCGTGCGTCGTTCTGGCTGTGTGTATGACATGCGGGATCATCTGTGTGTATAACTGTGGGCCAGAGTGTCAGATATTAAAACGCGAATTTTAAAGAGTGTCGCTGGCGCCAATCTCCCCTCATTCTCAGGCGGCAATAGAATTAACTCCACGGTGAAAATCTCTCTCTCTCTCTTTCCTTTTTTGCCTTCTGCCATTCTTCTTCTTTCTAGGGGCTGCAGAAAAGAAAAATAATTAGTGGAGTAAAAGCACGGGTGTTGGTGGGGGCGTGGTAATTATACCGGGGCCCGTACTTTGAGGCCCTTTTCCCGCCTCTTGTGTTCCTCTTTTCCGGCCTCGACGTCTCGCTGACAGGTGGGGACATTCCTCCGCAGGTGAAGCGGTCCCCACCAACGGGCTGATACTTGCTGCTGCCGACGGGCCCTCGCCTTTCGGGCTACTAAATAGGCCGGGCCTATTTTCTGTAGCTATTCGGGCCATATAACTCATATGGGCATATATATACATTTGACGAGATCTGTCAGGCCCATGAGCCCTGAGGTTGAGGCCCAGAAGCGAAGCAGGCGGTCGTTGCGAAGTGGTCGAGTAGGCCGCTGACACGTGGGCCACATCGGAGGCCACAGGGTGTGGCGTACAACTGTACAGGTGCAGCAGAACTGAACGAGGCTGAACCGGTGCGGTGCTGCATCGCTGAGCGCAGAAGCAGCGACCGAGATTAGCATCAATTCCATTCCATCCGTCGAATTGGCAAATTGCTCTGTCCATGCGCGATAATCCCCGGCTCGGTGCTAGGGTTTAGGGTCTCCTCGCCCCCAAATCCAGCGATTTGAATCCATCCTCCCCTCGGAGCGGAGCGGACCGCCGCATTCCGACCGATCAGTTCGGTAAGAACCGACTCCCCCGTTTCTGTTTGGTTTAGTTTCGTATTTGTGGGGGTGCTTTGATCTGAAGCATGGGCTCAAGTGCGGTGATCGAATTTCGGTATTGGAGGCTTTGGAGCCTGATTTGAGGGCAGAAATGCTTGCTTTTGACCGAAATCTCGCCTGTATCTGCGGGTTCTGAGGAGGAATTTGGCGCAGGATGGAGGGGGACGCCGAGAGGGATGCGATCGCGGCGAAGATGCGGGCCCGGGACTACACCGGCGCGAGGACGCTGCTGCTGGAGACGCTCCAGACCAACCCCAGGCTCGAGGACGCCTTCGAGATGCTCTCCGTGCTCGAGGTCCTCTGCGCCGCCGGAAAGGCGCTCCCGGGCCCTGGGGCGGTGGACTGGTGCAAGGTCCTCCAGGTCCTACCCGGGGATGACATTGCCAAGATCGAGGCGCAGTACAGGAGCATTGTGGTTCAGCTGGAGCCCGTCAGGGATGTCCTGCCCGGCACGGAGTTGGCTCTCCGGCTCGTCAATGATGCGTATTCGGCGCTATCTGATCCGGCGAAGAGGGTGGGGTTTGATTCAGGAGGCACAGCGGATGCTATCAAGCAGATGGCAATGGGTGCCTCAAGTAACACGCATGATGAGTTGCGATGTGATGACACTTTTCTGACTAAATGGTTGCGTGCTGAAGGCGTTGCTCTTTTGAGTGGTGGTGGTGGTGGATCAACTCCTTATGATGAAGATCCTGAAGTGGGTAGACTAAACAACATTGACACAGAGGATAATGGGGTAGCGGATGTTTCAAACAACATTGTGCTCTCATATACTCAACACACCGACAGACCATGTTTGGATGTAGGGAATTGTTCAAATGTTGCTAGTTCTTCGAAAACTAAGAGGACCGACCACTGCTTTATAGGCAGTGCTGGTGAATTGCAGTTACCTGAAGACAGTCATGTTGACAAGAAGCAAAAGAGTGTATGTGAGAAGGATGTGTATTGTGTGTCATCGTCACAGGTGGATTTGGACGGCTGCTTTCGTTATCTACCAAATGCCAAAGAGGATGATAACTGCTCTAGTAAACAGTATGACTATCATAACTTTGAGGATGACAGGGCAATAGAAAATTTTGCTGCTGGCCAGATTTGGGCAGCATATGACTGGGAGAGGTTGCCTCGCAGATATGCACGGATAAATAAGATTTTGATAGACAAGATGCAGTTATACGTCTCTTGGTTCAAACCATGCCCACAATCTCATGAAGAGAAGAAGTGGTCTAGAGCAAGCTTGCCATTTGTTTGTGGAACTTTCATCGCGGAAGAACGTCAGATATCGCTAACTTGTCCAACTATGTTCTGTCATCAAATATCTAGTGATAGTTTGAATCAACATCTTGAAGTATATCCTCAGAAAGGAGAGGTATGGGCCATCTACACTGATTGGGACATTCGATGGTGCAGTGATCCTGAGATGCGGAAGAAGAGTGCCTTTTCTGTTGTAGAAATTCTTACCAGTTATTCAAAAGACTCAGGTTGCACAATTGCACACTTGGCAAAGGTAGATGGATTCACAAGCATTTTCCAGAGGTACCTGAAGAGTGGGAGAGAGCAGTTCTTACAAGTCGACAATGACAATCTGCTCATGTTTTCTCACAGGATCCCTTCGTTTAGATTTACTCACGAGGTTGGAACAGTGCTGGAGCTTGAACATTCGGCTGTTCCAGAAAGCCTGCAGCATGAAAATACACTCGCAAGTGTTGCTCCTTTGTCCCCGCTTCCAGGTTTACATAATGACGCAAGTGGCTTTCATGAAGCTGCTGTTGCACAATTCTCAAATCCTTCAACTAGCAAAGTGGATTTAGGTAGCCCCCAGCAAGGAATGATGAGTAACAATATCAAGTTGTCACCTGAGAATTTTTTGGAGGGGCAGATCTGGGCTGTATATGATGCTAGGGACCGGATGCCTAGGTCTTATGTCAGAATAATCCGTGTGGTTTCATGTACTTCAGTTTTCGTGTTAAAGTTGGAACCTCACCCTATGCTTAATGAAGAAATCCGGTGGGTTGAAGATGGTTTACCGGTTGCTTGTGGGGTATTTCGAGCTGGTACTGAGACTACTTACAAAGACTTGTCAGAATTCTCTCATCCTGTGGAGTGTGATTGGAGTGCAAAGAGGTCTTTCTACCGAGTTTTCCCAAAGAAAGGGGAAATATGGGCAATGTACAGAAATTGGAAGATAACCTTGAATAGCACTGGGATTGACAATTGTGAACCTCGCATAGTTGAGATCCTCTCAGACTACTCTGATGAAAATGGAGTCAATGCATGCAGCTTGACTCGGGTAAAAGGCTGCTTATCCTTTTTCCAGAGGGTATTAATGGAAGACTTCCATTTGACAAGGTGGATTTCAAGGTCCGAAATGCTGAGCTTTTCCCATCGTGTTCCTGCTTTTATTGTTGTTGAAATCAAAGAGCGTAATATACCAAAAGGGTCATGGCATCTGGAACCAAGTGCCCTTCCTCTCAGGGTCATACATTAAAACATGGATAATAGCAGAAGTTTAGCCAGTTGTACTGACTCAATTCTTTTGTTTTGGTCCATTTTAATAGATTTATTGCCTCTATTTATGCTCTTGTTCTGATTTTCTTTCATATACGTAAAGGGAGTTATTTGTTCAGCTCTTCCTACATTGTACATCCTGATATGATGGGTATTTCTTCTACTCTCTATTTTAATTTTACCAATTGCAGAAAAGTACTTACAGGTTTTAAAACTTGGA
The DNA here is from genome assembly GCA_036346355.1 of Rhipidocladum racemiflorum. Classification (NCBI taxonomy): domain Eukaryota; kingdom Viridiplantae; phylum Streptophyta; class Magnoliopsida; order Poales; family Poaceae; genus Rhipidocladum; species Rhipidocladum racemiflorum. Next base: position 55,156,690 of record CM070569.1, read on the forward strand.
ATTAAGGTTTTTTTAGCATGGCAACACCAAACAATTATTTGATATAACTGAAACTGTGATTATCCTGAAAGGAACAATTGAAGTGGTCTGACTGCAGCTTTTGTCACCAAAATTCTTGAACCGGAGCTGTTCCGAATCTTGTTAGATTTGCCCTTGTCATGCCATCAACTGCTCATGGCCATTGTCATTAACAATGCCACTGTTAGTCTGTTACTATTTATTAGTACATGCTACTAACAGGCTCCTCGGTTTGGGATTATCTCTTTCTCCCAACAATCTGTTCTGGTGGTTGTTTCTTGATGAACATTCTATGGATGGGGAACCCCATCAGTTTCATTGCGATGGAACATGAAGGTAAATGAGTGGATGAAAAGTGATGTTGGTGTGTGAAGATCAGCTGATGTTGCGTTGTTGCATAAGAAAGGAACAGACACAATCTGCAACTGATAAAAGAGGTCTGTTATGTTCTGTATGCGTGATGGCATCGAATATCTGTTTAAACCCATCTAAAAAAGAGAATATCTGTGTAAATAGTTCTATTAAGATAATAATGTGATATGCCTCCTGATCTACAAATGATGTTTGTAAAACTATAAACAAGCAAATGTCGTCTTAAGCTGTTTGAAGGTACATCCAAATACAACTGGTCTTTTGAATGTACTAAATGTTGCTCTCTTTCTGTTCTTATTTGAACTCCTTGCAAGGCTTGTTGGGTGCTTAACGACTGTCTTTACTTTAATCAAACAATATACACCCATGCTTTTATTATTACTGCGATATTTTCAATGGATTTTGTCCAATTCGAGGGTGCTGGATTTCTTGCTCAATTTCAGCCTTGTACTTCTTTATTCTTTCTATTCAAAGGAAATGGCAGGCTAGAATAAGCAGCGTCTCCCCGGTGTCCGGTGACGTTCCAAAAAAGCAGTGTGTTTTGTGGTCTTTTTATGTGATATATGCAGCTTAAATTAGATAATATGTTGACATAATTGTCTTTTTGTTAATAAGACTTCACGGCGTTCACGGTATCGTTGTCATTTGAAGCACGCAAGTAGTTCCAATACGTCCAAATACGTGTCCTGATTTAACATATTATCTTTTGCCCATAATTTTCGTCCAGCCAAGTCCTCACCAGCTGATTCTGCTGAACTGATGGCGTCGTCAATATCTACGCATTTTTCTTATGCTCAAATGCAACATGTTTTTATGTATTTTACATGCAAGACTGAAGTTTACTACCTTCCAACTGGTTTAGGAGAACTTTAAGAATGACGGAGGTAGATGAATTCATGATTCTCTGTGCGTTTTCTTGTTCTCAGATGCAACTGTTTTATAAGTGTTCATGCATGCAACTCTGAAGTTCCCTACCTTCCTACTGGCCTAAGAACTGGCCTAAGAGAAGACTTAAGAATGACACAGAGAGCGTTTTGTGGTATTAACATGGAAGTTTACAGGCCAATTGCTTCATCTACCATCCAGGCGTCGATATCACCGCCTAAAAATACAGTGGAAATATGTCACTCTTGAAGCTACAAGCTGTGGATAAGGCTCGAAGTGGAAATTACTGTTCACCAAAATAACCCTACGGACCTAATTTTTTAAAATCTGGCCCTTGTGCCATTATAATTTCAAAAATAACCCTCTATTTGAGTGTGGTAGGCAACGCGTATCTCCTAATGCTCCTCGAGAGCGCGGAAAGTACCTGGCTTTGTAGGACCGCGACAAGATAAGCTTCCGCGCAAAGGAAAGCACAGAAGGCTTTCTTCCGCCCTCGGGTAGTGCGGAAGCGACGCACACATGCACGAGCCCCGCGCCAGCCTACCCACCCGCGCCCCCGCGCGGCCGTACTCGCATGTGCCTGCATGTGTGCCCGTTCGCGCGACACACACCCGCGGCCGATATTGGCTGCTGCTCTACCAGAGCGCAGAACCTCGGTGGGCCCAGCCGGGTTCCGCGCTTGGCAATTTTCTATACTACTAGACCGTAGTAGGTGACACATGTCACCTGTCGGATCTTTTACGGCGGGGAGATGACTATTTTTATAAATTTTGTTGCACCGAGGTTAGTTTTAGGAAAAAAAAACAGGGTTGGTACTTGGTAGTACTACAACAAAAACTTGTCATGAGCGTGCTCCGAAAGGGAAGTAGGTGAGCAGAAGAATGTTAGAAATGCCCCTTGTGTCTTTACATGGAGTACTTCTCAGCATTTATGAATTTACCTTGTGCACTTCAGCTATATACGTTTCTAACAGCTTTAAAAGCTATGTCGGTTTGTCCATAAAAATGAATGCTAAGTAATCACGTCAAGAAAATGAAAGGGATTTATTAAAATACTTCATCTGGTCTTAAAAAACTGACGTTCTGGATATCGATATGATCTTCAAAACACAATTTTAACCACTAATTTTTACTATAATATATTTATAAAATTCAATAAAATTATAATATTATGAAAGTACTTTTCGAAACAAATCTACACATATAATTTCCACGTATCCAATTTAAATATTTAAAAATATATCGATAGCCAAAGTTTTAGAAATTTGACCATCAATATATCCAAAACATCATCTTTTTAAGACCGAAGGGAGTAATAGAGGGAGGTATTACGTAAAACGTCAATCAGGGTCAGCAAATTTTAGTCATTTTTTATATAATCCTTCGGTCTTCTTTGATGTTTTCAAAATAAAGTCCTGACTCAAATGAATTAAACCACTAAGAATGAGTTCAAGTAGCTATCATTGTCTGAATTTCAAGCTGTTTTGTTGGGATTTGTTTGTCAAGGAGTTTTTCCCCTTATCATAACAATCAAATTAAGATTGAGAGATCACAGATTTCATTGTTGATTCAAACAATACTCCCTCCATTTTCGAATACCTATAGTTCTAACTTCCAAATTTTGCTCCTAAATACATATCATTCTACAATTTTGAAGTGATTTGTTACCATTTTTCTTTCTATACCCTTTGTCTTTAGCTATTTTCAATATCATTTACTACAATGAACTAGAGTAAAATATACCATCTAAAGATATAATAAAGAAAAATAATCTAGTTTTTTTTTACATGTGTTTTAATGGTAGTACAGGAATATAAAATGACATTTGTTCAGACGAAGGTAGCACTACAGTTTTGGTGTAGGTGGACATTGAATGCATACCCGTGATTATCTTGGTTTTTTTGCTTTAATTCTAGGGTTTGGGAGAATGATAATTCCTCTTTGCCTAGTCCTTAAAGAATCGTGTAGTTTAATCGTTCTATTCAGAACCATTTTTGTAAGTTCAAGGATGCAGTAGTATAATTATTTCGTACTAACTAAAGAACATTAAAGATACATAGAGGTAGTATACCTAAAGAGCACTTTGCTTCTCTCTTAATATTACTGCAATCTTTTGTTTCTTTTTACCCTTTTCTCAATACCAACTCTACTGCATGCATTTTTAATCTTTCACGCTACAAGCTGCCAAGAACTGAATTATTCTGCCGTATATGATTGTATAATATACATAGCAGTTTGTCTGGAGAATTACATACACGAGATCCCATACAAAGAACAATACTATATGAACTCTGGACAGCTCCTCATTGCATATTGTATTGTTGTAATGTCACACTTTCACCTTCCATTGTGGCCATTTTACATGCTTTCCTTTTTACCTCTGAATTCGGAGCGCACTGCAAGTAACCTATCTGCTGTGCTGGTTTGTTTCTACATAATTGGCAAGTGCGAAAAAGCTCAGGAATCCAATACAAAGGTGGGCCACTTTCAGTTGGAAATTGCCACCAGCCTCCATATATGATATGACAACCGACATTACATCCGGTTAAAAATCTCAAATATACAACATGTAAATCAAAAATTGCAGAAATATACAACTACAAATTAAAATAGCAAAAATACCAATGGGTCCCGCCGCGCCACGTGGCGGCCGCCACCACACGCGGCCGCCACACCCATGGCGGCAGTGTAGCGCCCACTGCCACGTGTCTATTTTTTGTTTTTGATTTTTCGATTATTTACCGATTTTTTGTTTTTCTCGATCCGATTGAAATGCTGAGATAACTTTCGCTATACAGCTCCAAATTTAATAAGAAAACTTTCTAAATTATCTAAATATTTAATTCGTTTCATCTAATAAATTATATTATTTATAAATATAAGGTATGTTTTGACTTTGTACAAGAATTAAGGTTACGGAGAAATTGAACACATCTCTTAAATAAAGATATAGTAGAAAATACTCATTAAATGGGAAAATCTACATACAAACTTTATATTTCTAAACAAAATCATTCAAACTATAGATCTTATATTTGTCAATAGAGATAGTAGCGACATGTGATTTCTACTTATTCACCGTATACTTACTAGTATATAATATATTGTAAATTTTTATCTTCATTTTTTGACATCTCACATTCTAACTTCTAAGCCGTAGCTAGTATGTATTGTATTCTTCAGAAAAACTTCCCTCCCATGCCCGTAAGAAATCAAAGTCATCGTCGGGCAAAAATTGACAGTTTTCGTGGGACGATACACAAAAATAACTTCACGCCGTGTCTCATGGTTTTTCTTGTGCTGCCATTGGCATAGCTGGTTCAGTGGTTGATCCAACTTGGTGTGGTGAACTGGTGATACGGTATGATTATAGTTATAATTATATGGTTTTAAGCAATATATACTTAATCCATATGATTTTACGATAATTTAGAAAGTTTTCTTATTAAATTTGGAGTTGTATAGCGAAAGTTATCTGCATTTCAATCGGATCAGAGAAAAACAAAAAAAATTCGGTCGAAATAATCGAAAAATCAAAAAACAAAAAAAATGGACACGTGGCAGCGCGGGGCGGCGCCACCTGGCTGCCGCCGTGGGGGTGGCGGCAAGCCAGCTGCCGCCATGGGGTGTGGCGGCCCGTCTTGGCGTGGCGACGCCACGTATGGCGGGACCTTTATTATTTTGCTATTTTCATTTCTAGTTGTATATTTCTGAAATTTTTGATTTATATGTTGTATATTTGAGATTTTTTCCCCATTACATCCCAGTCATCCAATAAAACTCATATAAAGGACCCTGAAACAGCAGACTGGATTGTGTTTGCAAATGATATCCATCAGATAACTATTTGATTGTGTCACTTGTGTGATTGTTGCACTTCACATTCCAACCTGCACCTAATTTTATTCAGAAAGTGCTTAAAATATTTTTATGCCAGTGAGTGGTCTCCATAAGGTGATGCTACTCTTTCTCTCTCTTCTCCTAGGACTAGTATAAAGAGGAGGAAGCTTTTGCTCTCTCATTCAGACAGTCATACAAGAAAACGAGAGTTGAAGAGAGGGGAAGCTCCACCCAAAGGGGAGCCAAGATGGAGCATGGAGGGGAGGAAGATGGCACAGGGAGCGGATGCAGGAGGAGCACGAGTGGATCGGATGCCACCATGAACAGTGCAGCAACCAAGCAGCAAGCTTTACGTCTTGCAGAGGACCTCTCCCTCCCTTCAGTATGCTCTCTCTCTCTCTCTCTCTCAATCAATCAATCAATCAAACCATGGTCAGTCAGCTGATCACCACCGAAAATCTCTGATAAATGCTTCTGCTTCTAGTTCTGCAAACCCAACCCAGTTGTGACCATTATCATGGTCTAGTTATACTGTTTCCTTGAAGTTTGCTGTTCTCCTTGCTTTGGTGAGGATGTCAATTGTGTTTTATGCCAATGCACATACTACTAACGGTTTCTTGAATTGGTTGCTTCTTTTCCTGACGCCATTGCTCTTCTGTATAAGCAAGTGGTGTAAATAGCATGAGTATCAGAGAATCTGTTTCCCTTTCTCAATGTATGACTAGCTCTTCAATGTCCACTGTTCTGCACCGCATTTAGCCTTCCCATATTCTGTGGAAACCTTTAATTGGCCATGTTGCCATTTTTTTGGGGGGTAAATTTGGCCATCTTGCGAACATAATTGCAAAAATTGTGGCAGCAGCCAATGGCCTACAGCGGTAGACTTGCTACCACGCACCCCTAGCGCCGTGAGCTTGACGCTTGGCAGCCGACTAGCAGCCGCACTGCAAATTGTAGTGTGTCGGTTGTAGCAGCTGCTCGGAGTTGGAGGAGCTGCTTGCGTGCGTTGAGTACACTGCAAATTCTCCCGCGTCGAGTACAAAACATCAAACGTTTCATTCTGTATATCTGTAGTCAAATACGGAATACATGTGATACAAAACGCTTTCTTTGACCTGGAAAAATGTAGTGTATAGTACACGGGATTAATTAATTAATTAATTAATTTTTATTAAAAAATAGAGAGCAAATAAACTCCAAAAATTAAATAAAATTCACCATTAAATAGAGCTCAATTTTATAGATTTTTAGGCTCTGGAGTCACCTCAATCAGAGCTCGTATGGGTGAGAGCAGGCTCTTAAAAGTTTAAAAATAAATAAAAAGATTAAATCCTAATTATGCGAATTATTTTTCTACTAAAAAATCGAATAATGACGCAAGGCTGATGTCATCATCTATTTTCCAGAAAATAAAAATAAATCTAAAATACCACAGAGGCAGACATGTGGGCCCAGATCTATGGACCGGGTCCACACGCCGGTGTTGGTCCACAGTGCACACGGTTCACTGGAAGCTGAACCAGCGGCTGACGCGGCAGCACACGCGGGCGATGGCGCTAACGTGGCAGCGACGTGGTTGCCATGCGGCGGACACGTGGTCTCCACATCAACTGAGTGCTCTAGGGTTATGGCGGCGATGGTCGACGGCGGCACGGTTACCGGAGATGGGAACGACCGCACGTGAATTGGCGTATCCTCGCCGGATTCATCTCAGAGAGGCACGGATCTAGGATGGCACAACGCGGCGACTTTGTGGGTGGCAACCAAAACGGTAGGAGCTCACCGCAGACGGCGAACGGCACGGAAGAAGAAGGCGACGACCACGGCAACAATGTCGAGGAATTTCTCGGCGACGGTGGGGTCTCAGGCAGCACGGGGCAGTGCTTCGGATGTGACGTGAGGCGGCGCACATGGATCGAGGCTTTAGATAGCCCCGGTGGCCGTGTTGAACCAGGACTCAGGGGCCAGCAGAGAAATGGCTGGCCAGCCTAGGGTTCACTTCGGGTGCGATGATGATTAGGCGGCTGGGCCGTGGAGCAAGGCAGGCTAGGCTGCGATGCGGCCGATCGAGGAAGATGGGGTAGGCCCAGTTGGGCTTGGCCCAGAAGGCTATTAACGAATTTTCAATCATTTTTCCCATAAAAATAATTCTAAAATTTTGTTTAATTCAAAATAAATAAAAAAATACTAGAAAAATTCTAGAAAAATTCCTAAAAACATTTTGAACTCAAATAAAATATTTTTTAATAAAAATTTGCATAAAACTTTTAAATACTTAATTAATCCAATAAAAGACTTAATTCAATTTAATTCCAAACAAGTCCAAATAAAATTCAAAAAATTATCAAAAATCACATATCAATAATTAAATACAAAAACCAAAATTTTAGGGTGTTACAACACTACAGAATAATGGTACTAATTATAGAATTAACGTAAATACTTGATGGGAGGTGCTTCTATGTGCCACTATTTTAAAGTTGTACAAATATTAAAGCATAAATAAAGAACAGATGTTGATTAATTACCCATTCGTTTGCTTTAAGATTTATGCGACTTGTATTGGAAAGAAATGCGTAGAACCACTACTCATACTTCATATGGATGCCCTTAATTAGATTGCTATAGAGAATAAAATAAACCTTAGCTTGGAGTACTCAGTAGTAGTAACATTCCATTCTATTTATGAACTTTAAAATAGATTGTTAAAAAAATTTAATTCCATCTCATGTGTACGATATACGTATGGACGTGAATTATTTCATTCCATCTCATGTGCTGAAAACCCTCTTTTTTTCCATCTCATGTGCCGAAAACCCTCTTTTTTTCCCTCCTCGTACACCCTCTTTTTTTTTTCTTTTTTTTTTTGCAATTTTAACACCCCATGCCAATAAAATTACAAAAATAGCCTCCCTTTCCTTCCCGGCATGCCACCTATCACACCCATATATCACAGTAGGTTTTTGGATCGTTGCTGTGCTAAGCACCATGGTAGGTTCTGCTGCCATGCCACCCCGTCGCCTGTTGTCGAGCACACCAAACTCAGCAACTGCCTAGTGAACCAAGGGTGCGCGGTAGGTCTGCTACTGGCATGGGCCCTCCAGTTGTTGCCGCGGGGACAGACACTTGCCGCAGTACACGGACGCGATAGGTGATCTGCCGCTGCTTCCTTGGTCGAAGAGTGGACTATGTTTGTAATTTTATTCACACAGAGACCAAATTAGAAACAATGTACAATAAAACCAATTAATCCGAGGCTTCGGCACCACCTAGATGTTGAAAGACTCATGTGGTCAGTTAGTCTTCCTATTCTTATGTCCTAGATGCTCTCCTAATCTCTCGCCACCTCCCTTGAATTTTCTTTGCTTTTTTGTTGTCATACAAACTGTAGCTCAACTAACAATGTCAATATAAACAGAACCGTGACTCATTTTGAGAGTGAGGAATTTCATTGCCTACAACATATCGCGTGCTCTTTTCTTCATGGTACTAGAGCCCCATACGAATCCACAACATGTCCACCACTAGCTCCAATTCTTCTACCACTGCTTCTGCCATGAATCCCACCACTCCTGCTAGTCTTCTTCGAACACCGTTGTTTGGCCATCTCATCAATGTGAAGCTGAACCACGACAACTACCTTCTTTGGAAAGCACAACTAGTTCCCTACCTCTGAAGCCAGTAACTCATGGGCTACATTGATGGCTCGATTGTTGCGCCTGAGACGATGATAATAGAGACTACATCGCTCAGCACCGCCCAGGTTCCAAATCCAGCATACAATCTATGGCCGCAACAAGATCACATGGTCTTGAGTACACTTCTTTCATCCCTATCTCCTGAAGTTTTGTCTCAAGTCCTTTTTCTATCTACGGCTTATGATGTATGGATTGCTTTAGAAAGAATGTTCTCTTCTCAATCCAGAGTTAGGATAATGCAAGTTAGAATGCAATTGGCCACCATACAAAAGAAAGATCTTTCTGCTACAGCCTATTTTAACAAGGTGAAGGTCCTTGCCGATAACCTTGCAGATGCAGGACAACCTCCATGAGTAGAGGAAACTATTTCCTACTTGCTAGCAGGATTGGACTCAGATTATGACTCATTCATTACATCTATGACAACTCGGGCTAAACTAATGGGTCTGAATGACCTGTATGCATATCTCCTCAGTTATGGGATGCGACAAGAACAACATAATGTTGTGTTTTAGGTTTGTGGTTCCTCGACTAATACAATATCAAAAGGCAACCGTGGTGGCCATGTCCAAGGGCATGGTCGCGGCAGGCAAGGTCCACAACGTGGACACTCCTTTTGACAAGGCAATGAGGAAACATGACTGAGAACTCTGCTGGAAATAGACCTGTTTGTTAGGTCTATGGCAAAGCGGGGCATGTAAAACTAAAATGCTACCACAGCTTTGATCATTCTTATCAAGATGAAGACAACAGAGTTGCTGCAACTATGACAAACACATCATAAAATGTTGACACTAACTGGTATGTGGATACCGGTGCCACTGATCACATTACTAGTGTTCTTGTCTTCTTGATAAGCTAAGCATGAAGGAGAAGTACACTGGCGCTTATCAAGTGCACACTGCAAATGGTACAGGTATGGCAATCTCCCATATTGGTCACTCTCTGCTCAACACTAGTACACATTGTTTGCATCTGAATAATGTCCTTCATGTACCTTCAACAACTCGAAACTTGATGTATGTCCAACATTTTACCTCTGACAACAAGGTGTTCCTTGAATTTCATCCTAACTTCATCCTTATCAAGGATCTGGACATGAACGAACCTCTTCTTAAAGGCTACTGCAAGGGTGGTCTCTACATAATACCTCCAGATTTCCATAAAGCACCCAAGAATGTCTTCCACGGTACCAAATTGACATCCTCAGAATGGCACCATCACCTTGGACACCCCTCCTTTTCAGTTGTTCAACATGTTCTTCCGAATAATCATCTACCATGCTCTAGTTTTCTTAATTAATAACTCTGTCTGTGATGCCTGTCAATAAGGCAAAAGTCACCAACTTCCTTTTCCTTTGTCAACTAGTGTCTTTAGCACCACTTGATCTCATTTTCACTGATGTATGGGGGTCCTGCTCAAACATCTATGAATGGAAATAAATATTATGTAAGCTTTGTTGACCATTTCAGCAAATTTTATTGGATATTTCCTTTGAAATGCAAGGCAGATGTTATGAAACTTTTGTGCAATTTCAATGTCATGTTGAATGTCTTGTGAACAGAAAAATTAAGTGTGTACAAAATTATTTGTGCTCTCCGTAGTTCAGAAGGCCATTGAAGCTAAGAACCTCGTAGCGCTCGCCCGAGATAGTTAGTCCGATTTTATGTAACTGCTTAGTTGTTGTCCTGAGTCCTAGCTTGTTTTGCTAGGTGTTTTGTCGGCGGGTTTGGCCGTCTGTACCTAGATTCAGTTGAAATGTTCTTTTTTCCCCCTCTTAATGAATTGGCAGAGGTCCTACCTTCTTTCAAAAAAAAGCTTAACAACTATATAAAAACCATTGGCATTTCTCATCAAGTTTCATGCCCACATACCCATCAACAAAATGGAGCTGTCGAGTGAAAACATCGCTATATTGTGGAGATGGGACTCACTCTTCTAGCACATGCTTCAGTTCCACATCGTTTTTGGGACGATGCTTTTCAAACAACATGTTTTCTCATAAACAGGCTTCCTAGTAGAGAACTTGGACTATGTAGGCAAATCTCAGAACGAGGAAGCAGTGTTACTTGATAATGATTGAGGTACTGGTGATGAAGTTGGAACCAAAGCCACTACATCTCACAGTACTTCTATAGCTGAACCTGAAAACATGTTGCTTAATGGAGTCCCAGGCGACAAGATCAAGCATCGGCGAGGGCTGCGCCAGGGTGACCCCTTTCGCCCTTCCTTTTCATCCTGGCAATTGACCCATTGCAGCACATTCTCAAAGTCGCCACTGAGCAGGGGGCTCTAACCCCCCTCAAAGGCCGAGCTGCCACAATGCGAGTGTCGCTTTACGCTGATGATGTGATTTTATTTGTCAACCCAGATAGGACACAACTGGAAGCAGTCATTACCATTTTCCAGAAATTTGGATATGCATCTGGTCTGCAAGTAAATTTGGACAAGAGCTCGGTTGCCACAATAAGATGCCAAGATGTTGATCTCCAAGCTATCCTGCAACCTTTTACAGGAGCACGGGTTAGCTTTCATTTTAAGTACCTTGGCCTGCCACTAACCCTAGGAAAACTGCATCGGAATGATCTGCAGCCAATACATGACAAAGCAACAAGAAGATTGGCAAGCTGGCAACTGCGACACCTAACGCCAGGAGGACGGCTCATACTCCTAAAATTAGTACTAAGCTCACTGCCGACATATTTACTCACAGCTCTGAAACCTCCAAAAAAATTCCTAAAGGATTTCGACAAGGTTAGAAGAGATTTCCTATGGGCAGCAACCAGTGATATGCAAGGAAGAAAATGTAAAGTCAATTGGGGCAAAATCTGTCGCCCAATAGAGCTAGGGGGTTTGGGGGTCTTGGATCTAGAGAAATTTGCAACGGCATTATGGCTTAGATGGCTTTGGTATGAATGGAAATCCCCCCAAAAGCCCTGGGTAGGCTCACCAATGCCTTGCGACAACAAGGTCAGCGCACTCTTCGCAGGTGCCACCAACGTAACAATAGGCAATGGCCACAAAGCGAAGTTCTGGACCTCCCCTTGGATGAATGGTGTGGCACCATGCCTCTTGGCCCCAAACCTTTATGCACACTCAAAAAGGAAGAATAGGACAGTCGCAAATGCATTGCAAGACATGAATTAGATACGAGACATTCACCACTGTCTTACCTTCGATCTATTACTCGACTATGTTAGCCTATGGGACAAGGTGCAATAGACTGAAATAAACCTGGACACTGAGGACGATATCCAATGGAGACTAATAGCAGACGGAACATATTCAACATCCTCAGCCTATCGAGTGCAGTTTGCAGGTTCAATCCAAGCTTCTTATCACACTATCATCTGGAGGGCATGGGCACCCTCGCGCTGCAAGTTTTTTGCTTGGTTGATGCTGCAAGATAGGATTTGGACAGCTCAAAGGTTGCAGCTTCGGGAATGGCCAAACAATTATTTGTGCCAAATGTGCAACAGAAACCTCGAAACTATTACACACCTATTCATTGATTGCCCGACAGTCCGCCAAACTTGGACCGACATAGCACAATGGCTGCATTTGCCGATACTTGATACAACAAACTGGGAACCGACGTCGACAATTGAGGATTGGTGGCTCAAACGAGTGTCCCCTCTCTCGGCACTCACCAAGGCTGTAAGCACAGTGATCATCCTCGTAACTTGGCAATGGTGGAAGGAGAGGAATAGACGTGTTTTTCAAGATAAGATACTGTCGCACCGCGAGATCCTAAACCTCATCAAGGAAGAGGCAAAGCTCTGGGAGCTTGCTGGAGCAAAACGCTTAAAAGGGCTTACTGTAAGGGCAAACTTGCTCTGTACTACTGGGTGACCCCTAGGTTTTTCTCTTTTTCTCTATTGTAAACAGATTCATCCTCTTACCTGTAACGTAAACTTGAAACTCTCCTTCTAATATATGCCCAGCACTTTGCTGGTTTCAAAAAAAAATGTTGTTTAAGAACTTCTCTAAACTATCAGCTACACAACAAAGTACACATCATCATATGCAAACCCAATCAAAGAGAAATGTGCACAAGCCAAAACAACTCAAGGATGGTAATGTCTTTTATGATCCTCGATGTGTGCTCCTCAATACTTCATTGTCTAAACCTACAAGTCATGTTGACACCTTGTCTAATCCCAAGTGGAAACAATCAATGGATGAGGAGTACAATGCTGTCATCAGAAACAACACTTGGAAGCTTATTCCACCACAACCAAGAATGAATAGCATTGACTGTAAGTGGGTATTTAAACTCAAGACCAAGTAAGATGGTACTGTTGAGAGACACGAAGCTCGTTTAGTAGCTAAAGGTTTCAAACAACGTTATGGACTTGATTATGAAGATACTTTTAGTCCTGTCGTGAAGTCGATGACATCAGGCTTGTTCTTGGCATTGATGTGCCACAATAGTGGAATCTGCGACAACTAGATGTGCAAAATGCATTTCTACATGGTATGGTAGAAGAAGTATTTATGCGACAACCACTGGGATATGAGATTAAACATCACCCACAATATCTTTGCAAACTTGAAAAGGCTCTTTATGGGCTGAAGCAAGCACCAAGAACCATGCTTCAAGCCATCAAAAACAGATACATCCCTATTTATTTACAGCCAAGGTGGAACTCTTATTTATATGCTAATTTACGTCGATGACATAATCATAACAGGTTCTTCTGCTCAAGTTATTGAAGATTTAATGAAGCAGCTGCGGAAAGAATTTGCAGTCAAGGACTTGGGGAATCTAAGTTTTTTCCTTGGCATTGAAGTTCAGAGAACATCTGATGGAATAGTATTAACTCAATGGAAGTATATTGGAGAGTTACTTCATCGAGCCAACATGCAGAATTGTAAACCTGTAGCTACACCAATGTCAACATTAGAAAAATGCTCTAAGTCGAATGGAAGTGTACTCACTACAGCCGAAGCAACCATGTATCGAAGTATTGTTGGGGCATTGCAATACTTAACACTTACTAGACCAGACATAGCTTTCTCGATACATAAGGTATGTCAGTATATGCACTCACCAACAACCATTCATTGGTCTTCAGAAAAAAGGATTCTGAGGTATCTCAAGTTTACTGAATCAACTAGACTGAAAATACAGAAGTTAGACAAAATGTTACTGAGTGCATTTCTGGATGCCGATTGGGCTGGATGTTCAGATGATAGAAGGTCAACAAATGGTTATGTTGTACTCCTTGGTGCCAATTTGGCGTCATGGAGTTCAAGAAAACAAGCCATTGTATCACACTCAAGCACATAATCGGAGTACAAAGCACTCGCCAATACTACTACTTAACTGATATGGGTTCAGTCTCTACTCCGAGAATTGGGTATTTTTCAGTCTAGACCACGTAGTTTATGGGTATTTCATACAAGATTTGACCTATATTCACAAAATAATACAACACTTTCGCGTATTTACAGAAAAATCAGCCATATCCGGAATTTGAAATATCGTTTTTGAATATCTGGTTTTTGAAAATCCGATTTTGGCGTATTTTGCCCATAGCCGGTTTTTCAAAAACCGGGTATGGGTAATTTTTTTGGTTTTTTTCCTATTTTTTTTTTTCCGTTGGTTTTTTTTTATTTTTTTTAAAGCGGTCATCGTGTGCTGGAAATGCTACGCGTTTTATTCGACCGAAAAAAATCCTACGCCCCCTATCTTGTGATGTATTTCATTTTAATTTAGCACGGTATTTCAAATACGTCAAAACCGGATTTTCAAATCCGGCTATGGGCAAAATAGGTCAAAACCAGATATTCAAAAACAGTATTTCAAATTCCGGATATGACTGGTTTTTCTGTAAATACGCAAAAGTGTTGTATCATTTTGTGAATACAAGTCAAATCTTGTATCAAATACGAAAATTTCTAGCTACTGGTGGTGGTAGTCATGTCACTATATTGAAAGAGAAACAATTGCAAAATTGCAAGTACCAATTAATTAGTGAAAGATTGAATGGTTTGGTGAGACGGATATAGGCCAATGATCGCTCTGGGCCTTTCATTAGGGTATGGGTTACTACCACAACAATTCACAGTTAATCATCAACAGCTAAGTCAAAGCCTAACTAGACCTGGGAGTTGGGTCGGGCCAGCCCGGCCACGACGGGCTTCGGACCATCGCGAGCCGGGTCGGCCTGACACGGAAAGGCGAACGGGCCGGGCCGGGCAAGGAGGCGTTTTACAGAGCTCGGCCCGGCTCGAAAGCACGGCGGGCTGGAGTCGGGCCGGCCCGGGCCCGTCCCTGAACCAATTACAAGCGCTCGGAATCATTTTTGTGCTATCTTTTGTACTAGTGCTTCATTTTTTGGTTTTTTTTAATGTTTAGAATGGCAAGATATTTGATATAGTGATATTAAGTAACCATTTCTGTCATTTGCATGTGTGCTCACATAAAATGGTCAACTCCTATCACAACCCACAGGCCTCTGGGCCGCTTGGGCCGAGCTGGCCCGAACCCGGCCCATGTAGTCGGGCCGGGCCGGGCCGCCCGACGAGCCTCATTTTTAGGCCTGGCCCGGCCCAAACCCAGTTGGGCCGTGCCCGGGCTTGGGCCGTGCCGGGCCGACCGGACCTTGGGCCGCCCGAGAAAAGCCCGGCCCATGTTCCAGCTCTAAGCCTCACCCAACATGGCTGCCATTCTTACGCAGGGGCGTATTTACCATTGGGGCTGGTTGGGGCTCCAGCCCCACCTCCGGCCGGCCGAGACGGTAGCAGAGCCATTTGTTCATGGCGTCGTCAGGTTTGTGAAGAACCGAAGAAGAAAAAGAAAACAATTGCCATATTAGGCTAGTGGGCCAGAAATTAGACATGGGCTTAGTGATTAATCTATTGATGCGTTATTGGGTTTCACCTGCGCTACTGTACAACACTTGCCACTGTAGCGCAGCACCGGGGATTCGGGAAGACGAGCGATCGCGGACGGAAGACCAAAGATGCACGGGCGGGCGCAGCCACACGGAGCAGGCGGCCGGCGGCGGCGGGTGTCCGCCGGAGCGCTATCCAGCCGCCTGTGGGCGAGGGAGGACCGAGGTCGCACTTCACTTCGGTGCGTGGCTTGGGCGTCGGGCAGGAAACGTCGACAGGCGGTGGCTGATCTCGGTCCTCAGTGGCTCAACGCTTGGCGGCTCGGCGCTCGGAGCGACCGACAGACCTGAGGATCGACCGACGGAAAGGAGGAGGCTGACTGGCCGAGGACTTGACTTGAGGACTGAGGAGCGACCGATGGACGGAGTAAGGACCGAGGAGGCGAGGACGCCTTCGCCCTTCAGGCTTCAGCAGTTCAGAAGGAGCCATCGAGGAACGGAGGAAAGGAACCAAGTTGGACGCTCGGTAATCCATACAATCTATGATTCTATATTTCTATTTAGTATTGAACTATTGATTCATCACTCATTGACTAATTTATATCATTCTATCCATTAGCAAGGTACCACACTTGTTATATTTTGATTATTCACTCTGTTTCATTTCTATTTATGTATAAATTTGGAATTTCGTTAACAATAGACCGGAACCGGAACCGGAAGATATACCATTAGTATACTTGTCTTGAGTTAGAATTTTTACATAGAAGCACCCCCTCTATTTTCATCCTGGATTCGCCACTGTTCTTACGAAGCTAGCATTCAATTAGTACATCAATCGATCAGTACTAGCTAGCTTAATTATTAGATAGCTTAATTAGATGTATAATATACATAGCTGTTAGCTGATCCATTTGCTTAATTACGTGAGAGGCAATTCAAATATAAATAATGAATTGACGGTGATGATGATGCTTGTGGAGCTGGCTAGTGCGAATGCTGATGGGAAGAAAATGGAAATGAAAATGCAGGTGCAGGTGATCGTGATGAGCGCCAACATGAGTTGTTCGCACTGCCGACAGCGGGTCACCAAGGTCGTCTCCAAGATGAACGGTGAAGATCTAATCGATGCCCTAACCTGCCCCAACTGATGTTTTCTTTCCTCCGAAATTCCTATGGAAATCGTAGCTAGCTATGCTTTGCGAAGAGACTGATTTCTGATGGGAGAGGGAAAAAAAAAAGAATTCTCGTTGCACCGACAGAAACCAAGGAGATGTCATGTATGACTGTTGCTGAATAGCATTTTGACTACTGGAGTACATTGTTGATGCTACATTGTGCATCCATTGTACTTTGTGTCACTGATGTTTGTGCTTCGTTTGTTGTGTGCTAATCCCATTGGGGATGTTTAATTTATCAGGGTTGCTGGATTACATGGTGGATTTTGGGAAGAAGGAGGTGACGCTGAGGGGGACGGTGCACACCAAGAAGAGGAAGCAACACGAGAAGCACAAGAATGGAGTCAGCAGCTGGGAGAAGGAATCGTCGTCTCCCAATCATGGCGCCAGGACCCTGTCATGGTTTTTGGGATGCTACGGTTCATAGCTAGTAGTATATGATGTATATATAGATCATATATAGTGTTATCTAGCTGTATGATAATCTATTCTCTTTTAATTTCTTCTTATTCTTTCATTTCTCTTTTTCAATCGTTTCTTTTTTGCTTGGAAATAATGTATGCTGGTCCTGCAATGTGTCCTATATATAATCCAATATTCGCAATATAGAGTATACATTATTCAGGGCTTATTTGTTTGCTTGCCTTTCTAGTACCATCCTAAGTCCTAACCCAAACCAATTATTTCGCTAACAGTCTCATCCAGAGCATTCAGTATTAGGCTAGCCCCAGTGACCCCACCCTCACAAACCCCAGCACGCCTAGAGAATCGGATCCATGTAGGGAACTAGGCCAGCCAAACAATAACCCTTATTTCGCTGCCAACTTAGTCGATAGACCAACGGGTAATTTCACTGCTAACTTTTAGTCCAGCTTTGTACAAGGATGCTAAAAAGTCTTAGATATACCAATGGTCACAACAGTACCAGATAGTAAGACTTATTAGGAGGGAAAACATAAAAGCACTTATCGTACAAGAATCACACTGATTGAGTGTTACAAAGCAAATCAAATACTATCAATCGTACAAATCCACGTGGGACTAACCCATCAGAAGCAACGTTAATTAGAGATTTTTTTAATAAAAAAAATGTTTTTTACATAATTTTACAACAATAATACAAGAAAATAATTACAAAAATATAACTCCGTTGCTAAATGAATCGACGACAGGCCTTCTGTCGCCTATAAGTCAAATTAGCCTGCCAACCAAATAAATCAGCAATAAAATAATATGTCAGCAAAATAATTCAGCGACAAAACAGATATGCGTTACCGAATAAAATGACTACACAAGATCTGTCGCCAAACGAATTGGATACAAAGGTGTGTTTTTGTGATTGTTTATTATTATTTTTGTAAACAAACTTAAAAATATTATTTAAAAAAAAATCGATAGGCCACTTGTTCTCGTGTTTCAGGGAATGTCTTCGGCGTGGCAAGGAGACCAAAGAAAGAGAACAAAACAAGCGTTAACGAACTGCTGCATTGGACGACAGCCATTAGAGCATCTCCAGCAAGGGTCCCTAAAACAGGGTCCCTATTTTGGATTTAGGGACTCCCTCTATTTTTTGGGGCCTGTTTTCAGAGCACAAGTCCAGCAACAGCACCTAAATCTCATCCCCTATTTTACTTTTTCTCCTATTTTGATATATCCGTTATGTATAATCTTCATTTGACACCACTAAAATTCAATCAAAAATATTTGTAATACATAAAACATAAACATATTAACATTTACAATTTAAAAACATGATATTTCAAATTTAAATTTAAAATTTTCAAAACATGATAAAATTTTCGAAGCCTCTCATGTATTTCTCTATCTTCAATAATAGGGGTTGTACTCGTGTCCATGGGAATTGGGGCTGAGGACGCAAATTTAGGGGCTTGAGTTGGGGCCCCCTGGGAATTGGGGCTGAGGAGGCAAATTTAGGGGCCCCCTAATTTTAGGGGTTTGAGTTGGGGTCCTGCTGGATCTGTTTTTTTTACTACACTCCCTATTTTAAGGTTTAGGGGCTGGTTTAGTGCACAGGCAGCAGCGTCAGAACTCAAAAGCCTGAGCACATGAGATGAAAAAAAGTTCAGAGCTATGCTCCTCTCCCTTCGGCTTCCAGGTGCAATCCTGACATCAAAGTCAGCACCAAGTAACCAATCTGATCACAAAACTACTGGCGAGGTAATGGGAAGTTTGCGTGCAGGGGCCACGAACTATATAGGAAGCTTATGAACATAGATATGCACGCCTCCCATGGTGTGATTCAGCTGGTTGATGTGACGGCCCGCCTTTTTAGGGGCAGATCCGTACGCCTCGACAGCTACCCAGGATGATTAGCTGCCAGAAGACAAGAGTATAATTACCAGGCAAAAGCAAATCCAACACTTTTATTCAATATAGGGCCTAACGACCAGGGTTTTTACAAAAGAGGGCGCAGCAGGGCCCTAAGTACATTACCAAAACACCGCACAGGAAGGCCTGAGCAAAAGACCAAGACCTAAAACCAAACAAGATCGCCATCTACGACCTCCTGGAACGCTCCAGCTTCTTCAAACTCTGAAAGGGGCGGGGGTTGCAAGGGTGAGTACGGGAGTACTCAACAAGTCGTACGGAACCACTAAATACTATATGCAGGGGATTATCCAAAGGATGGCAGTAGGGTTAAGTATCTGGATGCAGTTTTATTTTCAATTCATTTTACATTTGAAGCACAGACCACAAATAATAGAAAAAGGGGGAGGTTTTCCACAAGTTCACACAACACTTACTCACATTCACCAAATTTCGAAATAATTACTTGAGCTTGGTTACGGGTATCACCCCAGTTCAAACTTAACTTCGTTAACCGGAAGTACGGCGTATTCGAATACCATTATTAACTCTGCAGAGGTGTTCAACTTTACCCACAAGATATCAACGACCGTTAATGCCAAGCGCTAACAAACATGCAACTTAAATGCATGCGGCCGGGTCGAGATCATCACAGCATTTCGTTTAATCATTCCTGTCCTTTAGTTGTTAACCGATAGGTCCTAGGGCTATTTTGGACTTACTGTCCTCGGTAGCGCCTACCGTTGTGAGAACCAAGAATGACACCACACAATATTCTTGTTCCACCTCTTCCCCGGTATACTTCCTGCCGGAAGGCTGGTCCCTATTCTCCCACGAGAATAGTTACACTAGAACAGTCCAATTATTATATCAGGAATGACTAACCTACTGAGCTATGTCGGATACGGGTCCATCGACCGGTCCGACCTGTGGTTGAACGGGAACTAAGTTCTTTACTTTGCTCAAGGGGTTTCATTAACCTTTCACTGCCAAAGATCAAGCCTTCATTCACCACTTATTCCGGCATCCCACTCAACCGGTCATCAGTCAAATCAAGGCATCAATCATCAGCCGGGGATCGGAGTTACATCCACTCCGGGATTTATCCGATTCTGTCCCCCAAACTGTAGCACTTTCACAAATACCCGAATCCGAGATTCGACAGCATTTTATTTCCATTTTCAAAAGCATTTGAACTAACTAAAGGAATACAGTAATTTATCTAATAATAATACCAACATCTAGGGTTACAAAGGATATAATAAGGTTCAATATATTCAAGGAGGTTTCAGAAGCAATTTCGGCATTATCTAGGTATCATGTCATTCTAAAATACGATTTTCAATAATTCAACATACTGTAAAGTAATGCGGTATAAGATACTTAATACTATAGCATGGCATGATTGGGATCAATATGATCAAAGGGGTACGGCTTGCCTTGCTCGGCGATCGGATCGGTGAGCCATCGTTGACGTGGTCGCTCGAGCTCTGTCGGGTCCAACGCCTGCTCCGGATCTGCGTCGCTCCTGGAACTGTCCAACGTCCTGGATCTAGCGTGACAAGAACGAGCGACAAATAAAGAAACGAAAAACAAAAAGAAACCAAACGAAACGGAAACCAAACCGAATCGCCGGTAGAGAGAGAACGAAGGGCGAATTGGGCAATTCGGGAATTCGGATTGAGGAACGGAGGGCATTTTTGGACTCGAGGGATCAAAGCTTGGTTCGGGTAGTGTATTTGGTGGATTTCTGGGGCTCACGGAATTTTGAGGATTTTTGGCATTTTAGGATTTTAATTGATTTTCTGATAAACAAAAATCAATAAAAATCCAAAAGGAAAATTGGCCGTGGGCGAAAGTCGCCCACGCGGGAAGGGTGAGGCTGGCGAGCTGGCTCGGCCAGTCTGGCGAGGCGAGGGCCCACTGGCAGGGGCACTACCGCTAGGGTTAGGGTTTGCAGGCGGCCGAGCTCGGCGGCGCGACGGCCCGCTGGACGGCGCGGGCGGAGGCCGGAGACTAGCGGGAGGGAGCTCACCGGAGAAGGGCGAGGCGGGAGCGGGCGAGGAGAAATGGAGCTGGGTCGCTTTTATAGCCGCGAGGAGCAAGCGGCGACAAGCGCGGCGCGTGAGGCGGCGGCGACGCCATGGCGGCGAAGCGGCTGCGTCTGGCGACGCTGTGCAGCGGTTGGCAGAGGGCGGCATGGCGCTGAGGCGCGGCGCTGGCCAAAGGCAGTGAGCACGCGGCGCTGGCGCGGCGACGGACAGCGGCGCCGCCGGAGGCGGAGGAGGCGGGGGCTGTCGGGCGCGGCTGGGCCAGCTCGGGCCGGAGGAGGCCGAAGGCCAGGAGGCCAGACGGGCCAGGGAAAAACGAAAACGGGCCGAAGGCCCAAGAAGAATTGGCCCAAAACCGAAAACGGAAAACCAAAACAAAAAAAACCAATTCAAATTTCAAATCCAAATTGAACTGAAATTTGAACAAGCTCCAAGTAAATTCATTTTGAATTTTTGGGTCATTTCAACCTACCCCACTTAAAACAAATCTCGTCCCCGAGATTTATTCCTCCTGGGGAGCGGTTGGGAAAACTACTGCTGCAAAACCCGATTCCTTTTCCTGAGGTGTGATTCTTCCACAGCACTCGGTAGACCATAACCACTTCTGAGTCTGAAACTTACCAGTAATGACGTCTGTTGGCCTTGTTGTTCCTTTGAAGGTGACATGATTGATCCTTCCTTGGACTTGTCCTGAAGCGTTCTGACCTTGACTGCTTGGGTTTCCTTCTGACTTAACCGGTACTTTTGGGTATCCTCGGTGCAGGATCGGCCGTTGTCGAGGCATCGATCGCATGTCTTCTTGGGCCGAGGTGGCGACGACGTGATCTAGCCAACACTGTTGGTAGATCCCTATGTGGACAAGATCGCTCGATGTGTCCGGCCGTCCACAGTGGAAACATCCTGAAGTCTTCTGGGGACAGTCTCTGACAAGGTGATTCCCATTGCAGTTATAGCAACTTAGTGTCCCGGATTGGGTGGAGATGGAGCTTGACTGCTGTCCACTCATCGCTGGCCTCTTGTTTGGAAATCCCGAGGAAAAGGCTGGGGTCATTCCTCCGTATTGGGCGGAAGAGTGCATCCTCTGCTCATAAGCTTTCCTCTTTCTGGTGTCCTCCAAATCATTCCTGGTCTCCTCTGAGACTATCAGCTTGTCCACCATGGATGACAGGTCCTTGAAGTCTATGGCTGATATGTGGAACTTCAGATTCTTCTGCAATCCTTCGAAAAATCGCTCCATCTTCTTGGCTTCAGTGTCAACTTCTCCTGGAGCATAGCGGGCTAGGTAGTTGAATAGGTGGAGGTACTCAATCACTGTTAGTCCTCCCTGATGGAGAGCTAAAAATTCTCTTCTTTTCGACGCCATTAATCCAGCTGGTATGTGGGCTTTCCTGAAAGCGTCTTCGAATTCGATCCACGTGATCTCTGTTCCCTTCTTCATTTCTTGGAAGTTCATCCACCAAGCTGCTGCTCGTCCTTGTAGCTGATGGGACGCATACAGGACTCTTTCGTGGTCAGTGCACTGGATCGTGTCCAACTTTCTCTGAATGTCTCGGATCCAGTCATCTGCTGCCAACGGGTCAATCGGTGTCGAAAATATAGGGGGCCTGGTCTTTTGGAAGTCCGACCACCTAGATCCACCTATATTTCCGGTCTGTCCATTTATGTTTCCCTGATTGAAACCCTGAGGTCCTGCAATCAAGTGTTCCAACATCTTCTCCATCATCTTCTCTTGTCGCTGTTCTGCCAGATACCGGTTCTTCTCCATTGCTGCCAGGACTTGTGCGAGGTTGACAGGATTGCCGGTTGACTCTGCATCACTGCCGGGGTTGCTATTCTGTTGTTCTCCTCTGATGTCTCCCATGGTCTTAATTCTGATCTCTTTCGGTCTGCAGCAGGGTTTTGGAGAAAAAGCAGAAGACGAGTAAGAACTAGGGTCTGGGGTGAGAGTAGCAAGAATAGATAGGGCTCAGACGAATTGAGGGAACCTTTGAATCAGACAGGGATTTATATAGATAGTTTAGGCAACCAAAATCACAAAGATAGAGAACTTAGCATTTTTATAATATGGATTATACGCAAACCATTTTAAGGTTCGGCATAACCCATTTTACATTACAAAGGCCTACTACAAGGAACGGCACAACTTCTACGACTAACGGTCTATCTACTGCCGACGGCATCACCTCCAAGCTGCTGGCGAAGATCGCCGAGGATTTTGAAAATTCAGACGGGCAGACAAAACTTTTTAAAACAAACTGAGAGGGATCAGAAACTCTAAAGAAGACAAGGTAGCAGGGGAAGAAGGAGACAGCAATAATACTTATATTTTCGAAATTCATTTTGTTTGTAAGCTGAAAATAATTTTGTAAAGTTTCCTATACCAACCTAAGGTCTTAATCTATGGTCAAGCCAAGGCTCTGATACCACTTGTGACGGACCGCCTTTTTAGGGGCAGATCCGAGACTCGCAACCGTTACCCAGGACGATTAACGGTTGGATAAGACAAGAGTATAATTACCAGGCAAAAGCAAATCCAACACTTTTATTCAATATAGGGCCTAACGACCAGGGTTTTTACAAAAGAGGGCGCAGCAGGGCCCTAAGTACATTACCAAAACACCGCACAGGAAGGCCTGAGCAAAAGACCAAGACCTAAAACCAAACAAGATCGCCATCTACGACCTCCTGGAACGCTCCAGCTTCTTCAAACTCTGAAAGGGGCGGGGTTGCAAGGGTGAGTACGGGAGTACTCAACAAGTCGTACGGAACCACTAAATACTATATGCAGGGGATTATCCAAAGGATGGCAGTAGGGTTAAGTATCTGGATGCAGTTTTATTTTCAATTCATTTTACATTTGAAGCACAGACCACAAATAATAGAAAAAGGGGGAGGTTTTCCACAAGTTCACACAACACTTACTCACATTCACCAAATTTCGAAATAATTACTTGAGCTTGGTTACGGGTATCACCCCAGTTCAAACTTAACTTCGTTAACCGGAAGTACGGCGTATTCGAATACCATTATTAACTCTGCAGAGGTGTTCAACTTTACCCACAAGATATCAACGACCGTTAATGCCAAGCGCTAACAAACATGCAACTTAAATGCATGCGGTCGGGTCGAGATCATCACAGCATTTCGTTTAATCATTCCTGTCCTTTAGTTGTTAACCGATAGGTCCTAGGGCTATTTTGGACTTACTATCCTCGGTAGCGCCTACCGTTGTGAGAACCAAGAATGACACCACACAATATTCTTGTTCCACCTCTTCCCCGGTATACTTCCCTACCGGGAAGGCCGGTCCCTATTCTCCCACGAGAATAGTTACACTAGAACAGTCCAATTATTATATCAGGAATGACTAACCTACTGAGCTATGTCGGATACGGGTCCATCGACCGGTCCGACCTGTGGTTGAACGGGAACTAAGTTCTTTACTTTGCTCAAGGGGTTTCATTAACCTTTCACTGCCAAAGATCAAGCCTTCATTCACCACTTATTCCGGCATCCCACTCAACCGGTCATCAGTCAAATCAAGGCATCAATCATCAGCCGGGGATCGGAGTTACATCCACTCCGGGATTTATCCGATTCGCCCCCAAATCAGAGCACTTTCACAAATACCCGAATCCGAGATTCGACAGCATTTTATTTCCATTTTCAAAAGCATTTGAACTAACTAAAGGAATACAGTAATTTATCTAATAATAATACCAACATCTAGGGTTACAAAGGATATAATAAGGTTCAATATATTCAAGGAGGTTTCAGAAGCAATTTCGGCATTATCTAGGTATCATGTCATTCTAAAATACGATTTTCAATAATTCAACATACTGTAAAGTAATGCGGTATAAGATACTTAATACTATAGCATGGCATGATTGGGATCAATATGATCAAAGGGGTACGGCTTGCCTTGCTCGGCGATCGGATCGGCTGAACTGTCGTTGACGTAGTCGTTCTGAGCTCCTGTCGGGTCCAACGTCTGCTCCGGGATCTGCGTCTGCTCCTGGAACTGTCCAACGTCTGGATCTAGCGTGACAAGAACGAACGAC
This sequence comes from Rhipidocladum racemiflorum, assembly GCA_036346355.1. Lineage (NCBI taxonomy): Eukaryota > Viridiplantae > Streptophyta > Magnoliopsida > Poales > Poaceae > Rhipidocladum > Rhipidocladum racemiflorum. The sequence continues at coordinate 55,181,965 of CM070569.1, forward strand.
AAATAAAGAAACGAAAAACAAAAAGAAACCGAAACGAAAACGGAAACCGAAAACCGGAACCGGGCCGAGAGAGAGAACGAAGGGCGAATTGGGCAAATTCGAAATTCTGGGAATTCCGGATTGAGGAACGGAGGGCATTTTTGGACTCAGGGGATCGAAACGGTTCGGGTAGTGTATTTGGTGGATTTCTGGGGCTCACGGAATTTTCGGGGATTTTTCTGGCATTTTCTGGGATTTTTAATTGATTTTCGGATAAACAAAAATCAATAAAAATCCAAAAAAAAGGAAAATTGGCCGTGGGCCGAAAGTGGCTGCCCACGCTGGAAGGGCGAGGTCTTGGTGGCGAAGCCGGCTCGCCCAAAGGCGAGGCGAGGCGGGCCCACTGGCGAGGGGCACTAGCTAGGGTTAGGGTTTGCAGGCGGCTGGAGCTCTGGCGTGCGCGACGGCAGCGCGACGGCCTATGAGGCCGAGACTGGCAATGGGGAGGAGCTCACCGGAGAAGGGCGAGAAGCGAGGCGGGCGAGGAGAAATGGAGCTGGTCGCTTTTATAGCCATGTGGAGGAAACAAGGCGACCAGCGGGGCGCGGCGAGGCGGCGACGTTCATGCGGCGGAGCGGCTGCAGGCGGCGACGCGGCGCCTTGGCGCAGAGGGGCAGCGCCAGCGGCTGGCCAGGCGAAAGGCGGCTGTGAAGCACGCTGGCGCAAGGCGGCTGCAAGTGACGGCATGGCGCGGTCGCCGGAGGCGAGGAGGCCCGCTTGGGCGCGATCGGGCCAGCTGGCGGAGGAGGCCGAAGGCCAGGAGGCCAGACGGGCCAGGGAAAAACGAAAACGGGCCGAAGGCCCAAGAAGAATTGGCCCAAAACCGAAAACGGAAAACCAAAACAAAAAAAACCAATTCAAATTTCAAATCCAAATTGAACTGAAATTTGAACAAGCTCCAAGTAAATTCATTTTGAATTTTTGGGTCATTTCAGTTTGCGTGCAGGGGCCACGAACTATATAGGAAGCTTATGAACATAGATATGCACGCCTCCCATGGTGTGATTCAGCTGGTTGATGTGCCTGTATGTTGAGTGTGCAGTAGAAGGGAACTTGGATGCAACCGGGGTAGATGGGTTCAGTGAAGCACCGCTGCTAATTGTAGGGAGGGGGCAAGATTGATGCGGCTGCCTTTTGTTTTTGGGAAAAGCAACAGCAGCAAAAGTGAGATCCAGGCTCAAATTAAGAACGACAAGAACTACAGATAAGATGCCAAAAGATCGAGTGATGTGGAGGGGTCGACGACGGAATGCTGGTTGCGGAATCTCGCTGCTTCATCGAGGTGTATCATATATGAGTAAGATATCACATGATAAATAATCAGTGATACAAATAAATAAGGTGATACGTCCTGACCGTGGGACGCGTGGAGAACAGTTAATGTGGGCCGTCGCCTACGTCCACGTGTACAGCCAAGCCAAGCTGCCAGTGGCGGACGAGTGACGACTCGCCGCGCCAACAGCGAAAGTGCCGCAAGGAGCTCACCGGCGGCGAGTACACCATGGTCGCTGGTATGAAGCTGGCTTGCTTGCTTACACGGCAGGACAGATTTAACCCATATTATTTCACCGGGGATGATGATTAACACCAATTCACCATGTACAGGGACAATAATCTGAACTGCGAATATTACATGTAGATTGGTAGGAGGAGCCTTTCTTAATATGTACTAGATTATTAGTATCTGAATGCACTTCTACTTTTCTGCGAAGACGATAAAGCCTGAATGTATCATCAGATTTAGTATTTCCTCACAGCTTGTCGGCGATCTTGCCGACTGCGTCAGCGAGCCGGGTGAGGCAAGCAAGAAGAGCCGTCCTCTGCTCCCTGTCCATGTCCCAGCTCGCCCTCTGCGCCTCCAGCTGATCGGCCAGCATCCCGTTGCCCCTCTCCAGGGCTTCGATCACCTGCTTCCCTATGCTCGTCGTCGTCGCCGTGGCCGTGGTGGTGCCTTCCGCTCCGGCGCCGTACGTGGCCTCGCTGTCCTCGAAGCCGCCGTCATGCTGCGACGTCGAGTTCTTGTCTGACGCATCGCCGGCTTTCATCGCACTCTCCGTAGCTGGGCCAAACAAAAATGTGCATATAAAATCAGCACTGGGAGTCCGAGATGCAGAATTTATTTTTATTTCATATTTATTTTAAAAAAAATTCAAAAATTATCGACGGATAAAAAATATTACGAAAATGAGTCCCGTTGCCCGGATATGGAGCGATCGTGCGATAGGGACCTGTATGCAAAAAACGCAATTGCAAAAATGGACACATAAAGAAGTTGATTTATCAATATTTTTTGCATCCAGTTACCTATCGCTCTAATATGAGACGATCGCCTCATATTCGGGCGACGGGTACCTATTTTTGCAAAAATAAAATGCGTTGATTATTTTTGTAAAATAAAATAAAATAAAATAAATATTAAATAAAAAAAATTCCCGAGATGCAGGTATGTAAAAAAAACAAACTCTTTTACGGTATAATATGAATCAGATTAATTAACATAATATACCGTAAAATTTCTTTTAAAAAAACAGTGGCTAATCGTGCAATTCACCGGATCATCTGAATAAGAAATAGTTCATGAATTACGCGACATGATAGATAAAATATTGGTGAGATATTGGTGTGCGTGCATATGGTACCTGGATCAGAGCATTCGTGTTGAGAAGAGGCAGGTGGCTCGTACTTCCTTGCTGCATACGGTGAGAACCAAACGTACGATGAGTTTGACGATTGCAGTGCATGGCAAGTACACAGGGAGCAACATACAGCGTATAAATGTACGTATAGCATACAGCGTGTACGGCTAGTGACAGTAATGCTGACCAGCCTGACCTGATATGGGCATGACCATCACTGGTGGCTTCTCGCCCATGTCCGGCGGCAGCGTGGCGGCCGCGCCGACGAGCGCGTCGTAGACCTCACGGTCGAACGATGACGGCAGCTGCCTCGCGCGCCGCTGCTCGCCGCGCATGTCCCAGAACGACTCGTGCTGCTGCGGCGGCGCCGGCGCGTCTGCAACGCCGGCCCCCACGGCGGCGACGACGTTCTTCTCCCAGGCGACGATCCTCTTGAGGTCCCAGGACAGGTTGCCCCACCGCTTCCGGCACTGCATGGGCCCGCGCTCCACGCCGTGCCGCCGGCAGTAGGCCGACACCACCGCCCACTTGAGCCTCACCGGCTGCGGCGACAGCAGCCCGCGCTGCTCCATGGCGCGCTTCGCCTGGATCAGGACCAAAGTCTCGTGCCGCGTCCACCGAGGGAGGCGCGACCTCGGCATGGCAGCGGCCGCCGCCGGCGAGTTCCCATTGGCAGACATCGCTTTCGAGGTTCGATCAGAGGATCAACGCGCATCAAGGCCTCACCCTGCTGGGATTTATCTGCTGTTTTATTGGCCATTAAATCGGCATCAAAGCTTGCAAAAATCAGCAAGAAATTATAACCTTGTACAGCAAATGCCATCTCATCTCGCTTATCCAAGGGGCCGTATCATATGAATCGGTGCCATATTACTGGCAAGTCACAGCAGCCAAAAATTAGCAAGAAATTAACCTCGCACAGCAAATGCAATCTCATCGCATGTATCCAAGAGACCATATGAATCCATACCATCCATATGCAAAAGTTGTCAATGTTCGGATGGACTTGCCTTTCTGCTGGTGATGGTTTTTCCAGCAATGCTGTATCAAATGCAGCAGTAACACAGCAGAGGTCCATAATTGCGGTACCTTAGAATTGTCTAACACGCTAACTAAATTAGCAATTTTGTTTGGTGCAATTTTGGTATCACATCACAGCTCTCCTACCACCAGTTATAATTAGTCCTTGAATAACCACATATCAAAAACGTAGAATAGAGATACTTGGAACGGATTTTCCGGAGAACATGTAAATGTCTGCAAGGGCTAAACGTTCCACCACATAGATATATGGGTTAATTGTTTGCAAAATAACATAGCATGTCCATCATGTCATCTGCACAAAATAAGAATGTTCTTCTTTTGATTAATATCATAGCATGTCCAGCTGGCCATATACACAGCTAGCATGAGTGCATTCATACAATACTACATATAGTTTTTCTTCCCCCCAAAATCCAAAATAGAATAGGACAGCTGCGGGTCTAATAGAGGCGCTTCCGGCAGTCAGGGGCACCACAGTGGCAAGGCAGCTTAACAATTTTTCCATCCGACCCAACAACACTGTCCAAGGGATAGCCATAGTCGTAGGAAAGCTCCTACAAAGCACATGACAGTCAGAACTCAGAAGAAATCATAGAGTTGCAACTGTAGAAATTATAGAGTTCTGATATTTTCTTTTCTTTAAAAAAGAGTTGAAATCAACTGACCTGAAGAGGAAGTATAGTGTCAGCAGCGAAAAGCGTCACTTTTGCCAGCTTGACGTCATTGTGTGAGCTCAGGACACACTGGACGAACAGGTTAGGCTGGCAGCTGTGGTTTATGAACCTTGCAAAATTGCCAATAGAGCCAGCATCTATGCAAAATTCTGGTGCAGGTGGTGCCTCTGAATCATTCTCGGCATGAAGAAAGGGCAGGTGCATTTCTGAGCCAGCTCTTTTCTGTAGAAGTGACGGTAATTAGTTCGAGAAATGGTGCCTTGACGCATTTGATGACATTTCAACATAAACCAAAATAAAACCTATACAGTACTTCATTTCAAACAAATCTTGGTGTAAACAAGCAAAGAAGAGGAGAAGAAATTGAGCGCCAAGCAAAGAGGCTAGTGATGTAGCATAAGACAGTATCTGATGTTATTTCGTCATTGAAAATAGAGCAATCCATACCACATTGAAAACTGAAAAATGAGAAAATCAGTACCTCCCTTCCATCCAGACCCTTCATGGTTTGAAGACAATCAATGTCGAAAATGTAGTTGTTCTGCAGCAAACCATCCAATTCTTCAGTTCTCCTCAACACACCAGTGTACTCACAGATGGGGGCCCCAGGGAGGATAGTGTCCCAAGTCCTGACACCCCAACCTTTTGAAGCCGTCTTAAATACCTGCATAGCATTTAGCTTGCTAAGCGACGTACAGCAAGACAAAAAAATGATAACAAAAGAGCATACTCCCTTCCAACGGGAGAACTTGCATTATGATTTATAATTGCAAAGAGTTAACACGGCCTATCAAGAGTTGGAATAAGCAAAAACAAGTAGTGTCTGCGTGAAGTGAAGACTAAAGAACTATGAGAGTGGGGGGAGAGGGTGAGCAATGGCGGTAGAAGGTACAGAAAACAAGGAGGGACCAAAGGATTGAAGAGTGGATAGAGAAACAACTCAATAAATGATGTTTACTTAAACGAAAATATATAATGTTCAGCCTGCATATCAAATCAAGTGTCTTATACCCACTTGTAAGTTACTAGCAGAAAACAAAATTCATAATGCCTACCAAGCCCATCATTATCACAAAAATATTGTTTATAATATTGCATCATTCACAACATTGCACACAGTTTTAACTCAAAAGCGTTACCCATATAAATGTTCCTAGTAAGGTACAAAAACAGGACAATAAAAAGACTATGCAAAATACTAACCTCTAGGCGATACTGCAAACCTTGTTGAGATGTTCTATTTACACAGTTACGGTTGCAACTGCAGTTAGCACCACATTCAAATACGACTGCTTTGGGTTCCACCAACCTAAAGATTGACCATTAATAATTTCAGCTGACAAAAGTGCAGGACACCAGCTTCCCCCCATTATATGAAATTTTCAATATTATGGTAAACAATAGTTGAAAGCACATGTCAAATGTCAGAAATTAACTAAGGCATTTGGACATTGTACTTTACCTGCCAACATTCTTATATGATACGTAAGGTAGATCAGAACCATTGCGTTGAGCACATGAGCAATTTTTGTTGCTAGCGCAATCTTCTTCACAATCGCAGCCAACACAATTAGATGGAATCTTGATGCCCTTTGGAGTTTTTAGAGATTTGGAGTACACAAAACCTACCACAATGCCAAAGATAACACACAGCAAATTAGCCACTAAGAGTACTCCATACTTTGAAGACAAACAGAAAGACTAAAAACAAATTTGGAACAAGATGCCAAGTAAACTCAACTAAGACAAGAAACCAAACTAAAAAAATGCAATAAGAAAAACTGGTGACGGATTGTTTACAGCTAATAAGCTAATAAAAAAATGCTAAAAACCTCGCCCGGGCGGGGGTGGGGGTGGAGCAAAACGTTGGGTCCTAAATTAAGTGGGTGGGCCTTAATTACAGTTAAATCACAACCGCTGGATAGTTTATGTGTCCTATTTAAACTGAAAAGATAAGGAATAATACTGAAGTTGTATAGTAAACCACGCTGCAGTTGCTCGGGCTAATCGATGTAGTTCATGAAACAATGCAAAGATTTCTCCTGCAAACAAATATGATATAGCCAAAAGATACAGTTGTAGCATACCAGATGGAGGAACAGGTGGATCATCAACCAAATTAGTAGCAGGAATTGGAAGATTCTCCTGCCCTCCGGAGATGTCATCACAAACCAACCTATCAAAAATAACACACAGCATTGATTAGTGCCATTTGGGAAAATGTGACCAATCTATCTATCTATCTATATCTATATACTACTACATATGCCGCATGAAATTGCCGTGAGGAGAGGCGTGCCACATCAGCCGATTTGCATGGCAGCCCTCTGAAAAATTTAAAATTACGTTCAAGTCCTTCCAACGGCTATTTTGCAAAACAAAAAACCCGTGGTTCAGCATATTTGCAAAGGGGTCCTCCACAGGTAAATCGAAATTAATGATAGGTCCTTTCACCTTTTTTTTTCAAAAATGGAAATTACACACATTCGACGGCGGCTCCTAGCCAGTCAATTTCACCGATAAATCAAAATTGGTGTTTGATCCTTGTTAGTCAATTTAAAAAAAAAACACCGAGAAAACCGAAAATACAGTTTTTCCAAAAAAAAAAAAAAAAGTAGACTAAATTTTTTCACAAGGCGCGGCATCGCGCGAGTCGACCTAGTACAATCCAAACATGACCAACACATTAGCGCATGGATGCATAGTATAGCGGTCGAAATGCTAACACTTAAGACTGCATACGCAGCTTGAGGTGCCTTAATTTAGGACCCAGAATTTCAGCATGATCATGAAAGGTAAATGGAAACTTTGGGAGCTTGGATCACATACCCGGGTAATTCAGAAATCGTTGTGGGAGCTTCTGCGCGAGTAAATCGTACCTACACATGCAAATATGTTACGATGCCAAAAAAATGTATTGAATAAAGGCCAGAATTTACGAATATATGTACTTGTGTAGATACCAGATGTTTTATGTCCCACATGAGATTTGCAGAGTAATAGTCATGCAAGAAACTCAATACTGAATCCAATGATTTGGTTCAGCTAAGGTCAAGTGAGAAGTACATCACAAGCAAACTTCTGGACAAAAAAACAGAGACACTAATTGCACTAACCACCGGCATGGGTTTTAGCTATTCAAGTAGCGACCAAGCATAGATCATTTATGCACATAACACAGAACATAGTTTTCTTGTGTCGCATTTCTCTGTGTTCTTCTTCACACAATTAACAGGGAAGATAGCTCCAAAAATGGTAAAGCAGGCATAACAAGAATGTGTGCGCCATCAGCACAAACTGCTCTGTGATCATACCTCAGAAGTTGTCAACGACGGCTGACCCTCAAGCCGCTTCAATTTATATTTGAAAACAACATGTCCCTGTACTCCATTCTGCACCCAATCATCTACAACCTATGGAATGTTCATAAAAAAAAGCCAAAATAAAATTAGTCAAAGAGAAAGCAAAAACAGATATAATCGAAACTAGTTTTTCTGTGTTTTCAAAGGACTATATTTCTGGGCCTAGTTTTTTTTTTACCCTACTTTTGTAGCAATTGGAAAATGGAGTACACTTTTAGTGGAGCAACTTATTTAGATCCCCAACCAAATAATGGGCTAACTAGGTTTGGCACAAGCATAGGTTCACATCAAGCTCCAACCAAATAAAATTTGGGTCTTTAATTTTAGGCACTTGCCTTCCTAATTGCATTCTTCCAGCTTCTCTTAGAATTAAGTTTGCAGCATAATATATCGTTGTTGTTGGTAATGCATCATGCGAAGTTTGGACAGCATAAGCCACAAAATCAATTATTTGGAACTTGGAAGTAAGCTTCATAGCTATTTTAATATAATCAAGATTACAGCACTTAGCAACACAATTGTATTACGTATTTGGAGGATAAAATAATACTTGCTAAAAGATAAGACCTTGTACAGCCCATCGTAGGTGTAGACTTTTCCAGTGTAGCTATTCTTTGACATATGGCCTCGAATAACTCGTATAGGATTACCGTTATCCTTACAGTTCTGCAACATAATAAAAAGGTGCGAGGAACATTAAAAAAATGAACATCAAGATACAAAAATTTTGCTATTGGTATAGATGAATGATATCAACATTGCAAAATGAAAGGGAAACATTTTATGGAAAACAAAAGACTGGCCATAATTTAACCCAAAGACGCAAAAGGAACATCAAACTAGGCACAACTCAAATAATTAAATTCAACACCTTCTAACAATAGTAAAACAAAAAAAATAGAACTATTCAAAAAAGGAAGAGATATATTATCGTTCAAATAAATATGATTTGGAATTAATCTGCAATGGCCATGGCCATTTCAAACAACATAAGGATTTAGTTGAAAGTCAGTAATAAATAAGAATGATCATAATCAACCTTCAATGCCAAATTTCCACGTTGCAATTGTTGAGAACCAATTTGGCGATGGTTGCCAAGCAAATCATTTCCTCCTTGACCGGTGTAAATGATTTCATCCGCCTTGTCTAGATCATCTTCATATATCCCCGACATCACAATACAAGTTGCCAGGGGAAAAGTTAAGTTCTCATACTCCTTCTGCTTAATGAAATGGTAATGTATTAGTTAACAAAAATACCAAGCAAACAAACAAGATGAACATTTTAGAAGCAGTTTTTAATTTATTTTGAAACTAGGAAATGACGTAGCAGGTAACTTTCCTAGCAGTTAGAAAGTAATTACAATTGAATGTGGTAGCAAGGAATTAAACACTTGGGAAAGCTAAAAGGGAAATTCTATGATTGATTAACGACCTACAGCCACATAAGTACATTGGACCAAGTTGTACTTCCTGTATCAGATGAACAAAAGAGTAACAGGTTGATTGTAGTGAAGGTCATTGTTCTCATGGACATAGCCGACAACTTGCCAACATTTAGAAGTAATTACAACTTAATGTGGTAACAAGGAATTATACATTTGGGAAAGCTAAAAGGGAAATCCTATGATTGATTAATGACCTACAGCCACATAAGTACATTGGACCAAGTGTTAGTTCTTGTACCAGATGAACAAAAGATGAAAAGAGTAACTGGTTGATTGCAGTCAATGTCATGGAAATGACATAGCAGATAACTTGCTCAGCATTTACAAGTAATTACAACTGAATACGGTAACAAAGAATTACACACTTGGGAAAGCTAAAAGGGAAATTCTATGATTGATTATGACCTACAGCCACAAGTACAAGGGACCAAGTTGTAGTTACAGTATCAGATGAACAAAAGGAGTAACGGGCTGATTGTGGACAATGCCATGGAATGATGGAAATGATATAGCAAGAAACTTGCCTAGCATTTAGAAGTACTTACAAGTTACAACTGAATGTGGTACCAACTAACAAGGAATTAGACACTTGGGAAAGCAAAAAGAGAAATCCAATGATTGATTAACGACTTACAGTCACATTAGTACATTGGACCACGTTGTAGACTTGTAGTTCCAGTATCATATGAACAAAAGAGTAACAAGCTATTTGTAATTTTTGCAGAATAGTTGTGTGTTCTTCCATAGGACCCCCACACCCTTTATTTATAGCACAAGGATAATTAAATTACATGTGTATAAATATATGCACGCATGCATATGATTCTTAAAGTATCTTCTATGGATAATTAAATTACATGTGTATGTAGCTTGTGATAAGATTCTATATGGCTTGTTGATTGAATGCAAATTATGTATAAAATTTTCTAAGTTTACAACTTACATTATGCTTATTCAAAATCCATTGCAACACACAGGCACTCAGCCAATGTCTACTAAAGTTACCTTTCCTTGGTATTTCGCTCCCATGTAATCAATGCCATTCAGCCAGTGGCTGTGAATGCCCAAAACGACCATCTCTGCACGAGAATAAAACTGGTCGCCAACATCGATCCCTGAGAAGGGTGGTAAATCAACATCCCAATATTTCGAAGTACAAATTTTCCTTCCTGAGAAAAAAAAAAGAGGATACACTAACCAGGTAAATGCCCTATCCTCTTCTCCGGATAAAGCACGGCGTTGGTTTCTTGCATCTAGGATTTCGACATGTATGATTAGCCCAGCAAAACTAAAGAACTCAAACAGGGAGGCAATTTTTGATCAAAAACAGCAGCTAAGATAAGAATGATACCTTTGTGATTGCCTTCAAGTCAGGCCGCTTCGACGGGCGCTTCTCTTTCTTCTCACCTTCATTGACACCCTTCTACATTTATAAGGACAAAAGGACTCACAAATTCACCACAGGGACACCAACAAACAAGCACCCAGGCAACAAACAAGAGGAGAAGTGTCACAAGTAGAATTTGGAACTGCAAGAAAATTCACACCTTATATTTGCTACCCTTCAGTCCTACCTTAGCCTCAATTTCCTGTAGCGCAGCCTGCGCTCTTTTCTGCTCCTCCTGAACCCATTCACGCGCAATGTCAGACAAAACAAACACTAAAGCGAAAAGAAGCCGAACATTCAGGCACAAGACACAAGACGCAACCTGGACAAGGTGGAGGTAGTTGCTGTTGAATGCCCGCAAGGTTTCCTTCACCCGCAGCTTGGCGCTCTTCCCCTTGCCCAGCACATCGTCCTCTGCAGCAGCTCCGGCAAAACCAACGCGAGAGATCGGCTCTGCCGCAATCGCCGGCACCGGCTTCCTCTCCCCGGGCTCAACCTTGGCGGCCGTCCCCGACGGATTCAGGGCATCCTGCTTCTCCTCGTCCCTCTTCCTCTTAGGGCCGCGCCGCCGACCGCTGGACTCCTTGGGAACCTCCTGATCCGCGTAACTGGGGCGTCGCAGCCTGTTCAGGCACCGAGCGCTGCGGCGCAACGAAAGCGCCGCCTCCAATGGCGGCCCTTCGGGGGTGCCGTCCATGAAAGGCGGATCCGGCACCGGCGCGACCTCCATCACAGCCACGGGATCCATCACCTCCATCCACGGTAGAGAGCCAAGAACTACCAAAACAAAGGAACCAAGGTATAATCAGCCACTCTGCTTTCCTCTCCGATGTTCCATTTCACACCAAAAGAAATAGGCATTGCTAGCAAATCCAACGCAAGAAATGCAAAGAAAAATCCGTACGAAAAGGAGCAGAACCACACACAAGAACCCCGACAAAACCCCCCAAAGTTCCCACCAGATGACCAAAACCCCCCCACTCAACTGGACGAAACCATCCGCTCTGCACCCATATGACATCAACAGACGCGACAAGAACAACCCGAGATGGGTAAACAGATCAAGAATAACTCACCAATGGTGGTGCGGAAGGAAGGGGGAGGCGAGGAGGAGGAGGAGGAATAGCCGCGCAGCAATGGTGGGGAAGAAGAGGAAGGGGAGGAGGAGGAGGAGAACCGCCCACCAGTCCAGAGCAGAGCAAAAATAACAAGGACGGCCAACAACACGGCTACGCCTTCTGGCCTTTTGCGGGGTGAGATTACGACGCTGCCCCTGCATGTTCGCGTTATTTACTACACTTGCCACCCACGGTGGGCGGAGCCCGGGCGCGTTTGAATTTTGGGTGGGGTTCGCGCTGGCACGCATCGCACGGCTGGGGATTCGGCGTTCGAATCGCAGACGTCGGCATCGCCGTCCGATGGGGGTTGCTTCTTTAGACCGTGAGTCAAATCAACGCGCCAGAGTTTCTGGATCGCCAACGGCAACGGGCCGGTGCGAACTGTGAACTCTTTTCCTTCCTTCTTCATGTCTGTTGCTAGCTAGGCAGGCAGGCTCTATGAACTTGGGATTTCCATTTGCATGCTTCTTCGATTCTTTTTGAAACTAGAGCTGTTGGGCGCTTTTGAATTTTCAAACTGGTGTTTCATACTTTTCACCCGAATATGGGGAAACGGAGCTCAAACGGTAGATTTACGAAATTTTGCAGTCTTTGGTTGCTCCTTTCGAGGCCTGGCGGTGGATACAATGACAAGGGTAAAAAAAATGTTACCGTTGTAGTGCATTCATAAGCATTAATTGCGTAACACAGTTACCAGCGAAAACGTTGCGTAAAAATTTATGCACTCATACATATGAACTACATAAAGGCGTATCAAACCATAAATAGGTTTTCCAGTTGTTGAATGCAATTTTTTTCCCTCTAAAAATGTAGGCAAACATTGTAACGATAGAAGCAACATTATCTTTATTGGCCCTGGTGGATATGCAAGGATGGACAGCTAGGGTTTAATAGTAGGGGCATAATAGGAAAATCAAGCATATTAATCCTTTAATGCCTAGTAGTAGGTGCTAAGCTGGACCACTATCTTCTCTCCTTCATAGTGGTCTCAGTGGGTCCTATCATGCTCTCTCCCTTTGTAGTTTATCAGTCCAACGGGATTATTTTTTCTTTACTTTCATGGTCTTCAAATTAACATAAAATCCTAATAAAATTGTGGTTTCATGCGGTCTCGGATAGCCAATGTAACTTTAATCACTTTTTAATAGAATTTAATATTACAAAAGTACTTTCGATGGTGATTATGCATTACTTACACGGAGCTATGCTAGTTTTATGCTACTCTTTCTATGATTTCAAGAGTATTTGAGTCATCAGTCATCACTAACTATTTTTACCTATAATCATGATAGTTTGGCAACTTTTAACTCTCACGACATCTATAACCCCTCTATGTGTGTGTGTGTGTTTTCCTCGAGAGATGAATCTAACATGCTTTTGTTCTTGCCATTGAAGAAAAAAGGGGGAAAAAAACAAAGGATTGAAAGTGTGCCACAACAGAGACCGAGTGGTTGCTCATATGGCTTAAAACTCGTAGAGAGAGAGAAAAAAATGCAGGAGAACCCGATATATTCATGTTTAACATCAAATTTTGCTAAACAAAAATTAAGGAGTAGCGCCGTCCGTGGGGATCGAACCCACGACCACGTGGTTAAAAGCCACGCGCTCTACCACTGAGCTAGGACGGCCTGCTTAGAAAGTCATTTCGAAATTACCTTTCTAATCATGCATAGCGTACTTTACACGGACACCTTCCGTCGTAATCACTGCGCTTTTCGTAGGCAAAATTCTCAAGGAGACACAGCACACTAGAAACGGAACGCACGGATTGATCATGATAGTAGAGATGAAATGTGAGAACTGACATGAGAGGGAATGGTGATAGTTGATCCTTTATTACGTGGGCGTTTGCAGGTGCGTTTCCTATCCGTAGTACTCCTACAATATATTCGCAGAGTTAAGCACAAACTTGCAATTAAACTGATGTTGACGCTTAGCACCGGCCAACAACAGGCAGTTACAAGTAACACTGTAACTGCAACCATATAGAGCTGCATTTCCACAGTTACACCTTTGTTTCAGGACTACTCCATGGAGATCCCTTGTAGAATTGTGTGCTCCTAAGCCTTATCGTATGCTCTCCCGGTCCGAGTTTATAGGATGTATTTTCTCTTGCTACGTAGACTAAAAAGATATTAAAAATAAATAGATTATCCATAATTATTATCTCTAAACGCTATATTCTACTCTTGCATATAGATAACATCAGGGGCACAAAGGAGACATTACACCAGTTTTTGCATTGGAACATGAGACTCGACGGAGTGTGGTACAAGGTTAAACACTTAAACAGCCTCAGGCTGCATGTAGTTCTTCAGGGGAACCAGAGCCATCTTTCCACCATACGTATCTGGGAGCTGGCTCTCATCGATCTCCCGATGCAGCGTCTCTTGCAAGCTCTTGTCATCGACGAAAACAAACTGACAATCATTTGGGCAAAACAAAATTAAGGAGGGAAACTGAGAAAAGTGGAACGATCAGTTCGTCACTTGCAGGAAATGGGAACCAGGGTTAGCTGTGATTTTCTGTCATTCTGCGAGGTCACCTTCTCCCTGGTGTTGTTGTCGATGAATGGGTACACCATCTTCCACGCCTTCATGAAGATGTAAGGCACATGGACCATCAGCGCCTTGCCAAGCCTCTCCGGGTAGTAATTCTGCGCCGGAAAAAAACTGGAAGAATCATCGATCGGCAAGATGCGTTCAGAAGGAAAAAAAAAACTCACAGCGGATTTGGCTGCGCGCGTGATGTTTCTTGTGATGTTCAATTGTACTTCAGGCCAACTTTTTGTTTGGCTTGACTGAAGACTGAACATACCTGCATGATCTCTATAGCTGCAATGTAAGCCCGGATGTCGCAGTTGGAGTATCCCCAGCCCTTGAGATCCACGATGCAGAGGAACATCTCCTGGCCACTTGGGATCCTGCAAATTGGCCCGCGAATTATAAGACAAATCGTGTGCATGGCATTACAGTTAGCACTCTTGTGAATCTTAGGTAGGGCTGGCTATTGAGTTTCTTTTGAAATTGACATAGTTCAATATAAAATTATTTTATTTATTGTTTAAATGGTTATTTCAAATTCAAACTAAGGAACCACTATCGAGCCGAGCCTTATTAACTTTATTTCGTTTGAAATGGATTCATTTAAATTTTGAACCCATTAACTATTGTAATCGAAGAAATTTTGATTCGAGCCCTAACGAGATCTTTTGCTGGCCCGAATCTTATGTTCCAGTAGAGCAGCAGCAAAATCTCCAGGACTACCATACAAAGACAAGCTCGGTCGATCGTTCACAGTGTGTTGCAGCAGACAAGTGGTAAGTACCTGGCACAGATCTTGTCCAACAAATAGACAACAAAACCTGCAGAAGAAGATCGAAGTGTACTAATCAGTCGTTCAGTACTCATCAGATGATGAAGTGCAACCAATGCATTTGGATCCATTTACTCTTGAACTCGGCCATGTCCCGGTCTGCGGAGTAGTGCCTGGCCGGGAAGGCGACCAGGACGGGGCGGCCGGCCCTGTCTACGCCGCCCATGCAGACCTTGTCATCCGAGAGCTCCCTCTGCACCTGCTCCGCCGGCACGGAGCCGCCCGGCGCGGCCTCCTTTCTCCACCTGAGGAACTTGAGGAACATGGCGGAGGCCTTGTCCACGTTATGGTCGCGCGCGCGCAGGAACCTCCTCAGCGTCAGGTTGCCCACCTCCTGTGCGTGCGAGTGCATTCGTGCAGATGCAAAGCAAAGCAGAGCTCAGTTTCTGGACGTAATTGCAAGATGTTTTGTTTTTTTTATGAGAATTTCTGGTGTATTTCTATTTTCTGTTAAGAAGATCTGACGACGGTTGTAATTAAGGTCCGCCAGATTAAAGGCTAGATGTTTTTTTTTAATAATTTCTAGCATATTTCTGTTTTTTCTTAACAACTCTCATAAGCTTTTAATATATACTCCCTCCACTTTGATAATAGATGTCATTTTGGACATAGTGATGGTCAAACTTCTAAAACTTTGACTATCGATATATTTTTAAATATTTAAATTAGATATATGAAAATTATATGTGTAGACTTGTCTCGATAAGTACTTTCATAATATTATAATTTTATTGGGTTTTATAAATATATTATAATAAAAATTAGCGGTCAAAGTTGTGTTTTAAAAACCGCGTCGATGTCCAAAACGACATCTATTATCAAACTGGAGGGAGTAATAGATATATTTATAAAACGTGATAAATTGATAATATCACGGAAGTACTTTTCAAGACAAATTTACAATTATCATTTTCATGTGTCCAATCTAAATATGCAAAATGGTATTGAAAGCCAAAGTTTACAGTGTTTGATTGCATGTAGCTCAAAACGACTTTCTTCTGCGATTAGAGGAAGCAATGTACCTGGTCCAATAATGTATTGATTATTTTAAGATGCAACGGTGAAATGGGCAAACATATATAATGGCTGCCACGTCTGTGTGAGCATATTCCCTTTATTTCAGTTTGCTTGTATTAGAAAACTATAAGCACCATGCTTCACATGTAGTAGTAGTAGCTAGATGTGGATTGGTATACCCTGTTCCAACATCCAACCAACCCTCTGTAGTATGAGCGTATGCTAGTCAATGATGGATTTGTTGTGGTGAACCCCACTAGCTTCTCTTAATATGTATTATACATGATACGATCTCGTGGATCAGCTGCCAAATATGTTACTAGTAGTATAACAGTTCTATTAAAAGCGACATGTTACTGCTGGGGCTAACCCTTTTACGTCTCCCCATCAGGGTCGGGAAATAGAATATTCCAATGTTCCCTAAAGGTCAGGAAGGCTCAGAGACACTGCATAACTAAAAGCAAGGAGGAATTGAACATCAAGAAGAGACTCTGAGAGAGACATGAACAAGCTAGATAGATAGATAACTGGTGCACATTGTACACCGCGTGCCATCATCAAGGTACAAAAGAGCAATCAAGAAGCTGCAAGCTAATCATCCCTTGAGAAGAAGACGAGGAGGAGGAGTAGGAATCAACGCAGCAACTCAAGCAGACAAGCAGTAGCAGGTTGATTAGATTTACCTTGGCATGCGGGTCCTGGGCTTCCACCATGGCCCTCATCTCTGCCACCTTGAGCCACTCCCCTTCCCCTGCAGCCCCACCTGCAGTGCTGCCCGCCATGTCCTCCTCCTCCTCCGATCCTCCCCTGCCCGCTCTCTTAATTTGTATGTACCCACGTATGAGGAATTCTTCAGCTGCGAGGCAGCTGATATAGGAGGAGGAAGAGAGAAAGATGGTGGACGGGCTGAAGAGGAGCAGCTAGGAGGCCGGAGGCTGTGGGGGAGGTGATTAGATATAGCTTCTTCTCCTATTAAGTCAAGGCTTGAATACGCTAGGCACCGAAGGAATATATAAGCAAGCATCTTTGGAAATATACCAACGCTGTCACGGCTCCCATTGCATGCTTCGCCCTCCACGAGCACCCATCCCCGTCGGCACGCTCTCCCCTGCTGCTTAACCTACACCCCCGTGAGCCACTGCGACGTATCAGACGTTGTGTCTCCGTCGCCCATTCCAATTCTCAACCACTCGTTTAGTCTTATTTTCTCCCTTATACTCCCTCACTTCTGCTAACTCTAATACAATGTGAGTTTTGTCTCTCCCTCTTATCTCACTCCTCTCAGGACCTGAGAGCCGTCATATCCGATAGCCAAGCCGACTCTGCCATTGGTGAGATCCAAACATTCTTTTGCCCCTTTTCTCCACAGGCATCCCAAGCTACATCGTCGGCCTTGTGTCCTTGGTTGCCGCCACTGGAGCTCAATGGTGGCTGTTCGTCTACAGCCAGAGTTTGTTCGAAGGTCTCCAGATCGGAGGTGTGGCCGACATTCGCTGGATCTGGCTGTGTTGGAAGTAGTGAATGCAGGGCATCACGCTGGTGAGGTTTGTTGCGCCTGGTTGGCCTCGCTGCCACGTAGAGCGATGAGGCATCCAGGCTGACCTATGCTCAGCTCGGGTCCTTGCCACCAGGGGTGAAAAAAAAAACTCAAAACTCGTGAGCTGAATGATGTTGGTCTGCTTTTTGTGTTGAGTGATTTGCCAAGTAATAATATTTTAGTTATTAAAATTGGATCAGAGTATGCAAACAAATGGAGCAAAGCATAGAGGGCTGTGTTGCTTTGGCTGTTGACTAGAAGGTGCTGTTTTGATTTGCATGCATCCGCAAGTACTAGGAAGTGGAAGTGCATGGCGTAGTGCATGCAGGCAATGGGATCAAAGCAAACACGTCATGATGATGGGATCAAAGCAAACACGTCATGTGTAGCAAGGCTATTAGCAGGAAGTGAACGTCAACAAGCAACAAGTGCATGCATACTAGCAGTTGGGCCGGCCCATCCAGGCCCATCCAAATACATACATGTGTGTATGTATGTATGCATCGTATTCTGGCTGAGGCGGCGCCGTTGTAGCTCGGGCGAGGACGCGGCCAGCAACGCGAGGGAGTGGTCGCCACCGAGCGCGTGCACTACGAGCGCCGCCGAGGCCGAGAAAGACAGAGCTCAGACGGCGGCTAGCGACACGAAAAGAAGAAGAAACGACGGCGCGCAGGAAGGCCAGCTGCGACGGCGCACAGGGCCGGCTGGCGACGGGGCGCGGGATGTCTTGCTAGCGACGGCGCATAGGGAGGAGTTTATCGAGATTGAGAGAAGTAACTTCAATGTAAAGAAACATATACACGATTAATTTGCTTAAAAATATAGTTCTGATTATTTGATCTGTGTTCTTCGTGCTTAATTATATTAATCTTTTATTTTTACATGCGTGTTCATCTTAATCTAATATTTTAGATTGGCTGCGTACTTTAGTTCGTTAAATTTGTGTTTATTTTTATTAGTGCATTGTCTTGTTCACCCCTATCGGAGCGCCACGATCCTTCAAATGAGTTCTCAAAAAACTCGACTCGATTTGGCTCGAACTCGTCCCTTGACAAGTCAATTTGAGCTGACATACGAACTCATTAAGAAAATGAGTTTATTGAACGAATTTTCGAGCAACTCGTTTGGCTCGTTAATTTCTTAGTCCTACCCTAGCCTAACTTGACCACGCAGCCGCAACCCACAACGACCAACGCACTCTCCTGATCCTCAGCTCCCCTTTGGGCCTCTCCCTCTGGTTCCTAGCGGCCGGTGCCCCGCCTTCCCTTCGAGCTCCTTCCCTTCGGGCTGCAGTCCTCCACCCACCTGGGTGCCGCCTGCGAGCTCCACCACTAGATCTCGCCTCCGCTCCGAGCTCCTCCCCTCTAGCCCTCCACCCGCCTGGCCACCACCTCGACGGCTCACCTCCGAGCTCCGGCTACTCCCGTCTGCGCTCCAAGCTCCTCCTCTCCGGTCTCCACCCACCTAGTTGTCGCCTCGACTACTCCCGCCTCCGCACCGAGCTCCTCCCCTTTGGCCTCCACCCGCTTGGGCGCTGCCTTGACGGCTCCCCTTCGAGCTCCGGCTACTCCCGCCTCCACACCGAGCTCCTCCTCTCTGACCTCCACCCGCCTGGGCGCTGCCTTGGTGGCTCCCCTTCGAGCTCTGGCTACTCCCGTCTCCACTTCGAGCTCCTCACCTCCGTCCCTCCCCGCCAGATACAGTCCTCCACCGCCAAATCCAATCCTCCACTGGTCTAGATTGAGGTCTCCACTACCGGCTCAGTCCTCCATCGATCCAGATCGAGGCCTCCACTGCCAGCTCAGTCTCTTGATTATCTACTAATGCATGTCTGGTATCTTTGCCCTTTCATTTAATCATGTGTGTTCATGCAAACCTTTCTGAATCTCTAGCAAAATATCATATTTACTAAGAAATTGGTCTATTCCTATGAAGTTTTTCTTGATTATCCACTAATGCATGTCTGGTGCTAGATTATTTTGATGTATCAACATGTTACATGTGAACAATAGGCTCCAGCTAGTTTGAAATTCTATTATTTGTGCGTCCACAAGAAGTGGTTTGAAATTCTATTGGTTGGGGTCCCCAAAATGGGTTGTCGATACCATGATATTCTCTTATTCTCATATGTGCATATCTCTTGGTAAAAAAATACTGTTTGATTCCTTTTGTCACATGTATTGCTTGATTTATGTTTGATTGTAAATATTCTGCATAGCTCATTTATGATTTATCTAATATGTGCATTGCAGCTTATCAAATTTATTATTTCTACTATAATTATTGTTGTTGATTCCTGATTGAGATTTCTGAGACTTAATCATCTTGCAAGTTGCAATGCTTTAATGCTTCTTAACACATGGAAGCCAATCTTACAGTAATGAATGGGTTTCTATATCTAACTTGTTTTTGCTTGTGTTCTTGTACCGAATGAAATGGGCACAGCAATGACAGTGATACAACTTGTGGTGGTGGTGATACAACTTGATTTTGCAATCAAGGAGCTTTTTGCCTGCGAGGAAATACCAATAAGCACAAGCACTCACTGCAACTGGTAGCTGGGTGGGGAGTCTGGGACTGGGGACCTCATGGTTCAGTACTATTCATATATTAGGCAAATTATTTATTTCATGCTCATGTTAATTTTTTCGAATCTTGGATTGCTTGTTGCACGAACTTATGTTAATTTCTGGAATGTCGTGGTATCTCGATATCTTGGTTTGTTTATTGTCCTATATGTCATGGTATCTTGGTTTGCTTATTGCATGAGCTCACGTAAATTTCTGGAATCAATGCATCTAGGCACATTTAATTTTTAGAATAAATGAAACGAGCTAAATGAGCCAACTCGAGTTTTCAATGAGTGAAGGCGAGTTGAGTTTTGAGCTCGTTAAGATAACGAGTCGAATCGAGCTGATTCGTTACCTTAACGAGTTTGACCGAATCGAGTCGAGTGAGTCGAGCTGAGTTCTCGATATCCACCCCCTACTTGCCACTACAACCACTCTCTTCCTCTTTGGTGGTTTGCTTTAGCTGTTTTGTTGGTTGTTGGACATATTTTTGCGAAAAATATTGCAGCCATTATTTGTTGGTTGTTGTAGGTGTTTTTCTAATTTGTTGTAGCACATTTTAATCAATTGTTGCAAGAAATAATTTATTTTGTTGCGACATGTATTCTTCAAATTATTTGTTGCAAGTGTTTTCCCTAATTATTGCACATATATTCCCAAAATGTTGTGGTGGTTATAACATTGTAGATTTGATTTGTTTGGAACTTTGGTGCTAGTTCAAGTACAACTTCATATAAGAATGAGATATGTAATTTCAAGTATTTTTGTTTGTTTCGAGTATGGGTTTTTTTCCCATATCCTTTTTTTAGATCAAACTTACTTTGTTGTAGATGTTAAATTAATTTGTTGCATGCGTTGATTCAGGATGTTGCACCGAAGCGCACGATATGAACCTTCCTATCGTATGTCCGGACGCTAGTTGCACCCTCTTAATATCTTCTTAATATTATAGCCGAAATAACACATGGCATTGTGTAAATAATTAATGACTCTGGGTCTAGTAACAGTGACCTCGATGATATTTATTTCTGCATCCGTGCCTGATTACAGCCGATATTTCTTCATCTTGTTGCAGGACATAAACAGTGTTACGGTACAGCCGTACGGAAATTAATCCAACGAGTGCTATATTCGCTGTTGAGTCCTGATTAGATCCTTGCTCTAAGCATGCCGCCCGCCGTTGCTATCCTTTTTTTTTTCATCAGAAATAATCCACCAGCCATGGGTATCTTGGCTAGAATATTACTCCTCCGGTCTACAAAAACTAAAGTTTTGAGCATCGACATGATTTTTAAAATACAACTTTAATCACTATTTTTTATTATAATATATTTATAAAACTCAATAAAATTATAATATTATGAAAGTACTTCTTGAGAAAAGTCTACACATATGATTTTCATACATCCAATTTAAATATTTAAAAATATATCAATAGACTAATGCCTTGTTTGGTACGGTTCCAGATTCTTGGTAGAAACGTTTTAAATAGAACCAGAATCACTATCTGAAAACCGTTTGGCTAGCTGTCTGGATTATGTGAATCAGGGGGGAACGGAGTTGAGGGTGATTCAACCCCGGCGTGGAAAAAGAAAAAACGTTCTGAGGAGAATCGTTTTGAGCTTTAACCCGTTTGGTTGGATTTTTCCCAGATTCTAGTAGAAACGGCCCGATTCCAAGTTGCCAAACGAGGTCTAAATTTTGAAAAGCTGATCATTATTATGTTTAAAACGTCAGTTTTTTAAAGACTGGAGGGAGTATAACTTAAGCTAGCACTATCCACCGTGAAAGTTTCTCCGAAACCGAAAGTTTTCCTTTGCAAATCTTTAAGTGGGGTTTTAGTTTTGTGTGCAAATATCTTTGAAGTGAAGAGGAAAATCAATTCTCAGAACTATAATCGTCTGGCATTTGATTGATCATCATATGGAACTAAGAAAAGATGACCAGCTAGGACATGGAACAAAATGGAAGCGATTGAGGAGACATGAGCTATACGGCCAAACGGAGCGCCGTTTTTTTTTCTCCGCTCGCGAACAAGGGGAGAGAGAGAGAGAGAGAGGCCTCCATGATCTCCTCTCTCCATTCCTAACGAATGGCTGGATGGAGATAAAGGCACGATATGCTTGGGTTCGCATGTCGTAGATTGGTGCATTTGTGGTGCAGACTGGAGTACTGCCTGGACTGGACTAAATGGCGGTACCCTATCCGGCCACAAATAAATATGTTTTAGATATCGGTACAAATTTAAAATACAGTTTTGATCACTAATTTCTTTTACAACTAGCCAATTTATTCGTACAATTACGAGGTTGGATATTATGATACAATTATGTTTGATATATAACTATATTTTCTATAATTATGTATTTTTATATAACTCTAATATCTATATAGATTAATATGCACCGTTATAATCTGTTCCCACCAAAATAAGTGGTGGAGATTGTTATACTCTTTCTTATAACCTGGGTTCACTAGATATACATTTAGATATTTTCTTTTAAATAATAACATCCGATGGTGGAGATCCATGGGCTATTTCTTTTCATCTAAGCCGTAATAATCTGGGTCTGCCCATATTAAGGGCCAGATGTTTTACTTTTTCGTGAGAATTTCTAATCTATTTCTCTTTTTTCTTAGCGACTCTTATGGGTTTTTAACATACAATAGATATATTCATAAACCCCAATAAATTACAATGTTACGAAATTATTTTTTCAGGCAAATTTATCCATACAATTTTTATGTATCCAAATTAAATATTTTTTAAAAAATAACGATCATCAGGTTTCTAAAATTTCAATTACATTTGAATGATGACTATCTTGCGACTAGGAGTTTACACTTATGTTCGCCGGTTCTGCACCGCTGTTTATAAATCGTACTGGTGGTTATTGTGCTGTCGTTTTGTGTGTCTATTCCAGCTACCATTATAGCAGCACTCCGTACATGTTTTATGTCTATTCCTAGCTACCATTATAGCAACACTCCGGAGTAATAAACTCTCCAACTGCCAACGTTCTGTTTTATGGCGGGCGGTGGCAGGTTGCCTGCGTACGTGCATACAGATTATAGGCACACTGGCAAAATATTTCCTCGGGGAGAGAAAGGGACGATTCGGATCCTCTGCCTTTGCTACTCAAAATGCACGGAGCAGTGCTTCTATGCTTTTTCTTCTAGTACAAATTGCACAAATCTTGAAGCAAGCGAAGGGGTAAGTAATCACCATCTACCCTTCATTCATGCTTTAATAGTGGTGCAACTTTTAAAAGGAAGAGCATAGAAGCACCTCTCAAATGCACGATGCATTTTGACCTACATTTTAAGTAGTAAAGGCTAAAAAAATTTAAAAAAAAATCAAACTGCTACAATATTTTCGAAAAATCTAGTTTTAAAATATGAATTTCAATCAAAATATCCAGAATTTCAATAAAATTTACTAAAATCTCGAATATTGTAGCAATTTGATTTTTTTCTCTAAATTTTTTTAGCCTTTGCTACTCAAAATGCAGGTCAAAATGCACGGTGCATTTTGAGTAGCAAAGGCAGAGTATCCCAATCGAGAAAGGGAACGAGATTAGTTTCTCCTACACTAACCAGCCGATTTTTTCCGCGTTTAAGCCGCTAAATATTAAAAAAAAGTTATATAAATATTAAAGTATGAATGAAGCGTCGCTTGTTTAACTTGTATCACGAAGAAAAAACATAGATGCACTGTTCAAGATATAATTGTAATATCATGCAACTTTAATAGCTTCGGTTAGAAGTAATCCGGTAATATTTAGCCTTCCCAGGGTTGCTGACATACTTCGCGAGTGAACTGATGTGGTCGACGCTGGCACCAAGCTAGAACAGGCAGCTACAAGACCACAGCTGCGACCAGAGACAGAGAGAGTTGCATTTGCTTACTCCATGGAGATCCCTTGCGGAAATTCGAATCAAGGATCATTTCTGTGTTCCTAAATAGGCCATTTCTGTGTTCCTAAATAGGCCTTACTACGGTAGCGTAAGGTTAAACGGCCTGAGGACTACGCCAGGGGAACCAGAGCCATCTTTCCGCCGTACATGTCTGGGAGCTGGCCCTCGTCGATCTCCCGGTGCAGCGTCTCTTGCAAGCTCTTGTCGTCAATGAAAACAAACTGAAAATGCATTGGACAGAGAAGTAATTAGGAGAAAGAAACAACAATAAACTGAGGTAGATAGGTCACCTTCTCCCTGGTGTTGTTGTCGATGAATGGGTACACCATCTTCCACGCCTTCATGAAGATGTAAGGCACATGGATCATCAGCGCCTTGCCAAGCCTCTCCGGATAGTAATTCTGCGCCGGAAAAAACTGGAAGAATCATCGATCGGCAAGATAAGTTCAGAAAAAAAAACTCACAACGTGCGCAGGTGTTGTCTATACTTTATGGGTTTTCTGCTGTTAAATTGTACTGAAGACTGAGCAGACCTGCATGATCTGTATGGCTGCAATGTAAGCCCGGACGTCGCAGTTTGCGTATCCCCAGCCCTTGAGATCCACGATGCAGAGGAACTTCTCCTGGCCTCTAGGGATCCTGCGAGTTAATTGGTCCATGAATTGTACGGCAATCTTGTGTATAGCCAGTCTTGTGAATCTTGCGTTCCATTGCAGCCCGAGTAAATCTCCAGGACTACAAAGACAAACCACAGTATGTACGTTGCAGCAGAACAGGCAGTACCTGGCACAAATCTTGTCGAACGAGTACACAACAAAACCTGCAGAAGAAGATCGATGTGCGCGCACTGATCAGTACTCATCGGTTTAAGCGCAACTAACGCATTTCCATTTACTAGCAAAGACCATCAGGATGCATGATGAAGGGGCATCGTACTCTTGAACTCGGCCATGTCCCGGTCTGCCGAGTGGTGCCTGGCCGAGAAGACGTAGAGGACGGGGCGGCCGGCCCTGTCGACGCCGCCCGTGCAGACCTTTTCATCCGAGAGCTCCCTCTGCACCTGCTCCGCCGGCACGGAGCCGCCCGGCGCGGCCTCCTTCCTCCACCTGAGGAACTTGAGGAACATGGCGGAGGCCTTGTCCACGTTATGGTCGCGCGCGCGCAGGAACCTCCTCAGCGTCAGGTTGTCCGCCTCCTGTGCGTGCGAGTGCATACGTGCAGATGCAAAGCAGATGCAGAGCTCAGTTTCTGGACGAAATTGGTGAGCTTGTAAATTGCATCGATCCGTCGCTCGTAGGTCCCTAAACCTGCACGGGCTAGATAGGATCGAACATTGGTACAACAGCATCGGGTGCGGTACCTTGGCATGAGGGTCCTGGGCTTCCGCCATGGCCCTCAGCTCTGCCACCTTGAGCCACTCGCCTTCCCCTGCACCTCCTCGGCCTGCACTGCCCGCCATCTCCTCCTCCTCCCCGACTGCTCCTCTCTTTGTAGGTATGTGGAATTATCTGTTCAGCTGCCAGGCAGATAGGTACTGATATATATACAGAGGAGAGAGAGAGATGATGGCCGGGCTGAAGAAGAGCGGCATCAGGGGGAGGCTGTGGTCTGTGGAGGAGAGTAGAACAGAAATACTAAGAAACGGTATACCGTTCCTACGGTATACCTCTGAAACTCATGAAACTTGTGAATTTTTACACTGAAACTCATGAAACTTAGCACTAAAAACTGATGAAACGTAGGCCCGATGAAACTAAACACTGAAACTCACGAAACCAGCACTGAATCTGATAAGTTTCATAAGTTTCACGGCTATACCGTTGGAACGGTATACCGTTCCCTAGTCGTTCTCGAGTAGAAAGCGACACGTCCTAGGCTTCTAGCTAGTAGTAGGAAGTAGCGGCACACCACTGCACCTTGACTAATCCAATCGCCAGGGAGATGAGGGAGGGAATAGATACCGTTTCCTAGCTTCCCTACGGTACTTTTCGTCCGTGAGCTGTGAGCCTCAGAGCCTGTGATCACTTTTCATGTAAGCTCGGCTGCTTCGGTTCTCCGATCCCTTGGTCACTCTACGATCCATCCATCCTCGATGCGTTATGGTATCAATCAAAACATAGCTAATCTGTAGTTTGTTATGGCATAGATGATCCTTACTTCTATTTTGATCTACTGCATCTAGGGGAAAAAAAGAGAAATTTTACTATGGATAACATAGATGATCCTTACTTCTATTTTGGTAGTAGAAATCAAATCTAACCATTCATTCCTCAAAGGTATTTTAGCATTTATTTGGGGTTCTTTTATAAAGGATTTATGAATTTGCTGAACCAAAGATTCTTTTCAGAAAAACCGATAGAATAACCTAAACATAATTACAGGATTCTTTAGGTGACTTTCTTGAAGGGAGGCACGTGGGAGGTCAATCCCTAATATATGTAGATGTAATTACAGAATTCTTTAGAAGACTTTCATGGAGGGAGACACGTGGGAGGTCCAATTCATTTGAAGATAGAGATGTATTTTTGTAAAAAAATTTGAGAGCGACTAGCCCACGCTATACCGTTGGAATGCATTCCAACGGTATTTTCTTTTGGGTGATTTACCTTTTGTTTTGTTCCTTTGACGATTTTTAAGCAACGTACTCTACAACGAGTCTAGTAGTTTAGGCAGTATTAAATCTAGTATTGCTTGAAATATGCTGAGCGACTCGAAATGATTTTTATTCTAGACAAAGTAAAAACCTCCTTTTACTTTGTGTAAGTTTCATGAAACACTAGGAAAATTCATGAAACTTATCTCACGTATAAGTTTCATGAGTTTCAGTGTTTAGTTTCATGAGTTCCAGCGTTTAGTTTCATGAGTTTCAGTGTAGTTTCGGTGATAAGTTTCATAAGTTTCGGTGATAAGTTTCATGAGTTTCATTATAATGTTTCACGAGTTTCGGTGATAAGTTTCATGAGTTTCAGTGTTAAGTTTCATGAGTTTCGATGTTAACCCCCAGCTTTTCCAGATAAAATGGTTAAGTGGTGCAAACAGAAACAGTGTGTGTTTGGGAGCTAGACTCGTTATAATTTGGTGCATGCATCATACAACTAGCTAGTGTTATGCATGGGATCGAGTACGTAGGAGACTGTACGTAGTAGTGTAACTGCTGATAAAGCACCGTGCCTGTACCGTTGGAAAGCTGGAAAACGGTATACCGTTCCCAAGTATTTCTCAAAAATTTAGGTGTTATTTTTAGCAGAAAAACTAAAAAACGGTATACCGTTGCAACGGTATACCTCTGAAACTCATGAAACTTATGATTTTTTGCACTGAAACTCATGAAACTTAGCACTAAAAACTAATAAAACATGAAACTGATGAAACTAAACACTGAAACTTATGAAACCAGCACTGAAACTGATAAGTTTCATAAGTTTCATGGCTATACCGTTCCAACGGTATACCTGTCGGGACCCCGAATTTGCAAATCCGGACCCTCTGTGTATTCAGCACTAGTCCAGGAACACGCCAGTGCACACAGTCTTAACATCGGTAAATATCACAATCATACCACTCGATACTAATAAAGTACTTTATTTAAATAGTCAAACTGGTTACTCGACCTTATGGTCAAGTTACAAATATATGATTTCGCAGGCGAAACTTATTCGAGAGAAAAATAATAGCAATGAAAATCAAATAACTTCGTGGCGCCATCCAGTATACCACAGGCAACTGACTGGGCTCGCTTCCCTAAGTAGACGGTTCCTCTTGGAGCTCCTCCTCCAAAGCTGGTGTAGTCTCCTCTTCAACTGGTGTTGTATTGTGGCAAGGGTGAGTACTTGGTACTCAGCAAGTCATGCACAGAATGCAGCTAATATACTACATGCATGGCTTAATACAAAGGAATAGCTCAAGGTATATTTGGCAAAGAAACAAAGATTTGACAAGTAGTATAAGTAGATTCGAAAGCAGTAGAAACAAGTAAAGCATAAATAACTTTTCAAGGAGCTTCATAAACATCTTTCCCATCCTAATCCACAATTGCATCAACATCATTATTAATCCAACCCAACCTTTCAAATCCAAGTTATTTTTGAGAAAATCTAACCCTTATTCCCGAGCGATGTCCAATACCGCGGACACG
The DNA here is from genome assembly GCA_036346355.1 of Rhipidocladum racemiflorum. Classification (NCBI taxonomy): domain Eukaryota; kingdom Viridiplantae; phylum Streptophyta; class Magnoliopsida; order Poales; family Poaceae; genus Rhipidocladum; species Rhipidocladum racemiflorum. The sequence continues at coordinate 55,210,224 of CM070569.1, forward strand.
GCTATTCGAATAGATTCTACACTCTGCAGAGGTTATGCACTTTACCCACAAGATACAGTCAAACACCACAAAGGCGAGTTCCCGTAACAAAGTCTTTCGAAACTTCTAACAATACAAGTGGTCCTCCTGTTATTGCACACTAACCCTTCCCTTAGCTAAGGCGAAGTTTAGGCCAATCAACCGTTAGATGGGTACTGGCCTCACTCCCAGACGCTCCCCCGTACAACTTACACAAAGGGTGTAGTTGACCTCCTGAGGTCCCACAGGTACGTTATTAGCAACTTAGTCAACTAGGTCCGTCCCATTACAGACATGTGGTTGCACGTTAGGCCCAGTTCAAAGGCTTGCAAGGTTAAGTCCTTAGGGTGACCAGGGCAAGACTACCCGAAGAACCAAATCAACATCCCCAATGCCACAACTGGCCCACCTGATTACTCTTGCCACATGCCCCGGTCGAAAGCTATTTATCAAACCCCAGTTGATTACCATGCACCACGTGCCATCAACATCACATGATACCTGACGAGTACCCATACCATGGGTACCCCCATCAGCCCGGAAGCACGAACGGGCTGACCTATCACGACGGAAGTCCGGCACCACCGAAAGGTACTTGGGCCGCAAGGAACGAGCCCCGACACAGGCGGGCCGACCGACGGTCGGCGGACTCGGTTCGGCGGTCGGCACACGCCGGCCGCTTAATATCGGCTCAAGCTCCACTGCGCCACGAGCCAGGCCCACGCCCGATGTCGTGGTCGCCTTGTGCGCAACGTCCTCGACATCCGTGCAGGGTAGGCGGCTCCTTCCCAAGGCCGCCGAAGAGCCACCGAAGAAGTCAAGCCCCGCCCCGTCGCCTGGCACACCGCAGAGGAGTACGCCCACTCGAGGCCTAAGCAAAGTCAAGCGCCATTAAAGTCACCGAGGTGACAAGAGCACCACGCAACACGCCACCCTGACAAGATACGCAAGATCAGACGCCACAGAGCCACCAACCCTACCTCGGGACAGCGAGGGTTGGCCAGGACAAGACGAAGCCGAGACCTCAAGACATGCAGACCCCTCTCCTCGTAGTCTTCACAACTCCCATGTAACCTGCCTCCTCCGTCTATATAAGGAGAGGCAGGGCCCGAGAGGGAGGGGCGCGGAAAAAAGAGAAAACAGTCTCCTAGGTAGCCTCAGCTCCCTAGCGAAAACCTCAAGGTGGTCGGACAGCCGACCATCCGCCTCGCCTGTACACCCCTTGTCCGTCTCCCAAAGATCAATACATTCACACCGCACGAACTGGAGTAGGGACATTCGGCCCGAACCAGTATACATCTTCTGACTCCTTGAGTCGACCATTCGGGGAGAGGGAGCGCGCGACCCCATCCGACCATAAATTCGTATTGCCGGTGCACGAAACACCGACAATACCTTTCCAAAACGAGTTCAATATATCATTAAGTCAATATTAACATTTGATTGTCCAAAATCATGTCATGAGCACGTAGCAGGTCTAAGCAGTTTACTACAACGGTCTAAAACCCATGTTGGCAAGTTAATAATGTCCAACTAGTAAACCACAACTAGGGTGACAAGGGGTCATGGCACATATTTAAGTAATCAAGGTGTCATACAGCAAATTGGTATTTATCTAATTCCCCATATTTAAATAAAGTATTTTTCTAATTGAACTAGCATGCAATAGGTTAAATCAAAATAGATTTCGAAATAGGATCAACATGGTCAAAGCACAACTTGCCTTCAAAAAGTACTTGTTCTTGGTCTTGAGTTGGATCCTGAGTCAATACTTCTCCTTCGAATCCTTCCGGCACTTCAACGTCTACTCGTATAGCGTGCAAATAGCAAATACACAAATAAACAATAGGCAAAAAGTGTCCAAACATCCAAATAAAATCCATAAACAGAGAGAACATAATTTTATGAATTTTTAGAAACTGGAATCGTCAAATTTGGAGTTAAAACGCAAAAGTTATGATTATTTAAAGTTTAAATAATCAATTAAATAATTTTACAGAGAAAAACTTTAGTGCAAAAATTAAATAAAATTCATATTTATGTAGGTATCAATTTTATACAAATTTAGAAATTTGAATCACTCAAATCGGAGTTGAAACGCAAAAGTTATAAGCGTTTGAAGTTTGAAACAAAATCTGAAATCATTATTTCGAATTAATAAATCATTTTCTTTTTCGGAAATTAATTATTGCGTCAGTCTGGACACGTGGCAACACGGAATTGGTCTGGCGGCGTCGGTAGATCCATGGACTCGGTCACGCTCGGTTTGGGTCTACCGTGGACTCGGTCCACGGCTCACGTGTCGACAGCGGTGGGTCCCCTTCGGGTGGCGTCATTCTTTGGCGTCGGTGGGGCTCGGCCACGGTGCGGCAGTGGGTCCCACCGATGACGTCATGGGTGGCGTCCGCGGTCGCGATCGGCCCGACCGCGCGGCGTGTCGGTGACCACGCTTCAGCGCCGCGTGGCGCGGCGGTTCGGCTCCCTGGACACGTGGCACGATCGTGGCCGTTGGTTTGAAATCCGGCGACTAGGATTGGATTTGGGCCTCATGTGCTTGGGGCGCGGGTGGATCTGGCCGTTGGATCTTGATCTAACGGTCGAGATCCACCTAGCCTGGTGCGATTCTGCTCGTGGCACGACCTAAGCCGTTGGATCTAGATCCAGCGGTTGAGATTAGATCTAGGATTTTCAACGGAGAACTCACCGAGGGTGACGTGTGGCGCGATCTGGGCCTTTGGATCTTGATCGGACGGTTGAGTGGAGCTCGGGGTCGGCGATGACTTCACGGCGGAGTTGCGCGTGCCGGCCCGAGGACGGCGACCACACGAACGGCGTTTGGGGCGTGCTCGGCGAGTGAAAGGTCCTCACCGACGCGGCTTGACCTGGCTATTCGGAATCTGCTCAATGGCGGAGAACGGCGGACGGCGGCGGAATCGGCGTTAATGGCCGAACAGGATTCCAACTCCGGCGAGCTCGTGCAGACAAGCAGCGGCGGCTCAGGCGAGATGGCTTGGGGCACGCAGTGCGCCGCGGAAGAGGGCAACCTCGGCGATGTCTCACGCATTAAATACCCTCGGGATCGCGGCGCCTGGCCGGAACCCTAGCGGGACACGGCGGCTACGCGGCGGAGGAATCCGGCTCAGACTCGGCGGGGACGATGACGGAGAACCGTCCACGTGGCACGATCAGCGGCCACGATCGCACGGGCGCGACCGGGTCCGGTCCCGACACGGCTCGGGTCGGGGTCGGGTAGATCATTACCATTGGATCTCGATCCGACGGTCCCCGTGGGTTTGGGTTCGAACGTGGTTCGGTCGAGTCGGCTGGCTCGGGTCGGACTCGAACTCGAGTCTGACTCGGGCTCGGTCGGATGAACAGTACAAACCCACTCGCATTTTCCAGCGATTTAATAATTAAAATAATTCCCAGTAATTCATTTAATTCATTAAAAATAGCAAAAGACTCAGAAAAATTCCAGAAAAATTCTGGAAAATACTTTAGGGTATTTGGGACTCAAATAAATATTTCCAATAAAATTTTATTTGCAAAGTTTAATTCTTTAATTATTTCAAAATGGAATAAATTCAAATAAATTCCAAATAAATCCAAATAAATTCCAGAAAATTCCAAAAATTCACCAAAGTGCCAAATCACACATGAATTTATGAAAAGCAAAATTTTGGGGTGTTACAAACCTCCCCCCCTTAACAGAATCTCGTCCCCGAGATTCAGGGCTTACTAAAGGAATAGGTTCTAAACTCTTTCCTCAAATCCTCTTCGCTCCCAAGTTGCTTCACTCTCCGTGTGGTTGCTCCATGAACTCTCTGAAACGGGTTGACTTATTTCTGGTCTCTCGATCCATAGTGTCCAAAATCTTTACGGGGTGCTCCTTGTAAGTCAAATCTTCTTGCAACTCAATTGACTCTAGCGGTGTCTGCTCCTCAGGTACTCGGAGACACTTCTTCAACTGGGACACATGGAACACGTCATGTACTCCTGCCAACGACTGTGGCAACTCCAGCTGATAAGCAACTTCGCCTCTGCGGCTCAAAATCTTAAATGGTCCAACATAACGGGGTGCGAGTTTCCCTTTAGCATGGAACCTCTTAACTCCCCTGAGAGGCGTAACTCTGAGGTATACAAAGTCTTCTGGTTCAAAACTCAAGTCCACGGCGATTGTCAGCATAACTCTTCTGTCGTGATTGGGCGATCTTCAACCTTTCCCTAATCATGGCAATCTGCTCTTCAGCCTCTTGAAGAATATCAGGCCCGAAGACACGGCGCTCGCCGGTCTCATTCCAATTCAATGGCGTCCGACAGGGTCGACCATACAGTGCCTCAAAAGGTGACATCTGTAAACTAGCCTGGTAACTATTATTGTAACTAAACTCGGCATATGGCAAACTCTTATCCCAAGAGGTAGCATAAGCCAATGCACAAGCTCTTAACATATCCTCCAGAATCTGGTTGACTCTTTCGGTCTGTCCATCCGTCTGTGGATGATAGGTCAGATCTTGAAGCTCAAACGGGTTCCCATGGCTTCATGCAACTTATTCCAGAACCTTGAGGTAAATTGGGTACCTCTATCCGATACGATCCTCTTTGGCACACCGTGCAAACAGACGATCCTGATCATGTACAATTCTGCCAATTTATCCCCCGAGTAAGTGGTCTTTACGGGGATAAAATGGGCTACTTTGGTCAAGCGATCCACTATAACCCATATGGAGTCATAACCTCCTTGAGTCTTAGGCAAACCGGTAATGAAATCCATTCCGATTTCCTCCCACTTCCACTCAGGTATTTTCGTAATTTGTAGTAATCCGCCGGTCTCTCGATGCATTGCCTTGACTCTCTGGCATACATCGCACAATGCAACATGCTCGGCAACTTCACGCTTCATGCTCGGCCACCAGAATCTTTCCTTCAAATCCTGATACATTTTGGCGCTTCCAGGATGAATTGAGTACTTGGAGTCATGGGCTTCTTCCAAAATCAGTTGCCTTAGCTCCTTTTTGTTCGGCACACAAATGCGATCCTTCATCCATAACGTGCCTTGCTCATCCAACTTGAAGTCCTCTGCCTTGCCTTCCTTCTTGATGGACTTAATCCTGCGGATCTTGTCATCATCCTTCTGTCCTTCTCGGATCTGGTCCTCTAGAGTAGGCTTTACTTCCAATGCGGTCAAGAATCCGCTAGGTACAACCTCAATTTTCATTTTCTGAAAATCCTCACATAACTCATCCTGGCTTGTGGCTAGCAACATACTCACGGTATGGCTTTTCCGACTCAGAGCATCGGCTACTACGTTGGCCTTCCCGGGATGGTAATGGATTCCAACATTGTAGTCCTTTATCAACTCTAACCATCTCCTCTGCCTCATGTTCAGATCCGACTGGGTGAATATGTATTTAAGGCTCTTATGATCCGTATACACTTCACATCTGTTTCCAATCAGATAGTGACGCCATATCTTCAAGGCATGCACTACGGCAGCTAACTCTAGGTCATGTGTCGGATAATTTTCCTCATGCGGCCTCATCTGCCTTGACGCATAGGCGACGACCTTTCCATTCTGCATCAGCACACATCCAAGTCCTTGGCGCGATGCGTCACAATAAATATCAAAGCTTTGATTAACATCCGGTAGGACTAGCACCGGCGCTGATGTCAATCGCTTCTTCAGCTCCTGAAATCCTTTCTCACATTCTGGCGTCAATGCAAACTTCTTTTCCTTTTTCAGCAATTGCGTAAGAGGTTTCGCAATTGTCGAAAAGCCTTCAATGAAACGGCGGTAGTATCCTGCCATTCCAAGGAAACTCCGAATCTGGGTCACAGTCTTCGGCTGCTCCCAATGTAACACAGCTTCTACCTTGCTTGGATCTACGGCGACTCCTTCTGCGGTCATTACATGTCCAAGAAACTCCATCTTGTCCTTCCAAAAATCACACTTACTGAACTTGACGAAGAGTTGCTGTTCCCTCAGCTTTTCCAAAACTCGCCTTAAGTGTTCGGCATGTTCATCCTCCGTTTTGGAATAGATTAGGATATCGTCTATGAACACGACGACAAACTTGTCCAAATATTCCATGAACACCTAATTCACCATATTCATGAAATATGCTGGCGCATTCGTCAGACCAAAAGACATAACTGTAAACTCGTAATGTCCATATCTTGACGAGAATGCAGTCTTCGGGATATCTTCTGATCGGATCTTTAACTGATGGTATCCCGATCTCAGATCAATCTTGGAGAAAACTCCGGCTCCTCTCAGCTGATCAAACAAATCATCAATCCTGGGTAGCGGATACTTATTCTTCACGGTGACTTCATTGAGTGCACGGTAGTCGATGCACATCCTAAAACTCTCGTCCTTTTTCTTGACGAACAGAACTGGTGCTCCCCACGGCGACGAGCTCGGTCTGATAAATCCTTTCTCCATTAACTCTTCTAACTGTTTCTTCATCTCTACCAACTCCTCGGTGGACATCCGATAGGGTCTCTTTGCTATCGGTCTTTGTACAGTACAAGCTCTATCACAAACTCTATGTCCCCTGTCTGGCGGCATACCGAGGTAGATCTTCTGAAAAACATCTGGGTACTCATTCACTACGGAGACATCCTCTATGCCGATTGCCTTGGTATTGTTAACCATCAACTGTCCTTCTCTAACTAAAGAGCTTGAAATTCCACTTTCTTTCCACACGGGCTCTCAAGCTGAGATAGTCCTTCGTCCACAATCCAATACGGCCTTGTGCTTGGATAACTTGATCCATTCCCAAAATAACATCTAAGGTCCAGGTCTCCAAAATTATAAGGTTCGCTAGGAACTCTATTCCATCTATTAGTATTCTCACCTAACATCCTACTTTCGTTTCGGAGTTCGGAACCAGGGTTTGAACTAAAAGCATGCACTTAAGTCTTGCAATCCCCAAATCGTTTCTAGCAGCAAAGCCTTGCGAAACAAGCGAATGCGAAGCTCGAGAATCAAACAAAGCTGTTGCAGTGCGAGTTAACAAGTAACTTACCCAAGACGACGTCAGTAGCATTCTGGTGCATCTGCGGTGACATGGTTGACTCGGCCTCTCACCACGATGCAGGATGTGGTTCCTGGTGTCGGGCGTCCTAGCTGGGGTGGTTCCCAAGTTAAAGCGAACGGGGTCACTCCTGCTGTCTTCTTTGGACAAGCTGTTGGCAAAATGTCCTGGCTCGTTGCGATTGTAGCAGCGTCTCATTGTTCCTTCTTGTTGCCTGGGCGGCGTTTCTAGCGAAGTCTGGCGATTCGATTTCTGGTCTTGGTGCTGGTGACGGTGTCCTTGTAGCATTCTGTGGCTGAAATCTGAAAAATTGATTTGGTGCAACTCTCAGACGCTGTGCGTTCCACTGGCGTGATCCTGTTTGTTGTATCCTGCGCTTCCTGTTCTCATCCAGTTCCTTGCGCTTGTCCTCAAGAATAAGCGCCTTATTCACTAATTCTTGGAAATCTGGAAAGGTGTGGGTGATCAGTCCTACTTGTAGTCCTGAGTTAAGTCCCTTCATGAAGCGAGACTGCGGCTTTATCTGTCGCTACATCCTCGGTGCGTAGCGTGCTAGGCTGTGTGAACTTGTTCAGTAGTCGACCACCGGCCGATTACCTTGCTTGATGCTCTGAACTCCTCCTTCTTAAGATCCATGATTCCTTCCGCACGTGATCTTTGGCGGAATGCGGTATGAACTCTTCCCAAGTGATATCTTGAGGGTTCTCTTGTGTGGCACAGAAGTTCTCCCACCATTCGGCGGCTGTTCCTTCCAACTGATGAGAAGCGTAGAGTACCTTCTCATTTCCTATGCATTGAGCTATGTGTAGCTTCCTCTCAATTGACCTTAACCAATCATCGGCCTCCAATGGATTGGCATTCCCGGAGAAAGTGGGTGGGTGAGTCCTCATGAACTCTGACAGTCTTGTATTCTGGCGTTGTCCCTGATTGACTTGATTAGCTGTGGCCTGAGCAGTGACGTGTTGCATTTGTTGCATCATAGCATGCATCAACTGAGTCTGAGCAGCAAGAAATGCCCCAAAATTCTGCATATCAACTGGCGGTGCTGGTGCTCCATCATTGGGGTTTTCTGCTGGGCGAGAACCACTTCCATTGCTTCCAAAGTTTCCGCGGGTGTTCACCATCTGTCGATTCGCTCTAAGTTTTAGAGATGAGAGGGAAACAAGAATAGACAAGTAATATGGAACTTATGCGGGGCGAAAGGTGTACTTTAAGGTCCAACTTTATTATTGATATTAATGACTTGGTATGGTTGCTTACAATGCCTAAGGGCCTTGCAACACATACTGCACACTCAGCAAACAATGAAAATCCAAATCGAACTAACACTGGAATCTAACGCCTAAAGGGTGACTCTTTATTCTATGACACGACTCGGCGAAGGAATCTCACTATAGAACCTACGCTCACTCATCTAGAAAACCTCCACGGCCTGGGTACGGATGCTGCGGCATAGGCACGAAACGATTGCCATGTCCAGCAACTGTGTCATCCGTGGTAGTCGAAGAAGCAGTGTCCTCATCGAGATCCGACTCCTCCGGATCTGGCTCGTAGCTCGTTTCAGTCGGCTCACAGTTACTGGTCCGTACAAAGCCATCTCCAACTCGTCAATCCTTCGCAGAAGGTGTGACACGTGCTCTTGAGCCTCCCGCCATCTGTTCTTCTCTGTCGTGATCTCCTTGCGGGCCTTCTGTAGCTCTTTGCTTGTATCATCGAGTACATCCTCCTGGGCGACAACAAGTCGTGCCAACTGTGCAACCATGGCATCCTCATCCTGAATCGCCTTCGGGTCAAGAAGGTTATTCTTCTTGTGGTGATAACGGAACACCGTGCTCTCCAACTCTCTGGCGTAGATACGGGTAATGTGCCGCATCCCTCGTCGTGATACTTCTTGGATACCCATCTGCATTGTAGACCTCCTGGCAGTGCAGTGTATCGGGCGATTGCCTGGGCCCTTCTTCCTAGCAGGTACCTCAATCTTCACGTCACAAGCCTTGATCAATCCTGCTTGTCTGATCACTTCCACTTGGTATTGCGGCTTTTCAAAATCCCCGAGAGTCTGAAGCATATGCCAAAGTTCTGCGGCGTGACCAACCCCCAGATCAACGTAGTTGAACTCTCCCTCCATCTGTCACAAGAGTGCTCACATAAGAACTCGAAATTTTCAAATCGTGACAAGGTAAGGAAAAATTCAGCAAGAGACAAGAAAAGAGAGAAGGGGATAAGTCGAGATGTCATTTCTTGTCTTGACAAACTTTTAGCTTTAGAAAATAGGTTTTATCCTCACTACGACCATTCTAGCTTAGGGTTGAGCCTACGGTCAGTATGGCTCTGATACCACCTCTGTCGGGACCCGAATTTGCAAATCCGACCCTCTGTGTATTCAGCACTAGTCCAGGAACACGCTAGTGCACACAGTCTTAACATCGGTAAATATCACAATCATACCACTCGATACTAATAAAGTACTTTATTTAAATAGTCAAACTGGTTACTCGACCTTATGGTCAAGTTACAAATATATGCCTCATGAGGCGAAACTTATTCAGAGAAAAATAATAGCAAATGAAAATCAAATAACCGTGGCGCCATCCAAAGATACCACAGGCAATTGACCGGGCTCGCTTCCCTAAGTAGACGGTTCCTCTTGGAGCTCCTCCTCCAAAGCCGGTGTAGTCTCCTCTTCAACTGGTGTTGTATTGTGGCAAGGGTGAGTACTTGGTACTCGGCAAGTCATGCATGAGAATGCAGCTAATATACTACATGCATGGCTTAATACAAAGGAATAGCTCAAGGTATATTTGCGATGCTTGACATTTGACAAGTAGTATAAGTAGATTCGAAAGCAGTAGAAACAAGTAAAGCATAAATAACTTTTCAAGGAGCTTCATAAACATCTTTCCCATCCTAATCCACAATTGCATCAACATCATTATTAATCCAACCCAACCTTTCAAATCCAAGTTATTTTTGAGAAAATCTAACCCTTATTCCCGAGCGATGTCCAATACCGCGGACACGGCTATTCGAATAGATTCTACACTCTGCAGAGGTTATGCACTTTACCCACAAGATACAGTCAAACACCACAAAGGCGAGTTCCCGTAACAAAGTCTTTCGGAAACTTCTAACAATACAAGTGGTCCTCCCCGGTTATTGCACACTAACCCTTCCCTTAGCTAAGGCGAAGTTTAGGCCAATCAACCGTTAGATGGGTACCTGGCCTCACCCCAGACGCTCCCCCGTACAACTTACACAAAGGGTGTAGTTGACCTCCTGAGGTCCCACAGGTACGTTATTAGCAACTTAGTCAACTAGGTCCGTCCCATTACAGACATGTGGTTGCACGTTAGGCCCAGTTCAAAGGCTTGCAAGGTTAAGTCCTTAGGGTGACCAGGGCAAGACTACCCGAAGAACCAAATCAACATCCCCAATGCCACAACTGGCCCACCTGATTACTCTTGCCACATGCCCCGGTCGAAAGCTATTTATCAAATCCCAGTTGATTACCATGCACCACGTGCCATCAACATCACATGATACCTTTCCAAAACGAGTTCAATATATCATTAAGTCAATATTAACATTTGATTGTCCAAAATCATGTCATGAGCACGTAGCAGGTCTAAGCAGTTTACTACAACGGTCTAAAACCCATGTTGGCAAGTTAATAATGTCCAACTAGTAAACCACAACTAGGGTGACAAGGGGTCATGGCACATATTTAAGTAATCAAGGTGTCATACAGCAAATTGGTATTTATCTAATTCCCCATATTTAAATAAAGTATTTTTCTAATTGAACTAGCATGCAATAGGTTAAATCAAAATAGATTTCGAAATAGGATCAACATGGTCAAAGCACAACTTGCCTTCAAAAAGTACTTGTTCTTGGTCTTGAGTTGGATCCTGAGTCAATACTTCTCCTTCGAATCCTTCCGGCACTTCAACGTCTACTCGTAAAGCGTGCAAATAGCAAATACACAAATAAACAATAGGCAAAAAGTGTCCAAACATCCAAATAAAATCCATAAACAGAGAGAACATAATTTTATGAATTTTTAGAAACTGGAATCGTCAAATTTGGAGTTAAAACGCAAAATTTATGATTATTTAAAGTTTAAATAATCAATTAAATAATTTTACAGAGAAAAACTTTAGTCCAAAAATTAAATAAAATTCATATTTAGGTAGGTCTCAATTTTATACAAATTTAGAAATTTGAATCACTCAAATCGGAGTTGAAACGCAAAAGTTATAAGCGTTTGAAGTTTGAAACAAAATCACGAAATCATTATTTCGAATTAATAAATCATTTTCTTTTCGGAAATTAATTATTGCGTCGATCTGGACATGTGGCAACACGGGATTGGTCTGGCGTCGGTAGATCCATGGACTCGGTCCACGCTCGGTTTGGGTCTACCGTGGACTCGGTCCACGGCTCCGATGTCATCGACAGTGGGTCCGCCGGGTGGCGTCATTCTTGGCGTCGGCGGGGCTCGGCCAGTCTTGTGCGGTGGGTCCCACCGATGGCGTCATGGGTGACGTCCGCGGTCGCGATCGGCCGACACGCAGCGGCGTGTCGGTGACCACGCCACGCCGCGTGGCGCGGCGGTTCGGCTCCCTGGACCCGTGGCACGATCGTGGCTGTTGGTTTGAAATCCGACGGCTAGGATTGGATTTGGCCTCATGTGCTTGGGGCGACGGTGGATCTGGCCGTTGGATCTTGATCTAACGGTCGAGATCCAATCTACTCGGCCAGGGGCGATGACGGAGAACCGCCCATTAGCGCACGATCGGCGCCACGATCGCGCGGGCGCGGCCGGGTCCGATCGAAACCGCGGCTCGGGTCGAGTCGGGTAGATCATGACCGTTGGATCTCGATCCGACGGTCCCCGTGAGTTTGGGTTCGAGCGTGGTTCGGTCGAGTCGGTGGCTCGGGTCGGACTCGAACTTCGAGTCGACTCGGGCTCGATCGGATGAACAAGATACAAACCCACTCGCATTTTCCAGCGATTTAATAATTAAAATAATTCCCGATGAATTCATTTAATTCATTAAAAATAGCAAAAGACTCAGAAAAATTCCAGAAAAATTCTGGAAAATACTTTAGGGTATTTGGGACTCAAATAAAATATTTCCAATAAAATTTTATTTGCAAAGTTTAATTCTTTAATTATTTCAAAATGGAATAAATTCAAATAAATTCCAAATAAATCCAAATAAATTCCAGAAAATTCCAAAAATTCACCAAAGTGCCAAATCACACATGAATTTATGAAAAGCAAAAATTTGGGGTGTTACAATACCGTTGCCTAGTCACTCTCTATTTTTAGTAAGTCTAATTAGTGACGGATCTATGACTAAAAAATGAAATAGATGCCGATGTTGTTTGGAATATTCATGTTCTGATCGGCGGTAGGGCTGGCGGACCCTAAGCCTAACAGAGTATGACGTTCGTTGCATGGCCCGGCCGGCGTCCATACCTCCACGGGACGTAAGCCTACTGCGTGCGGTGCGCAACACTTGTATGTTTTTTCTTCTTATATAGGACAATAACTTCTACTTCTAGATGCAGTTATTCCATCTATGATACATCACATAAACAAATTTGACATACTTTTTTATCGTTATTGGTATACTCATATATTAGTTATAAAATATTCTAATGAATTACACATAAAAATTTGCAAAGAAGTTTATAGTTTTTAGTGTATTATACAAATACCCTCGTATACATACATAAAAATGAGCATCTCTCTCTATAATATATATATATATATGAAAGTGGTTCTGTCGGGGATTGACTATCTGGTAAAAGACCACGATACCCCCCGGATGATTCTGGGGCTCGCCGACCATGCAATGGCGACGGAAGATGCTCGGGAATGCGAAACGAGCATCACGCCTTTCGAGCATACGCGTCCGCCCCTTCACTCACGGCCATTCCAAACGACCGCGAGCAGGCACGCTCGTGGAGATCGCGTCCTGCTCGGGTACTTGGTCGGTGGACTCGGTCAAATGCCCAGGGAAGGAAGGTGACAACCAATCAGCCGAAGATCAAGGGAAATTATACCCGAAGTTCAAATAGCGCGCAGATCAAGCGCAACAGATCACGGACATAGTTGCATAGCGTAAATCCAGGGGGTAGTTACCTTCTGTGTATCTCTAGTCATAGTATTTAAACCCCCCTGATATCTGTAACAAATATACACGCGAACATAGAACACAATACACTGGAGTAGGGCTGTTATCTCGACAGTGAGAGGCCCGAACCAGGATAAACACCGCGTCCCTCTTCTCCCGACCTGGCATCGCCCGAACGACTTCCCTGATCCGTACGACGGGGCTCTGTTGATCCCCCATTCAACAAGTAAGCTCGACGGGAGCCCGTTCTCCGATCGTCGACAAGTTCCGTACCCCTGGGAGTATGTACTTCCACTCTCAATATACCGTTTAAATGATGTTGTTATACCTCTTTATCATTTTGAGTATACTCTAATACTGATTATAAGATACTCCAAAGTGAGTTTCACGAAAAATTTCATCAAAATCTATCGTTTGTAGCATAATTTGTTTATATACTCTTTTTACATATGAAAAAGGGTAAATAGCAAAAAATAAAGGGCTCCAATGAATTTTTTTCAATAATATCGTATTGTAGTATCTTAGAATTATTATTGGAGTATACTGAAAGTGATAAATGAGTATAACACATTCATTTAAGTGGTATACTGGAGGTGAGAGTACGTACTCCCAGGAGTACAGAAAAGGCTTCCTATATATATGGAAACATAAAATATGAGAGGTATTGTATGCTTTTTTTTTTAAGTTGTACAAATATATTAAGCATGAATGAATGATAGATGATGATTACTTACTTTTTCGTTTACTTTAAAATTCGCGGATCAGCATTTTCCTTCACAAAAATACATGCAGGGTTGTTGGCAGCCGCTACTCACGAAACAGATTAATTCTCCTGGGAATCTAGAGAAGAAGAAGAAGAAAATCACGATTTCGTTACGGCATCTGCAATGGTGTAGTCAACTACTAGCTATAAAAAATGTACATGTCATCTATAGATAGCTAATAGACAACCTCTCTAATGGACTAGCTATAGCATTGTCTATAAAATTAAATATGGGTTCATATGTAAGAGGTGATAAATGCCTTGAAATCAGCTATAGCCTAACTATAAGTTAGTAGTCAGTCTATATCTTTCTCTTCTTTTTCTCTCATCCACCTAAGCAAAATGCTGAGTTGACACCCTTATCTCTACTATTATAAAACAACAGTTGGTGGCAGTGGTGAGTTCTACCCATGTCATTAATTGCTCTGCTTAATTGCCCTACTTAATTGCCCTGCTTAATTGCCCTACGCAAAAAACGAAGCGTTGCTTTAATTAGCCAACTTTCGCAAGAAACGAAGCGTTAAAGATAGATATTTGATTTTGTGAAATAATTTTTTTATTTTTTAATCTTTATTTTTCGTTATCAATTTTGTTTTTCGTAGCAATGCACGGGCATGTAACTAGTAGTAAGCTAAAATAGCACCATTGCAGATGCCCTTACAAATGGCCCCCAGGATCGAAACAGAATCGCTGATAGTTGATTAATGCACCGCAAATGTAGGCATGTAGCAGAATATATCACATGGGAATGGGATGCGATATTGGTGTCGGTGGTGTAGGATTGATTGGGCGCGTACGAGCCCGCGTTCCTTAATTATTGGTTTTTTTTTTCTTGTCTAAGAAAGGAGGAGGGAAGCAAGGAAAAGTCAAGAACAAAACACGGATGGTCGGGTCGCACTGGCATTTGCCAAACGATCGCGCGGATATGCCGGAATCATCAGATGCATCTATTCTAGCCTCGCGCAATGTCGCCTAAGGATGTGTTTGGTTGATGGGATGATGTTGTTTGCACCAAAATTCGATGCGTGTTGGAATCGGTCTAAGACAGAGGAGATGTGGAAAAGAAATCGGTAAACAAATCAGAGAAGGAAACCGTTTCTAAAAGGGAAGGAAATCAGATAAAAGGCGATCACGGATAAAAGCAGTATCCATACACAACTCCGGATCGGTCGAGTGTTATAAAAGGAGGAGGGCGTCAAGCACAACGGGACACAATCAAATCCAACAACACACCTACTTTTTACAAGCTTTTCTTTTACATTGTTTTAGCCTCATAGATCTCTCAGAAGTCGGCCGGAATCAACATAGTTGCGCATAGCGATTGTTGATTTAGCCGATTTCACCAGTTTGATTTGCCGTTTTGTTGCGCGCATCGCCTGGCCGATTTTTACCTTGTATCCGGATCATTGTAACCGGTTGATCTAGTTATCTCCTAATCGGTTCTTGCCGACTAGCGGTGCCGATAGATCCTTGTTTATCGGCTTGGTCAAATTACAAATTCTACCTTATCGATTTCAGGTCAAATCGACCGCACGCTCTGCAAACCGGTGTTTGTTCTTGTGTGTTCGAGGCCTAAAAACCCCTTCACGATTTTTGCGCGAACATATTTTGGCACGCCCAGTGGGACCCAAAGAATGTCGTCAACCGACAAGCCCTAGATCACCGCCGACATCAACACCCGATGCCATAATCGCGCCTCGGATGGCCGATTTAACCCCGAGCAACGAAAGAAATCAAGATCGAAAGGCAGCTCTAGAGAAATGATGCTACGATGCTTCGGAAAAACGCTGTGGCGATACTCGAAAGATTGCACTCCCAAGCATCAATCCTATCAGATCAACATCCAGCCTGTCGATGGCCCGATCGCGCTCAAGGCTGATTTATCAAGTATGATCGAGCAATCTGTTCATCACGCATTGATTAACCAATCATCGGCTCTAGTATCTACTTTAAAGCCGATGATAGAAAATAGTGTGAAAACAATTGCGCAAGAATTAGCCATGCGTCCTGAAGCCCTGGCTAGACCCACCACAAACCATCCCTCGTACCAAGATATTCCATAGCACCCAACACCAACACAAGAAACATGTCGGCTCAAGCGCCTATCATGATGCCTCTCAACCTGCTGTTTTGAAACCAAGCATCGAAAGATGGGTTCACACTTCCATAGGCACACGGATGGAGCCAAGATAGGCGCATCAAATCAATCAAGCGCTCCAACATCGGGTTATCGGCTTATCACCGATTGAAATTAGACAGGTTCCCACAATCACGAGGGGCCACAACCATGAAACAAGCACCATATAGGGTGGTGCCATACATCGAACCTTCCGCGCCCATACCCGATGCATTAGGTTTTAATCACAATTATGACGCGCACCAAGACCTCCTGAGGTGCGAGTTGGACAAAGACCAGTGTGCACTCTGAGGCAGGCGCAAACAATGAGAATTGGCCATGTCCGTGCACCACAAGCCGACAATGTTAATTAGGCAGAACAAATTGCCAATGTTTTAAGAGAACATTCGGTCTACAACCCGGAGAGGGAAGTGATCGGCTACGAAGCCGTACTCGATTACATAGACCGAATGCCGTACCCCCACAACTTTAGGATACCGGACTTTGCTAAATTCTCGAGGGGATGATTCTATTACCACGATTGAGCATATCGGACGGTTCATGGCTCGATGTGGGGCGGCACCAGTCAGATGGGTTAAAAATTAGGTTGTTTCCTTTCGTTATAAACGCACTGCATTCACTTGGTTCACGAATCTACCACCTAATTCAGTTCATATATGGAATGATTTAGAAAGTTGATGAGTACTTCTTTTAACTATGGAGCTCAGATTTCGATCTTAGTTCAATCACGTATATGCGCGAATGGCTCTGATTATATCAAGAGATTTGGGCGTGGAATAGGTGCTCTGATGTAACATTGCCCGAAGCGATCAATTGGCCGACCTAGCATTCCAAGGGGTTAACTCCATTAAAAGAGAAGTTGTCGCCAGGAGTTCCCGACTTAGGCCACCTACTCCATCGCGTATCGACACATGAAAGCCGATATGCAGAGAGCAAAGGGTTTAAAGATAGGTTTAGGACAAACGGCAATGAAAAGGCCAAAGTAAACATGGTAGATTACGATTCGGGCGACACCTCTGACGACGAAGCAGAAGTAAACATAGCCGAGTGGGCCAAAGGTTCCAAAAAACCACTCGTCTGCTCTCTGCTTAGGCCGACAAAGAATAAAGCGGAAGTCAAGTATTCATATGATGTTTCAAAATGCGACAAAATATTTGATTTATTACTACAAGAAAAACTCATAAGGTTACCAGAAGGGCATATCATACCATCGGCCGAAGAAATTAAAAAACGAAGGTATTGCAAATGGCATCATTCGTTCTCTCATAACACTAACGATTGCAATATTTTTGTCAACAGATCCAATCGGCCATCGCCCGATGGCGAGGTTAAAGTTTGCGTAAGAGTCGGCTATGCAGATAGATATGGGCCCTTTTAGAGGTCAACATGGTTCAATGTTCACGGAAAGAAAAGAGGCTGCGGAAGAGGATAAGCCGACTAAGGGAATTGTATCACGAGGCGAGATAGTGCAGATCACTTTATCGGTTCTATACAAATAGAAGCCAGATAAAAATGGACAAAACTCAAGAACGGTGAAACCAAGGGGACTTAGAGGCCTGTGAAATGGTATCGAGTGAAGGCTCCAAGAAGAGCCGATTTCAAACCAAAGCCGACTTTCTCGCAACTCGGGAAATATGAAAGGATAAGTCAAGGTATAACCCTCCACACCACCAGGTTTTCATCGATCGGGACAAAGGAGGACGAGCGTTGGCGGCGGATGTGCCACATCGGCCGATTCTGAGGAAGAGAAACATCGGCAATGTCCTTTTGGCGCGATTTCTTTGAGGAAAGAGGATGACCTTACCAACGATTGTATCTTGTCCTATGCAACACTTTCGTCTACATGTCGGCCAAACCAATGCAGCAAAAGCAGTTGTCCAGGCCAAATCGTCTAAGTAAGAGGCGGCCGATCTATGAAAGGTTGTCAACATCGAACAAAGCGAATCCTCCCAAAGTCAGAGTTGCTCGGCTAACGCAAGAAGGATGGAATCGACGTGAAATAATAGGCAATTTAGCCGAAAGATAAGCCGATAGAACCAGGCCTAGATGGTGCCGTCGGGTCTCGCAAGTCGCACTTGCAAGGCTTCGATTAAAAAACACAAGAAGAAAGGGCCGAAAGGAGAGTGAGAGAGGATCGGACGTTTAATAAGTTAAGGACCAGTCTGGATTTTGAAAAAGAAGTGGAGAAAGAAGGAAACAGGCCAGATAGTGATTCCAGATCAATCGGTTCAATCCAGTTCTCCGATGATCCGAGATGATACGCCACCAATGGATATAAACATGGTATTCACTTTACTCGCTGAGTTCAGAACCAAGAATCGGTGAAGTGTTCGCCAGTTAGCCTCCCGGAGCACCGGGCGCTGTGTTTGAAAAACCACAAGACATGCATCGGCATTTGAAACCATTGTATCTAAAGGGATTTATTAATGGCCGACCAATATCCCGTATGTTGGTGATATGCGGGGAACGTGATCAACTGATGCCGTTAAGTACTTTCGTAAAGGCCCAGGAAAAGCCGACGAAGACTTAATCAAGACCAACATGGTGCTAAATGACTTCACCGGAGACCCAACTGAGGCTAAAGGCGTAATGGTGTCGAAACGATCGGTAATAAAACTTTGCCGATTGCGTTTTTGGTAATTGAAGCTAAAGGCAATTAGCCAGTACTCTTGGGCGACCGGATCCATGCTAAGCATACCATCAACTATGCACCGAAGGCTGGTGCAATGGAACGATGATACATAGAATCGTACCACCATTGACACATCGCTCATATCGCCATGGCTATCGACACCAATTGGCCACGAAGAGGCCGAATGCATATCGGGAAAAGCCTTGGACAATTGCGATTTTATCGTGTTGAGAATCGTGATTCAAGCCGATCAGTTAAACCCAATACACGTTTGATCGGCATTTGGCGATAAGAAGATGGAGCGCAAGACAATAAGCGAAACTACGAGGAGAAAGCAAGGAGCTACTTCGGCGGGAAGAATACAGAAGTCATGATGATTTTGAAGAAGAAAGAAAGGGTTAGGATTTATACGCCGATTCGCTTTGAAGAGATCGATATTGGGGAAGGGATAGCAAAAGACCAACGTTTGTAAGTGCTAAATTAGAACCAGTTATAAAGCAAAGTTGGTCGAAATACTCAAGGAATATAAGATTTGCTTTGCATGGGAGTATTATGAAATGCCAGTGTTTAAGCCGACAGCTAGTTGAACATCATTTGCCTATAAAACCTGGATATCGACTGGCTCAAACAGACCTAGGCGGTTTAACCCTACGTTGTATGACGCTATAAAGGAAGAAAGTAGGGCGATTGCTAGAAGGCGAATTTATCCTACTTGCCGAACGCTTAGATGGTCTCAAACATCGCCCCTGAAGAAGAAAAACGGCAAACTTAGGGTATGTGTTGATTTTAGAGATTTGAACAAAGCTAAAAAAGGCAGTACCCAATGCCCATAGCCGATATGCTTATCGATCTGCGTCACGGGAATAACATCATAAGCTTTTGACGGGAACGCCGATACAATCGATATTCATGGCCGAAGCCGATATACACAACGGCTTTGATAATGTCCGGCTTTAGGGCTATATGAATGGAAAGTTATGACCTTCGGTTTAAAAAATGCCGGAGCTACTTATCAACGTGCTATGAACCATATTTTCCATGATTTGATCGGCAATCTGTGAAATATACATTGACGACGTAGTAGTAAAATCCAAAGAAGACTCGGCAACATTTAGCCGATCGAGGAAAATGTTCGAAAGCACAAGGTTACATGGGTTAAATGAACCCTCTCAAATGTGCTTTCGAGATGCTCGATGGACAATTTCTTGAGTTTACGGTGCATGAAGGAGGATTGAAGTAAACCCAACCAAAGTGAAAGCCATAGCCGATACTAAACCATGGCAAGTAAAAGGAGTTGCAGGTGTTGATTGGGAAAATCAATTACTTGCGACGTTTTATCTCAAACTTGTCGGGGCGTGATTCGGGCCTTCACACCATCGCTGAAAATTAAAGATAACCAAGAGTTTAAGTGGGAAGCCGATCAGAAAAGGCCTTCGATTTACATAAAGGGTTATCGATGAGTCCACCAAGATTGACCTTGCGAAAACACGGTATACCTTTTAGACTATATATATCGGTGAAGGTAATTCGATTGGAGCAGCTTTTAACACAAGAAGCCGATAGGAAGGAACGAGCAATATATTACTTAAGCCGACGTCTTCTAAATGCGAAACCGAGGTATCCCTTTGTAGAAAAATTATGCCTGTCATTGTACTTTGCTTGCACCAAGTTAAGACATTATATATCAAGGCGTCCAAATGCGTCATAATATGCAAACCGATATAGTAAAATACATATTATCGGGCGCCAATTCTGAGGCCGACTTGGTAAATGGGCATACGCCCTAACAGAGTTTAGGTTATCCTATGAATCGACTAAATGCTGTGAAAGGACAAGTGTGGCTGATTTTATCCTGAGGAGTGAAACAATAGTAGGAACAACTAGTGTAACTCCGTGGCACGTATTTTGATGGGTCTGTTGCCAAGAAAAGCGAAGGCATCGTGTGGTATTAGTTTCACCTAGAAAGCGAGGAGTATGATTTCATGTATCGGCTAAATAGCCGATGTTCAAATAATCAAGCGAATACGAAGCATTACTAAAGGGCTACAATCGTTAGATAGCATCGGAGTGAGAGCGTCGAAGCTTTCGTGGATTCGATGTTAATTATGTACAAGTCGAGGAGAATACCGATGCAATGATGATGCACTAACCCAGCTTGCATCAATGCCTCCGGATCATCGAGATATTCACTACATTTTCCATAAAACATATCCCCAGAAGCTAATGATAAAGCAAACTGATTGGCACAAAGTGCATCAGGTACAAGATTGAAAGCCGACAAGGACCAATCGAGCTAAACGTTTGGCCGGTTCTCGTGTCCACCCGTCATTGGAGAACAGAGATAAGGGATTATTTGTCGGATCCAGCCGATCAGCAAAAGGTCAGCAAAGCACTCAAATATGTTCTACTAGAAGACGTATTGTACTTTTCGGACTATGGAAGGTTTGTTATTAAGATGTCCGGAACCGAGGAATCCAAAGTGGCAATGGTGAAGTTCATGAGGGCATTTGTGGGTCACATCAATCGGCTCGTAAGATGAAATGGGTGAACCGAGCGGAGATATTTTAATGCGATGTTAGAAGATTGCTTCAAATATTATAGAGGATGCCAAACGTGTCAAAAGTTTGGTAACATACAATAAGACCGGCTGATCCGGCTTACATCCGATCGTCAAGCCATGGCCGTTTAGAGGATGGGTATAGACATAATCGGCCGAGATATTTCCGTCATCCAAGCAAAGGACATAAATTCATCCTTGCAGCCACGGATTATTTCTCAAAATGGGGTTGGCTGCCCTCAAGAAGGTTATCTTGGTAAAGAACTAATCGACTTTATGTAAAACACATCGCCCATCGGTTTGGGATTCCACGGACAATCACTCTTGTCAGTCGTGTTCATGTCCAATGAGTTCAAAGGGTTTGCAGAAAGTCTTGGGATAAAATTACTCAACTCCTCCCCTTACTATGCTCGGCCAACTGCAGACAGGCCGAATCGCCGAACAAAACATTGATAAAGGCGATAAAAGAAAAAATTGAGGAAAAGCCAAGGAGATGGCATTCGACGCTTCTCGAGGAAAACTTTATGGGCTTATCGGCTATCTTATCACGGAACAACTAAATTGTCACCCTTTCAGTTGGTATACGGACAAGAAGCCCGTTTGCCGCGTTGAAATCAACATCGCTCAATAAGGCTACACGAGCAAGATAAGGTATCACCGATGAATACAAGCAGCGATGCCTTTGGACAATCTAGATGATTTGGTCGAACTAAGGCTAGTCACGCTAGATCGGGCTTAAAAGAACAAAGAGATTGTTGCGGTCGTCAATAAAAAGTGATTGTTAAGTCATTCACAAGCCCGATTTAGTATGGAAAACCGTAAGTTGCCGATTGGGTCTAGGGATAATCGATTCGGCAAATGGTCTCGGATACATGGGAAGGACCTTATAAGATCAATCGGCGGATTGGCGGAAATTCATATATCTTGGAATCATTAGAAGGTTCGTCCTACCTAAAGCAATCAATGGAAAGTATCTCGAAGGCATATCACCCAAGCATGCAGGTCGGGTCCTAACTATAGAGGTGAAGGCATCAGGATCAATGACAAGCACATGCATATAAATTGGTCATAAGCCGACCAAGTCGGTTTGAAACATCCATCCCACAGTTAAAGTTTACAAAATCGGATGCCTTAGTCAAGCAAGATTTCAAAAGGCATCTCAAG
Organism: Rhipidocladum racemiflorum; assembly: GCA_036346355.1. Classification (NCBI taxonomy): domain Eukaryota; kingdom Viridiplantae; phylum Streptophyta; class Magnoliopsida; order Poales; family Poaceae; genus Rhipidocladum; species Rhipidocladum racemiflorum. The sequence goes on from CM070569.1 coordinate 55,232,681, forward strand.
TTTAAGCAATATTACGAGAGGTTGGTCACAACTAATCAGATTAAAGACTAGTGTAGACCCGACCGGGCAAATGGGCTCCTAAAGCCGATAGTGCCTGCCCTTCCGATGGTAAGCTGAACGCCGTCTATCAATTGTTGATCAGCCCATGCATCACCCGGATCGACTATCTTGGCCGATTGGCTCTTAACTTTGGCAAAACTTCGCCAATTTGTCGCCTCGAGGCGCTAGTGAAGATGTCGCATACGCAATGCCGATTTGGCAATCTGCAAGTTCTCTTGTAACCAAGGCCACTATTCTTCAAGTTTTTTCTTGGATGACTCCGACTGGGCCTTAGCTTTGGCCGATTTCAGATAGCGGCACCACGTCAAAAGCACCCCTTTCGAGATTTAGCATCTGGCTATAAGTTTGTCCGTGTAATCTCTTGGTCGGCTTTCGGAGCCTTCCTCTGCTCAAGTCTGTTTTGGCGATTCTACGTCTAGCGACGATCATCCGAGATGGCACACTAGCAAAGCATTCATGGCCGCAGGAAGGTCGGCTTGCATGGTCGCCATAAGCGTTCCTCAAGGGCCGAGTGTTGGCGGAAGAGCTGCCTCCTCGGCATCATCGCCGTCGAGACGATTGAGTCGCTCTGCATACCCGCCACGTAACGGCCGATCAGTATGGCTTATTATGCGTTGGATGTCGGTGGTAGTCATCGGTGGTTACTTCCAGGATCGTCGAGCTCGTCCAGTGAAGCCGGCCAATCGGCGAATCAGTTGATAGCGCCTGGGGTCGAGGATCGGAGATCTCGATAGTCTGGTGATGGCCGTGGCAATGGAGCCAGGTGGAGGATAGCCGATGTAGCACCTTGGAAATCGGCTATAACTCCCGCCACTTGAACTCAGCGGATTGCTAGGGATTCAAGAGAATAAAATCAGCAATATGAAAAATGATATTGAGCAAAGAATAAAGAATGAAAACTTACATCAAGATGGTAGTGCTCGAGAGCCATCAGGCCGCCTACGCAGTCAAAGTGGCGCTGGCCGACTTCTTCCTCCTCTCTGCGGTGTTTTAGTTAGCAATTGTCAAAGCAAGGGGCATGTTAGCCGATATGCAAAAGACTTACTTGGAGCATGGCGAGCTAAGTCCGATTAAAGAGGAGCTTGAATATCCAAGTTTCTGAAGTATACCAGTGGTGCCAACAGTTGACCTGGGCGTGGTTGTCGCTACTCTTGCGAGAAACATGGGGATCGGTTGATGGCTCACCAAAGACCGTGCAGACCGGAAAGATCAAAGGCATTCTAAATAAAAGCCGACGGCAAGTGTAAAAGCAGAGGGATATAAAACAACGGTACCTCTACACTTCAAGTCGCTATAACCTGAGGCCTTTGGACAGGAAACTACCGTCGCTCATGAAAGTCGGGAAGGAATAAGTGAATTATAGCCGACGGAGTCCCGCCCATTAGTATGGCTTCGATATTCTAGTCCACCCTGCGAAAACGCACTGACCGATGAATTAAGAACAAAATGTGGCGTTGAGAGGATTTGCAAACCATCGGCTACTTCAAGGATGACCTCGTAGCGTTGTTGGTCACTCTGGCTCGGGCTAACAAGATAGTAGGGAAAGATGGAATGGTTTGCCCAAAGCCTAATTGAATTGGCGTAACCAGAAGGGTGGTAAAACTCGTAAAACTTTGAAATGTTCGTTGGTATTCAAGCCGACATGAAAGATGCAAGGAGTGAGGATGATTTTGTACAAATCTAGGGTAGATTGGGGCATCGAGGAACTATCGAGAATCAAGGTGAAGGAATGTTGGGTGTGGGCAATCGGCTACATCGGTATATCGGAAAAGTCTTGTTGGCCAGGAAGCCCTATCTAAGGAAAGGAAGAAATCGAGGTATTTGTGCAAGCCGATCGAGTCCATTTTTAGCTCTCCGGCCAAGACATGATAAACCTCTCGCCATAGGATCGGCGGCTAGCTCTATATCTTGTGGAATGACATGCTCTGGGTAATCCTCCCAGGAAAGTTGAGCTACCAGGAGGGGTTCGGATAAAATAGATCGGCTAAACATACAATGAAGCCATGTTTGGACGAACCAAAGAGGACCTCCTATATTACCAACGACATGTTTGGCAAAACGAGAAAAGAGTAAACTCGCCAATTCGTACATCATTTGAAATCTTGCCACGAGGAACATCTTGCCAAGGAAAGCCGATGACCCTCGGCCAGACGCTCCGCTTACTAATCGAAAAGTTTGGGTAGGGCCAAGGAAGCACCCACGAAAAAGATATCGGTCTAACCAAAGATTGAGAAAAGCGACGTGCTCTTGATCAATCTTGGACATTGACCCTATTGTTATTTTGGATGTATCTATGCCAACCTTCGCCTTTTTGCGGATTAATTTGAAAGAAGGTTTTCGAATTTGGCCGATAAGCGGTCCCCGTCGGCCTAAGGCAAAGACACAATTGGGCCACATCTAGCAGTAGTAGGCCGATTGGGCCGACGGAATAAAAAGGCGTTGAAGAATCCACCAAAAATAACATGGCCAGCCTACCAAAGGTTCATTGGCTTCGAGTCGGCTAGACTCAAAGATAGAGACTCTCGGCTATACCCATCCTCTCCCATTCTACCTCTTTTGAGCCGATACCCTAATAAACCAAGATCTCCATCCTTTTTAGGCTAGTGGGCCATGCCCTAAAACTTTTTCCCCACTCCCGGAAACATTGTACCAAAGAAATTGATAGAGGAGTCTAGGGATCTCGGTATTGATGACTGTAATCAGCCGACATACTACCTATCGGTCCTAAGTAGAATTGATTGGAACTTTGAGGAATCGGGATGAATACCATGAAGGGTCCATGTCACCGATTCAAAGAACAAAGAGAGGATGACAAGAGCCGATGGTGCACTGATCCGAGCTTGAAAGCGTGAAAATGACCGTGGGGGGACCCTATATTTATACTGCGATGAAAGAAGCGAGCAGCGGGAAGCTTGTTTGCATTAAAAACGCCGAGGACATTGCGGCGCTATTAATGGGGAAGTTAATGAGATGAATCCTACAAGCCGATCACGGAAAAGCGATTTAGGATTTTTGAAAGATAACAAGTTACCTTTCAAAAATGGGGGCATATGTTTGCACCAAAATTGATGCGTGTTGGAATCGGTCTAAGACAGAGGAGATGTGGAAAAGAAATCGGTAAACAAACCGAAGGAAACCGTTTCTAAAGGGGAAGGAAATCGAGATAAAAGGCCGACACGGATAAAAGCACCGTATCCATACACAACTTCCGGATCGGTCAGCGCGTGTTATAGTGCCGAGGAGGGCGTCGCTACAACTGGGACACAATCAAATCCAACAACACACCTACTTTTTACAAGCTTTTCTTTTACATTGTTTTAGCCTCATAGATCTCTCTCAGTAAGTCGACGGAATCAATATAGTTATGACGCCCGATTGTTGATTTTAAGCCGATTTCACCAGGTTTGATTTGCTTCGCTTTTGTTATGCGCGCTCGCCTTCCGGCGATTTTACCTTGTATCCGATCAATCAGAACGGTTGATCTAGTTATCTCTGTCGGTTCTTGCCGACTAAGCGGTGCCGATAGATCCTTGTTTATCGGCTTGGTCAAATTACAAATTCTACCTTATCGTTCGAGTCAAATCGTCGCACGCTCTGCAAACCCGGTGTTTGTCTTGTGTGTTCGAGGCCTAAAACCCCCTTCACGTTTTTGGCGCGAACAGATGTTGAATAGGATGTGATGATTCTGTACTATTTGGTTCCATTATTTTGGATGAATAAAATGGTTCAGTATTGATAAGGAATATTCCTCAAATTTGTATCACTTGGTCCAGGATGAGATGATTTCATTTAAGCAACCAAACACATTGATGATTTTTTTGAACCATTTCATACATATACCACTTGGCACAGGCAACCAAACACACCCTAACTCGCCTCGCTACTACTATTGGTTCGTTACGCAAGTCTGACTGAATTCACTGCAAACTTTGGTTAGTTTGGTTACAGCAGCAGCAGAATGTTTTTCTTTTTGGAATTTTGGTCCGTAGCTATGTTATTTACTATAGAAAAAAAAACAAGCTACATACACGTGCACACATCCTACACACGCACACAATCACCCCTCACGAACATTCTCATCTGCCGAACTCTCCTCGCAGCTTAAACCATCTCCAACCGTGTCCCTTCCCCTCTTCCTTTTCTTCCGTGAAGGGATTCCCATTCCCTTTAACGCTCCAACGGATTCCTTTCAGTATTCCCTTCGTGAAGGGATTCTCTCTCCCATTCCCTCTAGCAAGGGAATCTGTTGGAGATGAGGGCAAATAAAAGGAATGAGAATGAGGAAGGGAATAGGTAAAGGAATGAAATGAAGGAAATATGGTTGGAGATGGTCATAGTTACATCTTCTTCTTCGTTCCCGCACAAATGGCATGTGCTCTGCTCTGCCCTGCTGCATGTGCTAGCATCGCACACCCAAAGGCAGGCCGACCACAGGTCAACTCCATAATCGACATACAAATTGTGTTGTCACTCCCTAATAAGTCCCGATGCATGTAAACCTGCCTATTCTTCTTGACCCGAATCAGTATTTCCTTTCCGAGCAGGAACGGGGAGGGAAACACGATCGCTCCGTTCAACTGATCCATCTCGTCTTCTTCGTCTTCTTCTTTGATCCACCCATCCCTGATTATTTAGCCGGTGTTTGCTGCAAGTCAATGGCTTGATATTCTATCAGCGTCACATACAATCGCGCCATAACATTGCTGCAATCTGTGCGTACATCACCGGCGTTGTAGAGCACGGTCAATGTGGTGGTGAGCAACAGCTATGCATGGTCTGCACATATGGATGCGCCGTCAGCAACTCCTAAGAGAAACTCAACCAGAAAACACTTGGAATCGAAGCATGTGGGCATTTCGACGCAATGTAAATTCCTAGCGTAGAATCATCGGGGCCCCGGCCGTCATGTAGGCCATCTGATTCCTGATTAGATGCTCTGACCGTAATGCTCATTTGCTTCAACTGGGAGGATCCAGAATGCAACAACCAGCTAGTCGTCGTCGACAATGCGCCACTCTTGCTTTCTTTCCCGCTGAACAAATTAAGCGCAACTAAAAGAAGCCACGTTCTCCATTAAAACCAGGGCCTCACATCGTTCTGCTCTTGAAGATTTTGGAAGTGTACAGTTTCTGGTTTCTTTCTTGGCCCCCCTTTTGCTTCACAATAATGGAACTCCACTGGTAATGTTGTACTTAACCTTCGACCAGAGGCGTATCCAGAAAATTAGAATGAGAGAGGCTAAAACTAAGATCTCCAAAGCTAATATATATATATAAATATTATATATATATATATATATATAGAGGAGCCGGTGGGCCACGGGTGTGGCTTCGGCCCACCTGTGCCCCACCGGCAAATATGCCTCTGCCTTCGACGAATCCCTGGCACTGCTTCTTTCCTCCTTTCTCCTTCACATTTATTTATTTTTATAAATATAATCAATGGGAAGCATTAGCCACAAGGGAAGCCTTGGCTGCAATAATCATGGCCCAAAACTCCCTCTTGGGTCAAGAATCCATGACAACGACTCAACGAAACAACGAGTGACCATTCATCGTTTCATCCCATGTGCAAGGGAGCAGTCCAAATAACCGCAATATTCCAGAGAAAACAGATTGTCACAGAGGGGAAAAAATAGAAGGAAAAAGGAAGAGCAGAGATGGGGAGTAGTAATTAACTTCTAAAGAGATCAGATGGGGTGGTGGGGGGTTGAAGATTTGACATGTTAGAGAGAGAGAGAGAGAGAGAGAGAGAGAGAGAGAGAGAAACAAAGACTTGACATGTTAGAGAGAGAGAGAAACAAAGACTTGACATGTTAAGGTAAGACAAATCAGAGGTCCAGTCCAAATTCGGTGAAAGGAGGAGGAAAACCTCTCACGAAACCTATATTTATGGAACACATTACATTAGACTATCAAGCTTACAGCTCATCATTGGTGTATGGAAAAAGTTTTGGGAAGAAAAGTTAGAGGAAAAGGAGAGAGGAGGCAAAAGAATCAGTAGCTAGCAAGCAGACAGCCTTCCCAATTCCTTCCCTCTTTCCTTCCTTCCTTTCTTCCTCTGGAATAAGGATTAATGACCCCTGTAGTTCTTGAAGATCTGCTGTGTGTATGTATGCACGTAGGAGAGGAGGGGAGGAGGAGGAAGGAAGGAAGCCTAGGAAAGCCCCCCCTCACCTTCTCTCCCCCACCAAACGCTTATTGGTAGGAGAATTGGCAGAAAAGTTTTCCCCCTCCTTCCTTCCCTTGGATTCTTTAAGAGTTTACCCCTGGCAATTGCCTAGCTCATAAAGCCAGACAGAGAGAGGGTTGGAGGGCACAGGTGCTTGGAAGAGGGGGAGAGAGAGAGAGAGAGGCTTGTGGGGATCAAGAAGATGAGGGGGTGGGTCTTGGCCATTGCCATTCTTGCTGCTGCTGCTGCAGCGCTCTTCCTTGGGGCTGAGGCCCAGGAGGGGCAGCAGGGCCACCAGACAGAGAGGATCTCAGGTGGGGGGGTCTCTCCATCTTGTGCTATTTTCTTGTTGGTTTTTGATCTTGACAGGAACATTCTTGTCAATTTGTAGAACTCCCAAGCTGCTTGATTTCTCTAGGGTGTTTTTGAGTCATGCATCTAGGAAACTGCTAAAGCAAGTATTTCGGCATCTTTTAGACAGTATGGCAATTTGATCTATGAGTGGTGCTTACAGTATGACCTCCCCACCCGGAATTCGGAGGGCCTATTTCAGATCAGATTCCGATGGATCACAGATAGGTGGAATGGAGTTGCTTCTGTGGTGTGTTTATCCAAAATGATTTGGCTGTGTTCTGTTCAATGCCTCAATTCAATTAAAACAACCCATGTAGTTCGCCATGCTAGGATAGACACAGTCATTTTCCCATACCCATCCATGACACCAGGAAGATAAGAACATACCCAAATCATTATGTATGCGATTCAGCATAGGAGCACACCTTAGTTTAGACCTCTAGGTTAGGTTGCTTAGTTATCATACCTTGCTCTGCATCAATGTGCTATGTCATCCCAAGCCTAGCTTCTCAAACTTGGTATATTCTTTTCCCTACTTGTATGCAAGATTGATAAGTTTTGTGACCTTTGTTTTTTAATGTTGCGGCCAATGAAATGCAGGTAGTGCTGGTGATGTCTTAGAAGATGACCCTGTTGGGAGGCTTAAGGTGTATGTCTATGATCTCCCCAGCAAATACAACAAGAAGCTGCTGAAGAAGGACCCTAGGTGCCTGAACCACATGTTCGCCGCGGAGATCTTCATGCATCGGTTCCTCTTGTCAAGCGCTGTCCGAACTTTTAATCCCGAGGAAGCAGATTGGTTCTACACACCTGTATACGCGACCTGCGATCTGACTCCTTCTGGTCTTCCCTTGCCCTTCAAGTCTCCGCGAATGGTGCGCAGTGCGATCAATCTGATTGCCACAAATTGGCCTTACTGGAACAGGTCAGAGGGGGCAGATCATTTCTTTGTCACACCACATGACTTTGGTGCTTGCTTCCATTATCAGGTACAGACACAAGTACACAACCTTGCTGTTGCACTCATTTATTTATCCTTCTAGTACCGAATACTGTATGTTGAGCAATAGTTTAGTGCTGAATACCAGCGTTTGGAACAGCTGGGACATATCTAATTTCAGCACAGATCATGGGGACAAATGGGGCATCACGATGCTAGTTTCATTACTTATGCTTATGAATGACAACTATGAATCGCTTCGGTCTGCACATGTTCTTTGTCCCTTTGTAGAAGAAATATGTTTAGACAAGGGTGATGCTTCTATGTTTTTTTTTTTCGAGGGATAAACCTCTCGACAGATATTCATACTCATAATTAAGAGCAGTGCTTCTATGCTTTTCCTTCTAGTACAAGTTGCACAAATCTTGAAGCAAGCGAAGGAGTAAGTAATCACTATCTACCTTTCATTCATGCTTTAATAGTTATGCAATTTTTAAAAAGAAGAGCATAGAAGCACTTCTCATTAATTAAGAGAAATTTTACGGTGGATTATACTTGTAGTATAAAATATGTAGTAGAAATCACATCTAACCGTTGATTTGTATAGGATGTTTCTACTACTCTACTACCAGGTGTAGTATAAGTAAACTCTAGTTAATCTGGTCCATTGGATCAAAAAGAATGAACGGTTCATATTCAATTTAGTGTACCGTAAAACAGCTCATAATTAATCATCTATTTGAAAGTAACCACCTGCCACCAGGCTGCCATTGCATCCCATATTTCTAGTTGACACAAGATCTCGTTGGCTATTTCGACATATTGATCTTTCTGTAACAACTAACAAGCGGTTCCATTATTATTTCAGGAAGAGAAAGCAATTGGGCGGGGGATCCTCCCCTTGCTTCAGCGCGCCACACTGGTTCAGACCTTCGGACAGAAGAACCACGTTTGCTTGAAGGACGGCTCCATCACCATTCCGCCATATGCGCCCCCGCAGAAGATGCAGGCTCACCTTATCCCCCCGGACACCCCTCGATCTATCTTCGTATATTTCCGTGGTCTGTTCTACGACAACAGCAATGATCCCGAGGGTGGATACTACGCAAGGTGAAATTCGTCTGTCTGTCTACAGCCAAACCAATATAATTCATACTTCTGTACTTCCTGTTATTCCCTCTGATTGGCTGCATTACTGGTCTGATGTTTCTCTATTCCTACCTACAGGGGTGCTCGTGCTTCTGTTTGGGAGAACTTCAAGAACAACCCGTTGTTTGACATCTCAACTGATCACCCACCCACGTACTACGAAGATATGCAGAGGGCTGTGTTCTGCTTGTGCCCATTGGGCTGGGCTCCATGGAGCCCGAGGCTGGTGGAAGCTGTGGTTTTTGGATGCATCCCAGTGATCATTGCAGATGACATTGTCCTGCCCTTCGCAGATGCTATCCCATGGGAGGAGATTGGTGTGTTCGTTGCCGAGGAGGACGTTCCAAAGCTGGACAGTATACTGACATCGATACCGACAGATGTTATCCTGAGGAAGCAAAGGCTTCTCGCAAACCCTTCGATGAAGCAGGCCATGCTGTTCCCCCAGCCTGCTCAACCAGGGGATGCATTCCATCAGATTCTGAACGGACTTGCTCGCAAGCTTCCGCATGGTGACAATGTCTTCATGAAGCCCGGGCAGACGGCCCTGAACTGGACTGCTGGCCCGGTGGGCGACCTGAAACCTTGGTAGCATCATCTCTCACTGCTTCAGAGTTCAGAGATGTAAAAACCTTTTTTTAAAAAAAGAAGAAGAAGAAATATTTACAAACATGATAATACCTGCGCCTTCAAATCACCATGGTTGCAAAGTGCTGACTATAAGTCAAATGTAAATTTTTTGAGCTCTTTTACGGTGGATTAAATTGAATATGAACCGTTCATTCTTTTCGATCCAATGGATCAGATTAACTAAAGTCTACTTATACTTCATCTGGTAGTAGAGTAGTAGAAACACCCTTAACAAATCAACGGTTAGATACGATTTCTACTACACATTTTATACTACCAGGATAATGCACCGTAAAATTTCTCCATTTTTTTGTATGTTCTTTCCTTATAGCTGTTATACCATATATCTTCGTTTATTTTTGTTCTCATTTTTCATTAGATGATGGAATGTCAGCCATTGTGCGCTGTCCATTATATGTGGATATCATAATCGAAATTACAAGATTTTACTCCCGTTGTATGCCCGGTCCTATTTCAATATGGAGCTGCTTTCTGTCGACTGTCGTGACGCTTGCCATTACCTTGTCTATTATCTATTTGAGAGGTGCTTCTATGCTTTTCTTTTTTAAAGTTGCACAAATATTTATCTGTTGCATGATCACGTTGATGGTTCTTTGTTTTTTTGTTCTCTTTCCTTTCTGCCTCTTTATATCCCTGAGAAACAATTCAGTAAAGGTGAGGTGCCGTAAGAAGGCAATTTCTCATCTCATTTGGGAGCCTGGCTGATCGAGTGGTTGGACTACTAATTAAGCACGTAGCTGCAGTCTTTGTAATTGTTGTTGATCTCTCAAGGAATGCTCCAGCATGTTGGCTCGTGTGTGACTGTGGTAGAATAAGATGGATAGTTTGGTGGAGCTCATTCTTAAGCACTAACGCTGAGGAGGAAATGCATGTCCTAGCTAGCTAGATGGTGAGAGAACACACAGTACTGTCGTCCATGGTGGGGGAGAAGGAATCTCCGAGGGAGTCCAACCCCAGCTGCTTCACAGAGCTTGACGCCCTGCTGGGGCTGGATGTTCGGGTACCGAGCGGACGAGGTCAAAGCAGGAGGAAAATGAAGTGCGAGCTGAGCGAAAGAGGAGAAGGGAAGGGAGGGAGGAGGGGCAACATCTCATCGCCATCTCCGCGAGCTCGGGCTCTGAAAAAACGCGGTTGGTTGGCACAGGAAAGGCGCGAAAGCGAACCATGGACCAACAAAAGATTTCGTCCGCGTCTCCCGGCCCTGATTGATCCCTCTCATCCGCCTAATGTTCCTCCTCCCCGCAGTCAGTCGCCGGCAGCAAGTCCTCTCTCTCTCTCTCTCTCTCTCTCTCTCTCTGTGCCTGCTTGCGTGCCTACCTGCTCTTGCCACTACCACTTGCACGCCATGAACGTATGTATTCCCATTCATACGGACAATGTCAGCGCTATGTTGGAATCTATCCGGTGCAAACCATTACAGCAAAGTGCAAGTTCATGACTATGAATGGACGGATCACATTCACACGGGAAGAAGCACCTGTCCTTGTAGCGACAGACGTTCTGATCAGCCGGCTACAGCGGCAGCTAAGTATGCTTTCTCACCCAGCAAGCCTTGGCGCCCATATAAAGTATACGGTGAAAACAGATACACAGTAAAAAAGTAGATAAGTATGGATGTTGGATCGAATATCCAGATCTAGATAGAATCTCGCATCCTCCACTTAAACATATTTTATACATAACCCTCTATAAAAATTACAAAATCCCATGCTTTAAATTAAGGAGATGTGATTCCACTGTATCTGAACCATTAAGTACGATCCAACGCTTTGTTTACTTACTTTTATATTTTTATCGTATGTCTACTCTCAACCTGTACCCTGTGGAGAGGGATGCGATGCAGTCTCTATGTAGACTGCAACTTAAGCAATTCCACTGATGTGAACCGTCCAATCGAAGCATCAGACGATCTGGATCGGCTAAAAAATTAGATGAACAGTGTTTTGCTATAGCATTATGAACAGTATTTTCGCACAGTAAAACACTCTGTGCATACAGTACTTTTGGCTGATTCAAGTGATTTGTTCAAACAGTTCCATAAAAATCGTTTAAGTTGCAGTCCCACTCCTACGGAACTGCACCCCGACCCTCTCGGTATCTTGTCGTGCATCTATGCACCGCGCTTTGTAACGTGCAACGCATAATACGGGTGGGATCCCATTTCACTGTGTACTTGTACGCACTACCGTACTGGGTAGTGTCGAGGCTAACCTCTCACCAACCTCTACGCCGACAGCTCATCATTGACAGGGAGAGACGGCAGCAGGCAGGGGCTCCCATCACCATCACCACCACCACCACCACCACCGAGTACACCTCCTCCTCGCTCGCTCGCTCGCTCGCCCGTATTATTATTATCGTCGTACACCTCTCCCCTCCTTTTTGACGATTCCTGCCGCGTCTCCTCTTCCCCCTCCCCGCTCCTCTCGATCTCTCTCCGTTCTTCTTGGGCTGAGCTATTTGGGGGGGAAGGAGGTGTGGGGTGCTGGGGATGGGGAAGCTGCGGGTGCTGTCCTTGGCGCTCGCCGCCTTGCTTCTCTCCTCTTCGCATGTTGCTAGGGGGCAGGACACCGAGAGGATCGAAGGTATGCATGCACGCTCGCTTCTCCATCTTTCTTTCTCCCTCCACGCTCCGTAGGCATTGCCCGTGGGGGCTGGTTTGGTTGATCTGACGAATCCGTGGTTCTTGGCGCATTCATTTTGGTGTCTCGGATCTTCTGATTTTGCCGCCAAGCAAGCGTCTTTGACCCCCTGGTTTGGAGTGAATCCTATCCTACTAAGTTAGCTTGGGGAAGAGGAGCAGGGGTTTGAGATCTGATCTGCTACTAGATCAGATGTTAGCGGTAGCTCTGCCAGTTATGCTTTCCCTTTTGATCCCGGGACTGGGGGAGCTGCTGCGTCCAGGGCAAAACATGTACTGCTAGGTGGTTACTGGACTCACTGCTTGTCATAATGGAGTCAACAAATGCTCCAAGATCTTGAAACTTTGCCATTATGTGACTATTCTGCGTTACGTATTTCTGTCATCCAATAAGCACCTACGAGCCACCCATGCGCGATTGCCCAATTGAAACCACCAAACTGTACTCAGCTAGTGTGATCTATCTGTTGGCTTGGAGTTAGTTAGCTAAACCACCATGTGCTTCTGGACTATGGTACGCCTGTTTCATGTCATATTTTTTGCAACAACTTTCTGAAATAACTCTGCCTACCGAGCTACTGTAGGTTTTCCTAACTCTGTATGCTCTGCTTGAAAAAAAAAACTTCTGGGGAATGTTCGGCCCATTGAATTATGGTTGTGCTACGACAGTACCTAAAAATCTCATTTTCTTGGTGTGGTTTTGATCAAATTTCAGGGAGTGCGGGTGATGTGCTGGAAGATGATCCTGTCGGGAGGCTCAAGGTATTTGTCTACGAGTTGCCCACCAAATACAACAAGAAGATGGTGGCAAAAGACTCCAGATGCCTCAGCCACATGTTTGCTGCAGAGATTTTCATGCATCGCTTCCTGCTGTCAAGTGCGACCCGAACTTTAAATCCGGAGGAGGCCGATTGGTTCTACACCCCAGTATACACAACATGTGATCTCACTCCATGGGGCCATCCCTTGCCCTTCAAGTCTCCGCGAATTATGCGAAGTGCCATTCAGTTCATTTCCTCCCATTGGCCCTATTGGAACAGGACAGAGGGAGCAGATCATTTCTTTGTTGTGCCACATGATTTTGGAGCATGCTTCCATTATCAGGTGAGTCATAGGGCGTGAATCTTTCAATATATTACCCACCGAAACATAGAACGAAACCGGCATGCCACAGAGGGATTCCAGAAGCACTCCTCCCCCATGTAGCAAATTTTCGTCCTTTTACATGTTTGGATGTTCATATCCAATTTAGTGTACCGTAAGAGAAGGCTTTGATCTGATGTGCATTTGGCATTCAGGAAGAGAAGGCAATTGAGCGGGGAATCCTTCCATTGCTTCGCCGTGCTACACTGGTCCAGACTTTTGGGCAGAAGGATCATGTCTGCCTAAAGGAAGGCTCCATCACCATCCCACCATATGCTCCTCCTCAGAAAATGAAAACTCACCTTGTTCCCCCAGAGACCCCTCGATCCATCTTTGTCTATTTCCGCGGTTTATTCTACGATACAGCGAATGATCCCGAGGGTGGTTACTACGCAAGGTACGCACCTGAAACATGCATGTACCTCATAAGCATCGTTAATGGATTACTGGAGCACAAAAGCCTTGATGTACCACCTGCTGCTATGTGCAATGCAGGGGCGCCCGCGCGTCGGTGTGGGAGAACTTCAAGAACAACCCTCTGTTCGACATCTCGACGGACCACCCGCCGACGTACTACGAGGACATGCAGCGCGCCATCTTCTGCTTGTGCCCACTGGGCTGGGCGCCGTGGAGCCCCCGTTTGGTGGAGGCCGTGGTGTTTGGCTGCATCCCGGTGATCATCGCCGACGACATCGTCCTCCCCTTTGCGGATGCGATCCCGTGGGACGAGATCGGCGTGTTCGTGGCGGAGGACGACGTCCCGAAGCTGGACACCATCCTGACGTCCATCCCCATGGAGGTGATCCTGCGAAAGCAGAGGCTGCTGGCGAACCCGTCGATGAAGCAGGCCATGCTGTTCCCACAGCCTGCCCAGCCGGGGGACGCCTTCCACCAGATCCTGAACGGACTGGCAAGGAAGCTGCCGCACGACGAGGGAGCGTACCTGAAGCTGGGGCAGAAGGTCCTCAACTGGACCCAGGGCCCCGTGGGTGACCGGAAGCCATGGTAGGTACGTAGTGGCCTCAGGCAGCCTGGGCACCGTAGCTGCTGCTGTTGTGTCATTGTGTGCGCACAACGCAATCAGAATCAGATGACAGACTGATGACTGATGATGAGTAAGCCAAGCCAAAATGTAAAGCTCCTTCCTTCATACCTTGCTTCCTTTTGAGGCGATGTGCCTGTATTCCCATTCACTGTACGACGTCTTGTTTCCTTTGTTTTTGTTGCTGTATTAGACTAGTACTACTCCGATTATAGGTGATCATCGATCATATAATATATATATATGACCCTTGTATTATATTTCGTTTCACTCTGATAGGCCTTGTTATGTGCAGAAGTATTCGGGTCGGATTAGAGTTTTGTGAGGTACGGTACGGGTGTGTACGGTCTTAAGAACGAAGATGATGAACATCGTAAAGATAATCAAAATAACGACGTTGAAGCAACCACAACGAGAGAGATTTGGTGAAGCCGATCGCAAATTCTTAAGGTATAATCTCAAAAGAGTATAAGGAATTGTTGCTCTCACAACATTTCAAACCTTTTAGAACTCTCAAATACGTGCCCTGTATAAGAATATAGTGATAAAGAATAACCTGACCTTTAATCCTCTCGTGCTCCGGATGATTTGGCTTGTGGCTTCTTGGCTGTTTGGGTTCTCCATAACCACCCCCTAGGTTTATATAACCTCCATAGTTCTCAAAAGCAAGTAGGAATTTACTCCTACTTGGATTAGGAAACCTAATAGGCTTCTAGCACACCTTTCCATACCCTAAAAGGTTAGATATGAGTCACCATATTTAACATTCTCTGCCTTGACTCTTATCCGTTGAAATTACCGTGCTCCTCCAAGAACTCGCTCCAAGTCGACTTCGTATTTTTTTTCCTTTTTCTTTTTCCTCCCACCTTTGTGAGCGCCCCCATAACAGGGGCTTATGTACATCACTGTCATGTGCCTGTTGGTATTTGGGCTTGGCCTCCCGGACTCTCCACCTGATATCATTTTCTTTGTGTAGTTTGGTTAACCACACCTTCTATTCCTATAGCACTCCATGCCATAGGTTTGTACCGTCTTTGAGCTACATATAATCGTTGGTACTGCGTGGTTGGTCCCGCCACGTCTTCCTTCTTCCAGCAGCTCGCACTTTAGCCTTTACGTTTGTTAGAATTCTTTTGTCGTCAAATTTCTCTACTTGATTCCGACAACAATCTTGATTTTGTGCTACCTGATGCTTTACCAACTTTCTCACAAATCTGATTAATCCGATTTTACCTCTGATACTATTTGTTGCACTCTAATACCGACTTGTTATGCGCAGCAGCCCTCAGATTGAATTAGAGTCTTATGAGATACGGTACGAGCGTGCATAGTCTCAAGAATGAAGATAATGATCTCGTAGAGAGAATCAAAACAACGACGATGAAGCAACCACAACAAGAGAGAAAAGATTTGGCAAAACCAATCGCAAATTCTTTAAGCACAATCTCAAAAGGGTACAAGGAATTGTTGCTCGCACGACCTCTTAAACCTTTTAGGATTTTCGGATCCTTGTTCTATATACGAATCTAGTGCTAAAGAAAAACCTAGTCTCTAATCCTCTCATGCTCCTTTTGCTCTTGATGAGTTGGCTTGTGGCTTCTCGGTTGCTTGGGTTCTTCGTAATCACTCCCTAGATTTATATAACCTCTCTAATTCTCCTCCAAAACAAGTAGGAATCCTACTCCTATTAGGATTGTGAATCCTAATCCTATTAGAATTCTTCTAGCACATCTTTTCATATCTCAAAAGACTAGATGTGACTCACCGTATTTAACAATCTATTATAATATAAAAGTAGAGGCAAAAGAAGTCACCATGTTCGCTCTCAAGACTAAAAATTCCCACATTAATCGGAGGAAAAAGAAAGATCTACACCATTGATCGTGGTGGGTCCAGATTATAACGGTCTAGATTAAAAGAAAGAGTTTGTGTATTGCATAATACATAATCTAGATTATAACGGTCTAGATTAAAAGAAAGAGTTTGTATCATTTACATTACACAAATGGCTAAAAAATTAGAAATTAGATTACATACGATAACGGATTAGTTTAAAAGAAAGAGTCCAAAGATCTCCACCACTTATATTGGTGAGACTAGATTATAACGGTGCATATTAATCTATATAAATATTAGAGTAGTATAAAAAATACACAATTATAGAAATTATAGTTATATATCAAATATCATAATATTTAGCCGCGCAATTGCACGGGTAAATTTGCTAGTTATTATTATACAGCTGCCGATTTGGAAAGTAATTTGGAAAGCAAGTAAGGTTAACAACATGCCACTCCTGAGAGAACTGTATTGAGATCCTCTGACGTTGGATCACTGACACGTGAGGCCCACACGCCAGGAGGGTCCACGTGCAGACGTGCAGTGACCCAACATCACTAACATCGACGTCAGAGGAACTGGTTCCTCCTGACCCTGGTTGATGCTGTGCGTTTTCTCATGTCCTGTGCTTTTGATGTGGTGACGAGTGACGAGGGGGAAAGCACGCTCCTGGAAGGCAGTGTGGATGAGGCCATCAGGAATTCAGGATCAGGGAGAAATGTCAGATCTGGTCCGTCGTGTCCAGGGTGAACTCTTGACGAAGACATGCCGTCAGGTCAGGTGACGCGCGTGATGATTAGCCGGATAGGGGAGGAGATTCGCATGTACGGTACTGATCGGGAGGGAGGAGTCCGCGACAGCGGCCTGTATTCTGCGGTAGACAGGGGCAGGCGTCAGGCGAGGCGACGGCGCGACGCAACGCCATTGCGTGTCCCGGACTACTGCAGCGCCGGAGGTCCTGCCTCGCCGCCGGCGTCTCCTATTGGTCCGGGAAAGAAGCGGTTTTTTGGAGCGGTGTAATTCCTCACGTGGGAGTTGATTCCGGATAACGAAGTCTACGCTTTTGATTTTCGCGCGGCACGCACGTAGCACGGGCCCTCGTCGTAGCGACGGACGACCAGGCAACAATACACACTGCCCTTTCACGAAAAACGAAAACAAAAGAGAAATGTCGGGGTGATACTGGGCTGCAACTCACCACGGAGCCAAGCCAACCACGCGGTCCAAACGTGTTCGATTTTTCAGCCAAGAACAGGGTCTCCACCTTCGTGCCATTATGATATTTTAAAAACATTATCATGTGATGCGGTGTGCGGGGATAGCTCAGTTGGGAGAGCGTCAGACTGAAGATCTGAAGGTCGCGTGTTCGATCCACGCTCACCGCACGTCCGCACCTTTCTTAATTTTTTTTTTGTTTTTTTTTTCTTGTTTCATTTTTGTTCAACGTTGTACTACCAGTAACGAATAAAATTGGAAAATCTCCTAGTTCCAATACCAGTTATAAGTACTACCTGAGCACTAGCTATAGATGATCATATCATACCGGTTCAAAATTTGATAGAAAGCTCTATATACCTGAACACTAGCTATAGATGAATTCTTGTTGTGTGTGTGTATCCGCTGAGTAATCCTGTTATATACCGTGCTTGTTGCCCGGTCGCAGTCTCGACGGGCTCTAAAACGTTGGGAGTATTGTAAGATATAAACTAGCTCGTGCCGTGCGCCACGTTGCACTGGACGGATTTTGGATGAACGCATCTTTGTGCCCGGCGGAGGATCTTCTTGTAAATTTTTAAAATCCTGAGGATCTATGTGTAAAATTGCATAGGACTCTGCATAAATTTTTGGAATATGGAGGGGGTTTTTTTTTGTAAAATTTTGACGCGTACCCCTTCGTAAAATTTTGGAATCCCAGGGACATTGGTGTAAAATTGGCTGAATATGACCTATCCATATTTCCCTAAAATCCTGGGGGGTTTCGCAAAAAAATCAGAGGGGCTTTCACGAGAATTGTAGACGTGGTGTGGCTTGCTGCCGCGCAAACCCACGCATACTGGTTTGGGCGAGCCCATCGACCATCTTAATTAATTACGGGGAATTTCTTTGTACTCGACCATTCTAGTATGGCCATTGACCACATCGTGCATTAATAGGAAACATTTTTTCCCAGACGGACCAAAGCCACCACTGAATGTGTCAAAATTGTCAAGAAATTGTTAAAGAAATTTGTCGACGATTGGGGAGCAGGCCCCCGCCGAGCTTACTTGTTGGTGGAGGGACCAACTGCGACCCCTTCCCACGTGATGGGATGCTCAGAGGAGTGATTCACTGGACTTCAACGGACAGGGACACTGTGATTTACCCTGGTTCAGGCCTCTCAAGAAAGAGATAATAGCCCTACTCCAGCTCGTGTATCTCTTTGTGCAGAAAAAAGTTGTCCATCCCCTTCATGGTGGGTATGCTTTTATAGCTTACAAAGGGGCGTGCTAGTTCAAACCCACTAACTTCACGTCCGACCAGGTCCAACGTGGTAGCTAACGGATCCTACATTCCTGCCACGTTCCCGCGGAGATCGCAACGAACTAACGGAGGTTACGCAGCGGGTGGTTACCGACCTCGGGATCACGTCAGGTCGGCTAACGTCTAACTCCGAACTCGGCCACTTCGGCCCGAGCACGAGCTATCGGTCCACCAGGTCATGCGACCTCCTAAAAGGTCCTGGCTAGGCCGTTCCTTGGAACAACCTCCTCGTGACCAGGCCGGGAACGACCTCGTGCTGCTCGTGGCGCCTGGCTAGGTCGTCCCGGGGGACGGCCTTCCGGTGGTTCGGCGGCAGTGAGCCGCGCCTCGTGGCACCCGAGGTAATTTCGTGGTCTACCCGACTTCCCAAACGGCTAGCCCCGAGGTTCGAGTGGAAGAAGGCCTTAGGAAAAGACCTTCCTCTCGGGCCTACTGCCTCCCGAGCCACCAGTTGGTCACGGCGACAACTACCCGACCTCCGAGCTATTAGTCCGCCGAGAGACAGGCTCGGTCCCGCTGCCTTGGGCGTCTTGAACTAGTTCCCATCCTACCGACGGTTCCTTCCTTGAAGCTTCATTCGGTCAAGACGAACCGCTCCCTCGGGAACCGTCGCCTGGCCAGGCGACTTCTGGTTTGCGTGTCCACGCTGCCGCTCCTGTGTGGTGGACGTCTCAACTGCCCCTGCGCCTTTAGGGCTTCCTCGACCACAACGGCGGGAACCTCTTCGTTCTCTCGTTTGGTTTTTAAACCCCAGAAGAGGAGCCCTAGATTCACTTGTCCTTTCAATCGATTAGTGCGCCCCATACTTCTTCACTTCAGCACTCGTCTTTCTCCTTGATCGCCTTCTCTATTCCCATGGCAAAGTTCGGCGTGAGCAAGCTTGATAGGCGCAAGCTGGAGATCCTTGAGCGGGCGAAATACCTCGACGTCGGCTCATGGAGAGCCGCCGGTGCCGAGGAGAGCCCACAGCCGGAGGAAGGAGAGATCGTCTCCACCGAGCTCTATGCCATGAACGGGCTTCGAACGCCCGAAAGTGAGTTCGTCGAGGCCGTACTCGCCTTCTGCGAGTGCGAGATCGTGCACCTCCACCCAAATTCCATCCTCATCATGGCCATCTTCGCCCATCTCTGTGAAGGGTTCGTGGGCGTCGAGCCTACTCCTAGCCTCTTTCTTCACTTCTACACCCTCTCGCGCACCGGCACCCCCTCGCAGGCCGGCTGCCTTTACTTCCGCCTCCGACCTACCCGCCCGTACGAGTACCCGAGCTTCACGCTCAAGGACTCCGTGTCGGGGTGGGCCGACTCTTGGTTCTATCTGAGGAAGGCCGAGGGCGGCTCGCTTTCCTACTCCGCGCCAAGGGTCGTGGCCGTTGAGACCCCTGTTCCCCGTCATGACCCGAGGATGAGAAGGTGCTCATGCTGATCAATTATCTTACTTGCTCGGGCTGTCTCGGGATGTTGCCGGGACTACGTCAGAGGCAGGTGTCGCCCCTCGAGCGGAGGGTGCACCCCTTCTTCAAGGTTGAAGGGTGGCAGGACATCACCGGGAATCACGCTCGGGTACATTACCGCCTTGGATTTTACTTTAAAATAAGGGACATTCGAGCTCACCGCCCTTCCTTGTTCAGTAGCAGCTCACGAGGATCAGGTGGATATGAGGGTGTCCGAGATGTTCGGCACTCCCAAGGCCAAGGAAATCCTAGAGGGCCGCGGATCCCGAACAACGCCCTTAACTGGACCGAGGCGGTAAGTCCCTATCCGGACCCTTTCCGAAGGTCTGTTGAGCCGGTTTCTTCCAAATTCCCGACTTATTCGAACCCACCTGCGTAGGAGAAGGTCGCCCTCGAGGTCGCTGTGGCCCAACTGGCGTCGCGGCCGGCGGGACGAGGTCGAAAGACCAAAGAACAGGCGGGTCGTAAGCGCCGCGCCCGATCTCCGTCGGCCACACCGTCCCCGCCTAGGCGCACACGCAGGCACCCCGGTCCGGGCGACCGCTCACCCCGCCGTCACTTGGAGTATGTCGATCGGCAGGAGGCGAGCGAACTGAAACTGTGGATGGATGAGTACACCAGGGATAACCCCGAGCTGATGGCTCGTTTGCGTCAGCTTGCCACGCGGGCGAAGAAGGAGGCCGCGGCTGGTCCAGCGCGGAAGGAGGCACTGGAGAGCCAGATCGCGGCTCTTCAGGCAGAGCTCGCGCGGGTGAGCTCGAGCTCGGCCCCCCTGGATGACGAAGAGGAGAAGGACGAGATGGACCCCGTACCCCTGGTCCCGAGGCCCCGCAGGTCGTCCGCTGCGCCTCAACCTCGCCCAACGCCGACCGTCATCGAGGCCGACTTGGGAGATATCGACCCTTCCGTTGCCAGGGCCGACAAGGCACGCGAGGACATGGCTGCCCTCCTCGTTCGCGCCCGAGGCCAGCTGGAAGATGCCGAGCGAGGTCAGCCTCCTATCCCTAGCTCGTTCGTCTCATTCCCCCTCCGGCACCACACTAACCCCACATCGCCTCAGAGTGGGTGTGGCGGTAGTCTTGAGTTATGGGATTTTGGAGCAATGGCTGACGATATTCTTGACCTCGTGCTAGAGAGGGAGCTTGCCCGTGCTGCCGAGGCCGTTGTGGGCGACGAGGTCGAGGTGGGAGCCGAGGCCGCGGAGGCCTGTTTCCCACGGATCGATGGTGGTGATGACGCCGGAGTGGGGGAGCCCGCTGCCACGGAGATCCGGCCCCAGAGCCTGCCTCTCCCGAGGAGGAGACGCGGAGGAAGATTGCGGCTGCCGATGCTCGGGCGCGGCGGAGGGCATCCCCACATCATAATCGAGGACGGCAGCGGGGAGGAGCATGGTAGCGCCGAGCACGCCGATGAAGCTCCTCGCGAGGACTCACGCCGGTCTGGCGACATCATCGGCGCCACGCTCCAAGAGATCGTCGAGATCTCTCCCGATCCCGCGATGCTCACGACACCAACGCTCGGCCCGGCATCGAGGAACCCTAACCCGAACGGGGCTCGCCGGCGAGGAAGAGCCGGCCACCCGTTCGCCATGGGATGAGCCCGCCCACGCCAGTGGTCCGCCAACTTCCAATCGAGGGAGCGCCAGGCGCCGAGGTCGCTTTGGTCGAATCGACCTCACGGCCGCCGACCCGGCGACTCGGCCGATCTCGTGCCGGAGACGCCGCCACGGCCCAACCAGGCACTGACCTCCCGGCCGACCGGCGCCTCAATGATCTCGTCTTGGAAGACGCCGCCACGGCCCAACCTCGGGCACCGACCTCCCGGCCCGACCGGCGTCTCGATCGACCTCGCGCCGGAGATGCCGCCACGGCCCAACCTCAGTACCCGACCTCCCGTGGCCCGACCCAGTGCCTCCAATGACCTTGCGCCGAGAGGCGTCGCCATGGTCCAGGCTTGCGAGGCAGGGCCTACCGGGGAGGGAGCTCCCCTGGCCGTAGACATCGTGCCCCGGGCGGAGGACCCTATGAGCCCGGATGCCGAGGAGGAGGATCCCCCGAGCGCAACTCCTGCTCGGGAGGAAGAGGAGCGGGAGGTGATCCTTGCTCTCGAGGCCATCCCTCTGCAGGAGATGGGGGTCGATCCTCGTGGGCAAGGTCTCCGCCCCGAGGCGAGGAGCTCGAGCTCAAGACCCTGCGCTCGATCAAAGAGAAGGAGCTCAAGCCCCCGCCCAGGGAGTAAAAAGCGGGACGGAGGACCCCGCCGAGCTGTTCCAGGAGGGGTTGGAGGCTCGGCTCTGTTGGGTAAGTCTCCCAACACTTATGTGTTTTACTCCCAAAAATCCGACTGCAACCCGAGATGCCTTGTTGCGCAGGTGTTGGAGACCACCATGAAGGACTTCCACGCCGCGGCCGTCGCTAAGTCATCGCGAAGCACCAGGCCGAGCAAGACGCTAGGATCGCGGAGCTCGAGCGCCTGGTCGCCGAGCTGAGGTCTTCTGAGGCCGAGATTCGGCAGAAGATGGAGGAGTCCGCGCTCTTCATCAAGGAGCGCCTCGAACAGAGTGAGCAGGCGAGGTCGGGGCTCGAGGCGACGGTGGCGTCCCTGCGTGACTCGCACGGCGCCGAACGGACGATCGACCAAAGAACGGAGGAGTCCAAACGGCTTCGTCAAGCGGCAAGCGAGGGTCGTGAAGCTCGTCGGCGGGTGCTTGACCTCGAGTCCGAGCTTGAGTCTGTGCGGGACGAGCTCGTCGTTCTGCAGGACGAGAAGCGTGCCGGCCTCCTGTAACTCGTTCCTTCTGTAACTCATTCCTGCAAAAGACTTTAGCGAAAAAGCTGCCAAGTTGGGCACAATATGATTGTGTTTAATAGATGTATTTTTATTTTTCTCTGTTTTGTCTCCCTCGGAACGACAACGATATGCCCTATCCCGCTGCTCCCTATTCGACGGAGTTCGATAGTCACGCGATCTAGCGAACGATCGTACTAGGGAGTGACTACCTCGTGCGAAAGTTCCTGTAGGTCGTAGCCACGCGGTATCCCTATAGCCCCCCGCCGCCAACGGAGGTCGTGGGCGTAGGCTGCAAACATGACCTCGTTGACGGAATAGAGCCCTGCGGGGACCGTGTGACTTTATATGGTGCGACTACGCCGCTCACCGGCCGACTGGTAGGAACCGTCAGGGGTGTTCATGCGACCCTTTTGTCTGGCGGAGGCTCTTTGTGAAAAGATGGTCGTCTTACGGAGACGGAAACCCTCGGGGTCGAGCTCTGGTGGTCCGATGTTAGGCGGTAGGATGCTCGTCCGTTTGTGCCCTGACGTCCGAGCCCGCTCTTTGATACCGGATCGAGCTTGATCACGGCACTTCGCGGAAGGTTTAAGGAGAGTAAGAGAAAACGAGAGAACGAGGGAGACCGGAGGCCAAGTGTCGAATTTTTATTTAAAGGAGTAAAGTTGGTTTAGTTAGATATGGAACTTTCGCAGATTGGTCAATGTTCCAAGTGCTAGCTAGTTCTCGACCATCTTCCATCGCGAGGCGAACGGCCCGGGCGTCTTTGTTGAGACGGCACTGTAAGGACCTTCCCATCTTGGCGTTAGCTTGTTGGCTTTTGACAGTCTTGGACCCGTCAGAGAACGAGATCGCCGACGTGCAAGGTCCTTGTTAAATCGATTTAGCGGCGTGCTGCGGAGAGCTTGCGAGTAAACCGCGGATCGCAATGTAACCCGTTCACGAAGTTGCTTCCGCGAGGTCGAGGTCGAGGAGGCGCCGCTTACGTGTCGATGCTATCGCCTAGGTTCACCCTTGGGGATCCTAGGACAACCTCGGCGGGTAGGACGGCTTCCGCGCCATATACTGGTGAAAGGGTCTCACCCGTAGCTCGGCTCGTCGTGGTGCGGACCGACCAGAGGACGGGAGGTAGCTCGTCCACCCAGGCCTGACCATGCCGATCGAGGCTTTTGAAGACTCTCTTCTTGATTCCTTGGACGATCTGCCCGTTCGCACGCTCGGCCGCCCCATTGCTCTGCGGGTGGGCCACGGAGGCGAAGCATATCTTGGTCCCGACCTCCTCGCAATAAGCCTGAAACACCTCGCTTGTGAACTGAGTGCCGTTGTCCGTGATGACGCGACTCGGAACGCCAAAGCGGGTCACTACATTATTGCGGAAGAACCTTTTAGCCGCCTGTGCCGAGATGGTTGATATAGGCTCGGCCTCGATCCATTTAGTGAAGGTGTCGATTCGCGGCGAGCAGTATTTACAACCCTTCCTTCCCTGGAAATGGACCGAGTATGTCGATGCCCCAAACCGAGAACGGCCAGGTTAGGGGCATGGTCTGCGATCGTATGCTTGGTGATGGACTTTCGGGCATGGAACTCGCAAGATCGGCAAGCGGTCACTATTGAGCGCTGCGTCGGCCAGGGCCGTCGGCCAAGAGTAACCCATCCTAAGGCTTTGCTCACCAAGGTCCTAAAGGACGAGTGAGCTCCACACATCCCGTCATGGATATCTTTGAGGAGATATTTGCCTTCCTCTTGGGTGATGCACTTGGAGAGGACGCCAAGCGCGTCTTTGCGGTATAAGAGGCCCTCGACCATTTTATAGGTCGAGGCGTCTTACTAGCCGGGATTTCTCGGCTTCCTCCTGGCAAAGGTCCCGTGCACGAGGTGTTGGATGAATGGCGTCATCCAACTCGCACCCTGCCGAGGAAGGAGACGGTACCACCCGTCTCGCTTGCCTCCTCTTCGTGGGTATGGAGGGCTTATAGAGGTGCTCGACGAGCACCCGCCGTGAAGCGGAAATCGGGCGGAACCGACCTTCGATAAATGGTCGGCCAGGTATTGTCCTTCCTGAGGATGTATAGTACTTGAAGTTTCAAGTACTTTTACATCTTCCTTACTTCAACCAGGTAAAGCGCCATTGAGTCATCTGAGCACCGATACTCCTTGTTAACCTGGTTGACAACCACCGCGAGTCGCCCTTCGCAGATTAGTCGTTGGACTCGAGCGCCCCGCACGCCCAAGTCCGGCTTAGCGCACCCTCATATTCTCGCTGCGTTGTTCGTTGCGCGAAATGTAGTTGGAGGGCGTCGATCCGCTCCCTGGGGATTCGAGACCACTCCACCCGAGCAATTGTAAGCTCGGGATCCGTCGGCGCATGACCCGGCGGCCGTGCTCGGTGCAGTCGGGTTCGGACTTAGAAGGGGTAGGATTTGTCCATTCGGCTAGGAAGTCCGCTAGGACCTGGATTTGATCGCCGTCCTGGCCGAGAATTCGATCTCGACCGGCGAGCTCCATGGCCCACTTCGCGATCCGTCCGCTATGCGTCCGATTCCCTAGAATCTCTCTGGCGGGAAGTTGGTCGGGACTCGAATTTTGTAGGCCTGGAAGCGGTGTCTTAACTTCTTCGAGGCTACGAGGAGCGCATAAAGGAGCTTCGACCTCGGTAACGCTCCTTTGGTCCGTAGGACTTTCCGATGTAGTAGATCTGGCGCCGCACCCGTCCGTTTCTGATTATGACGGCGCTTACCGCCTGGGGTGTGGCGGCCAGGTAGAGCAAGAGAACCTCTCCCATTCTCGGCGTGGTCAAGACCGGGGGTCTTGACAAATATAGCTTCAATTCTTTGAAAGAGCGGTCTGCTTCCTCTGTCCAAGTGAAACCGTCGTGCTTTCGGAGTGCCTTGAAGAAAGGCAGGCCGCGTTCCCCGAGCCGTGAGATGAAGCGACTTAGGGCCGCCATCCTCCCGGTCAGGGACTGGACCTCCCGCGTGCAAGTGGGTGACCGCATGTTCTCGATGGCCTCTATCTTCTCAGGGTTGGCCCCGATTCCTTGTGGACCGATCATGTAGCCGAGTACCTTGCTAGCCCTGACCCCGAACACGCATTTTTCAGGGTTCAACTTTATTCGATGCCTATTGAGGTTATGAAAGGTCTCCTCTAGATCGGGTACATGACCCGAGGCCATTTTGCTCTTGACGACTATGTCGTCTACATATACTTCCAGGTTCCGACCTATTTGGTCCGAGAAGGTTTTCTGCATGAGTCGCTGGAAGGTCGCTCCAGCGTTCTTTAGACCGAAGGACATGGTCGTGTAGCAGAAGGTGCCAAACGACGTGACGAAGGAAGTCTTCTCCTCGTCGTCGGGTGATATGCCGATCTGGTGATAACCTGAATAGGCGTCCAGAAAGCTCATCGTCTCGGAGCCGACCGTTGCGTCGACCAACTGGTCTATCCGAGGTAGCGGAAAATTGTCTTTTGGGCATGCAGCATTCAGTCCTGTGTGATCAACACACATGCGCCACTTGCCCCCCTTTTTCTTCACGATAATCAAGTTGGCCAACCAATCGTAATGGTCGACCTCCGTATGAAACCGGCTTTGAGGAGCTTGTCCGGTTCTTCTTCGATGATGGCTTGCTTCTCGGGAGAAGCGCTGAGCTTCTGCCGCAGGCTTTTGTCGCCGAATCGCTAGCTTTGTGCTCGACGACCTCCCTTGGGACTCTGGGCATGTCGGACGGTTCCCAGGCGAACGTGTCCGCGCTTCTCCGGAGGAAGGTCACGAGCTCGAGTTCCTATTTAGGGTCCAGGGAAGCCCCCACGTGTACGACCTTGCCCGGCTCTGCGTCGTACAGCGGGATGGCCTTAGTTTCTCCCCCGGCCTGGAGGGTAGCCTTGGGCCGGGAACTCCTCGGCTCTTGGTCGGGCCCGCGCCGGGGCAGCTGCCCGACCATGTCTAAAGCCTTCTCGTCGCAGTTTAGGGCCGCTTTCGGACTTCCCTTCACCGAGATCACGCCGCCGGGGCCGGGAACCTTCAGGCATTGGTACCCGTGATGCGTGGCGGCCATGAATTTGGCGAGCGCTGGTTGGCCCAGGATGGCATTGTAGGCTGACTCAAAATCGACCACCTCGAAGGTGATTAACTCCGTCCGGAAGTTGCTCGGGCTTCCGAAAGTTACGGGCAGGACGATCTGCCCGAGCGGCTTGGCCGAGGTGCCGGGGACTATCCCGTAGAAAGGGACTACGACGCTCTTGACCTTGGACCGAGGAATTTGCATCTCGTCCAGGACCCTGGCCGATATCAGGTCCAGGGAGCTCCTGCAATCCACAAGCACTCGTCCTACCGCGGTATTGCAGATCGTCGGGCTAACGACCATCGGGAGCCTTTGGGGTTTCGTCATCCCCAGGGGGCAGTCGTCTTTGGAGAAGGTGATGGGCAGCTCGGACCACTTGAGCTGTTGAACGGGAGGCTTCCCCTGGGTGACACGGAGTACCTCGCGCGCGGCCTCCTTCAGCTCCCGTCGAGACCCATAGGCGGCGGAGCCCCCGAATATCACGGCGATGTGGTTTCTTGGCTCCTGGTACTCCATGTCCGTATCTTCCTCCTCGGCGGGCTTCTTGCCCTTGACGTCTCCTTCTTGCTCTGGGAGCGTGGGCATGGGACCCTTGCCCTTTGTAGAATTGCTCGGCGGGAGGCCCATGTTCTGCAATTCGCGAGTCGTGCCCGTCTGCGCCTGGTGGAGCGGGCAAAAATAGGCGCTAGCCTGCGTCCGCTGGTCGCCGCGGTCTTGGTAAATCCGGTTTTGCTCATTGTTCACGAACCGGTCGGCCTTTTCCTTTCGCGGCTCCTCCTTTGTACGATTGCGAGGTCGGCCGTTGTCGTCGTTCGATGGCCGCCACCATGTCGGAGACGGAGGGTTTTTTCTTCTTTTTGATTTTTTTCTCGATCGAGCTCACGCTCTTTCGGCTTGACGCCCCTTCGAGTCCGGCCGAGGGGCGCTTTCCTTCGCCCAAAGAGCCTTCTTCCATTGGGCGCCTCGTCGCGTTGGCATAACGGTCGGCCATGCGGAACAGCTCGTTGGCCGTGATGTCCGGGTGAATTTCGAGGTCCTGAGTAAAGCGGACGTCTCGGACCCCAAACTTGAAAGCCCGGACAACCGCCTCATCCGAGATGCTTGGGATGGAATTGCGTATTTGCATGAAGCGCTGGACGAACTGGCGCAAGGTCTCGCCCTCCGTCTGTATCAGACGCTCGAGGTCGCGCTCCTTCCCCGGGCGGACGTAGCAGCTCTGGAAGTTGGCCCGGAGGGTGCTGCTCAGCTGTGCCCAGGACCGGATCGAGTTTTCCTTCTGGTTGAATAGCCACGTCCGAGCCGCCTGGCCCAAAGATCAGGCGTAGTTAGCCATGACCCTTTCGTCACCTCCGGCGGCTAGAATGGCCGTGGTGTAGATCGAGAGAAACTCGTCGGGGTTCTGAGTCCCATCGAATCTCTCGATGTGACCCGGCTTGAACCTTATTGGCCAGGTCACACGTCGTAGCGACGTCGCGAACGCCCTGCACCCGAAAACGGGACTGTCGGGACGGTCATTGCGAGCGCGGCGGTCGGGGCGATCCCTACCGGCCGAGCCCGAGGTTAGTGGGCCCAGGCGAGAGAATATCTCCCTATGCCTGTAGGATGGAGAGTGGCCCGAAGAGGAATGTTCGGCCCGGTTCTGCCCGTGGCTCGTGATTCCGTTGGTCCCGAGGAGCCCCTGAATTGCTCGGGTGCCCTCCCGAGCCCTGCCGCTCGCCGGCCACTCCGGCACGGCCTGCGTGAGTCGTCGGGTGGAGGCGCTTTGACGCTGGCGCGGCGTTTCGTGAATTGCTCTGGCGTCCCTTTCTCGGGAGGCTTCCGCCGCTTTTATGTCTGTGGCGATTTCCTCGAGGTCGCCGGCCACACCGCACTCCATGGCTTCTAGGTCGACCGCTCAGAAACTCTCGAGGTTACGTACCACCGTGGCTAAGGCTTGAAGGCGTTCCCCGCCGGGAACGCGGGGTAACGAGCTCGTTTGCTCGTCGCCGACTCTCGAGTCCGTGACGCTGCGGAAATTCTCATGAACTTCGCCCTGGTCTTGTCGGCCAGGCCACCACGGACTTGCCGGGCGTAAAGCTGGCGGTGTCCGATTCGTAGATGCCTGCAGTGCTCCTTGGCCGCTTCATAGCGGTGAAGACGCTGCGTTCAGGGATTTGCTCTCGACATTTCCATCCTCCTCCGCAACGAAGACGTTACGGGATTGGACGGATCGCGAGGGTGACATCACTTGTCTCCACGTGGCGCGTCCCCGGCCGAGCTCGAAAAGGTCGGGGATGTCCGGACCATCGTAGAGCCCGTCATCTTGGTCGCCCGAGGAGGCGCCGAGTGAGTGAAAGAAGCTGCTCGGTCTGGCGGTTTCCATGGAGAAGCTCCGGGAACCGTCGTGATTCTCAAGGCCAGCGATGTCGGCGGCCCCATTGTCGAAGAACTGCTTGTCTTCTTCCTCGATTCCGGGGGCGCCGAGGCCCTGGCGATCTTGGGAATTTGTCATCCTCCGGGATTCCTCACGAAAGGGAAAGTCGGTCCCCACGGACGGCGCCAGCTGTCGACAATTGGGGAGCAGGCCCCCGCCGAGCTTACTTGTTGGTGGAGGGACCAACTGCGACCCCTTCCCACGTGATGGGATGCTCAGAGGAGTGATTCACTGGACTTCAACGGACAGGGACACTGTGATTTACCCTGGTTCAGGCCTCTCAAGAAAGAGATAATAGCCCTACTCCAGCTCGTGTATCTCTTTGTGCAGAAAAAAGTTGTCCATCCCCTTCATGGTGGGTATGCTTTTATAGCTTACAAAGGGGCGTGCTAGTTCAAACCCCCTAACTTCACATCCGACCAGGTCCAACGTGGTAGCTAACGGATCCTACATTCCCCGCCACGCTCTCGCCGGAGATCGCAACGAACTAACGGAGGTTACGCAGCGGGTGGTTACCGACCTCGGGATCACGTCAGGTCGGCTAACGTCTAACTCCGAACTCGGCCACTTCGGCCCAAGCACGAGCTATCGGTCCACCAGGTCATGCGACCTCCTAAAAGGTCCTGGCTAGGCCGTTCCTTGGAACAACCTCCTCGTGACCAGGCCGGGAACGACCTCGTCTTTGCTCGTGGCGCTGGCTAGGTCGTCGAGGGGCTGACCTTCCGGTGGTTCGGGCAGCAGTGAGCCCGCGCCCCTCGTGGCACCCGAGGTAATTTCGTGGGGTCTACCCGACCCCCCGACAAAATTGTTATTCGTGAGGAAAAGATGTCATAAAAAGTGGTGGATGCCTTAAACAGTAGAGGGGGTTTGTATTGGAAGAGAGGTTGGTGGAGGATGTCATAAAAAGTGGTGGATGCCTTGAAGAGTAGAGGGGGTTTGTATTGGAAGAGGGGTTGGTGGAGGACTAGAGGTGGGCATTTTTAAACTGAATCGAATTAACATATTTTTTGATTTATTTAGTTTTCGGTTCGATTGTTATTTTAACATTATTCGGTTTTTGGGGTACGATTCGGTTTTTTTATTCCAAAAACCGATTTCAACGAACACCGAATTGGCCATTCCCTTAGTTCCCGATCCAACCGACGCCATCCCCAAATAGCATGCCCACACGAACACACGAACAAAAGTAGAAGCACAAGTAGCACACCTAAAATTATGGGACAATTCTCTCTCTCTTTATTAGATTATTTTTTTTGTACAAGGTAATGCCCAATATATATTAGAAACACCTAGAGATAAGTTCGGATTCACCCACCAATAAATAGAGTCCTTCCAAACATGGACCAGGATTCTATCTGTATCACAACACTCTTGGAAGAATACCGCGTAATGCACATGTTACATTAAAAACTACTCCAAAAAACCCAATGAAAAAAAAGGATGGAGAAAAGAGTGCATTGCACTAGCTCTCCGTGTTACACTTAGTTGCCTCATTAAAACCTTCATGTGAGAAACTTCAGGAAAACTGACCAAGGGAAAAAGAATACAACTTATAATCTTCAGGATATAGAATGTGATATTCAAGAATATGCAAAAGGGGTAATGGTTCAGGGATTTACTCCCCCTGAACTTCACAAATCTCTAACTCGCTTCATTCCAATGTCATTAACACACATTTGAAAAGTAGACATTGGCAAAAAATTTGTGAACAAATCTGCCATATTTCACATGACTTTGTTTGCATTATTTTTACCTCACCATTATTCTAGAGTTTGTGAGAATAGTAAAAAATTAGGGGCAATATGCTTCGTGATATTGCTCTTTACATAACCCATTTACATTTGTGCAATACAAGCAGCATTATCATCATAGATAATAGTGGGGGTATTGACGGTATTAAGACCACATGATTTCTAGATATAGTTAATTACATGTCTCAGCCAAACACACTCGCGTGAGGCTTCATATAAAGCTATAATTTTTGAGTGGTTGGTAGAAGTAGCTACGAAGATCTGCTTAGAAGACTGCCAAGAAACGGTTGTACTATCATAGAGAAACATAAAACTAGTCTGAGACTTGGCACTATGGGAATCAGATATATAGCCAGCATTTGTATATCCCACCATGGTTAAATCTCGGTTGTTCTGGTGAAACAAACCAATATCTCAGGTACCTTGGAGGTATCTGAGTAAAGTCTTAACACTGACCCAATGTCTTATAGTTAGGGCTACACTATGTCTTGCTAGAAAATTTACTACGAATGCAATATCAAGCATTGTGCAATTTGCAAGATTCATAAGTGCACAAATAACACTTAAGTATGGGACTTCAGATTTTAAGACTTCCTCATTTTTCATTCTTAGTCTAAATGAGTATTTATCTGCTTCAAGGGATCTTACAACCATGGGGTTTTTGTGAATGAGATTTATCCATATTAAATCTTTCCAATACCTTCTTGGTATAGACAGACTAGTATACAAAAAATTTCTTCTAGGAAATGCTCAAGCTGCAGGCCTAAGCAAAATTTGGTTTTACCCAAATCTTTCATCTAAAACTCCCTCGTGAGGTAAGCATTTGCTTCTTTTATCTCCTCTGTGATTCCGATGACATTCAGATTATCAGCATATATCGAGATGATACATAATCTATTCTGGGGTAACGTTCTTTCAGGGTCCTCATTCATCAAATATTCGGCCTTCAAGTTCGGATAGAGATGGTACCTTAGGAAATATAAAGTAGCATATTTTGTTAGTTCAAGAATAGCAGGGGCACCAGCTTCAGGCTGGGTAATAGCAGCTCCAAGTACACAAGCTGTCATGTTGATTTTGGCATCCATTGCCCAAGTGAGGTAGTTGTTGTCATCTAGGGCAAGCTCAGCAAACTCCCTTTTTGCGATGTTAAACATATCCTATATGCAAGCAATATTGAATTTTACTATTTGTAAAATATTATATTACATGCAACTCATTAAATCAATAAAGTTTGGTCTATATGTATTCAGTAGATAATTATCTAAAATTTTAAAGAGATTTTTTAGCCTTTTTATAATTTTCTGTTAATCATTAAGCAATTTTCAGAATCACTGCATAACAGAAAAATAGATTCTAACCTCAATTAAGTATGGAATAATGTTAAGAAGATTAATCCAGAGACATGAAGCTCGTAATATGCTATCTGAATTTTTTAGAATTTCCCTAGCCTCTTTTTTCATACTTTTCTGTTAATTCCCAAGCAATTTTCAGAATTACTTAATAAAAAAATAAAATTCAAGCACATATTAACATAAAAAATTCTACGAAATATAATTCCAGAGA
Organism: Rhipidocladum racemiflorum; assembly: GCA_036346355.1. Lineage (NCBI taxonomy): Eukaryota > Viridiplantae > Streptophyta > Magnoliopsida > Poales > Poaceae > Rhipidocladum > Rhipidocladum racemiflorum. Next base: position 55,265,210 of record CM070569.1, read on the forward strand.
TCATGACACTAAAACAGTATGATATAATTTTCCGTAAATTTTCTAGCATTTTTTTTTGCATTGTTCTGTTAATAATTAAGCAATTTTCATAAATACTTAAACGACAAAAATAAAATTCCAAAACATAATAAACATGGAATAATACTAGAAAATTAACCCAGGGTATGGAACTTCCAATGTGTGCTAAATATCAAATTTTCAAAATTTATAGAAGTTCATATAACTAAAGATTTAATTTTCGGGATTTAACATCAATTTTCCAAAATTATAAATTTATATCCAAAAACAGGAAAAACTTGATGGAAAAAAGGTAAATTCCTTTTTTTTTCTTTGAGAAAAATAAATGGGCAATCGGTTCGGCCCAGTGTGCCCGCAAATCCTTTAACCGGGCGGCAATGAGGGTCATGGCTAGGGTTCCAAAACCCTCACCGCATTTGCTCTTTGTGCGCTAGCAATGGCCATAGGCACTAGCCTTCTTGTGAGCGCCGCCACGGCCATGTGTGCCGCCTCCGTGAGCTTATCTGGTGAGTGGCGCCCGCGCCACCGCTCGAAGAGTCGCCTCCTTCAGCAGCGAGCGTGGATTGCCATCGCCGTTGACTCCGAAGCTCGGTTGTCGGTGAGGCGCGGCCTTCGGGGCCGAGGTTAGGTGCGGCCGGCGGGGCCGCCAATGCTATTAGCTGACGGCGGGGTTGTCGAGGGAGGCCTTCAGTGAGGCACGGCCAATGCTATTACCGTGAGTGGGTACGGCCATTAAATTAACTAATAATCTAATCAACAAAAACTAATATACATGATTTAGTATGATTGATCATGAGCAATTGACAACGCGGTTCGAACTTACGTAGGGCTTGCAGCAGTATGATCACATATCGCAGTATGAACTCGATCTAGTGTCGATAGATGCAAGTAGACGATCACCAACGGCCACGCGTAGAACGATCGTGTTGATAACGTATTGTAAAATGTAGTTGTTCACTCGTACCAATCAACAGCACGCCCACGCGAACACACAAACAAATGTAGAAGCACAAGTAGCACGCACAAAATTACGGGGCAATTCTCTCTCTTTATTAAATTAATTTTTCTGTACATGACAGTGCCTAATATATAGTAGAAACATGTCGAGATAAGTTTGTATTCATTTACTAATAGATAAAATCATTTTAAACATGAATTAAGATTTTATGTGTATCAGTCACAACATTGTGCACCCTTTCTAGCTCCCCTGTTAGTACTCGTTCCGATATTTGCAGAAAGGAAATGAACGACGATTGATGATGGGAGGCAAGAGTGAATGGAGGAGGTGGACCGCCCGTGCATGTCATACGTGGAGTTGGTGCTGCCACCGCATGACACAAGAAGGGCAGTTAACGGCGCCCACAGGAGCTGTACCGAACAGTGGTAACCACACACGGTCGGTCGGAGTTAACGCGATGCACCGTACCGTGCAATTGCAACGCATGCGTAACGAGGCACGGTGAAATCGACCAGTAAAAAGATGTGTTTGTACCCCTGGTACCCGTGCTAGGCTACTGCAGATGGCGCAGCGTGGGGGGGAAGATTCCTCGTTCCGCGGCTTGTCTGGATCTGGATGCCGGTTAGCACAGCGTTTTCAAATTTTATTTTTTGGCTGTATCTCCGGAGCTGCCGAAATCTATAATTTTGATAAGATTTTAAATTTTTTAATAAAGTTTGGCCAAAATTCAAAAGTTAAATTTTAAATACGGAATTTTAAAGCCGGTAAAACCAAAATTTCGACCAAAATCACCGAATTTTGACCATTTTCAATTGCCTGTGAAATGGTCTCCTGAGGCTAAAAAAATATAAAAAAAAATCAAGCAAACATTTATCTACATTTTCTATGTATTTGAATGCAAAACCAATGCAGTTTTACACCCCAAATCACCCCGCTCGACCCGCTAAACTAATCCTGAACTTCGAGACCTTAAACTAACCCTGCGCGGAAAGGATCCTCACCTCCACCACCGAAGGCATGGTGTCACTTGCAGGACTGTAGCAAGGCTTCTTATCGAGTCCCCCTTCCTCTGCAGGATTGTGCTGACCAAACCACTTTAATTAATTAATCACCTTACTTAAGTAATCAGTTTAAATTAATTAGGTCCCTTAATTAATCAACTGACATGCGAACCCAGGTAGGCAAGCTCGGCAGTTCGTTCCGCCGAGCTCCTCTGAGCAGTTTTACAGTTACAGCACGAGAGCATGACAGATAACATCTGTCACTATTTCCAATTCCACGGTAAGAGAGAGCACTAATACGTTCTTACCGAGCTAGATTTAAACCCCCAAAAAAAAAAAAAAAAAACTTTCATGTGGCCTCTGCCTGTCGCCGTCGCAGCTCAGCCGCAGCTGTATCAGCCCGTCGTGTACCGTTTCCGTAGCACAACCTGCACATCACCGTCGGCATCACATGACACCGGAGATGTCTGCCTTCTTAAACCAATCCAGTGGCCTATAGTAAATCAATCGATGGCAGCAGCCACTCCCACCAAACGGCGGAGGCAGGGTGGGGCCCACGCCACGCGAGGCGCGCACACACCCCTCCTCCTCCTCTTCTCAGTGCCCTTTTCGCTTTTCTTTACAGCTCCAGCTCACGCACGCCATGCCGTGCCGTGCCTTGCCTGTGACTGTGATCGAGGGGTGGCCAAGCCAAAGCGGAGACGAGACGAGCGACCCCTCAAATCAAATCGAAATGTCCTAGCGCTGCGCCACCATGTCTCTCTGTCTATCTCGTAATCAGAGCTTGATTCCCGCTAATCTGGTTGGTAGGTTACCCGTGTAGCCTTTCTACTTTTGATAATTTATATTACAATATATTTATAATTTTTTTGGATATATAAATATATTGTAGTATAAATTAGTGATCGAAACTTTGTTTTGAAGTCCATATCAATATCCAAATAAGCAATTATTTGTGACGGGTGGGAGTATACTATAGGTTATGAGACTTGAGTTGATTATACTGTGTCTGTTCGGTATTAGATGACGTTCATGTACCACTTGGTACAGGCAACCAAACGCACCCTTAGTCTCTGCGTCATAGAACAAGGTGATGTTTAATTCTTTCCTACGTGACCTATCTGCCCCTCTTAAATACTCTTATCTGCACCCAAATTCCCAATAGCGCAACGACAGAAGGGTGGCTGCATTCCAAGGATAGGACGCAGGGAAATGTGTATGAGTTAATCTTGAAAACAAGCCAACGTGGTTAGGAATAAGTGAGCTGAATTAGGGTAATGCATTCATGGCAGCTAGCTTTAACAGGGACTATCTAGAAAACCACTACGTAGAAAACACTAAACGTCACCTATTCTAAAAAAACAATTTACTCGTATGCAAGATAATAATATGTAGGAGTATATTTTAAATGGTTCTATACATAGACATAGAACGTGTTTCATATTTTAATGCATAGTTAGCGTGATGTTCTATCTATACCATAATACATATTGAGTTTTACTTTATATTATCTGCATGCATGTATTAAATATAGTGATCAGAGATAATAATTAGAGGTAATCTAGTCATTATCAATATACCTTAATCTATATGATAAGAAAAAATACGTCATATAAACTTAGACAGATACTCCCTCTGTCTCACAAAGAGTGCATTTTTAGTTTTTTTTTTCAGATAGATTAGTGTGCAAGGTAAATGACTAATGTGACCCTCATTACTCCATGCACAGGTGTGCTAGTGCTTTGGCTAAATGAGCATACATACATTTACAACTGGACCCTACGGACTAAAGATACATTCTTTGTGGGACAAATTTTGAACACCAGAAATGCACTCTTTGTTGGACGGAGGGAGTAGAGTATAAGAGCAAGTACAATAAGAATACCCACTACTTCATTTCTCATCCATATTATCTAGAATAAACTGAGATATTTTTATTGTATGTACTTGCCATAATACTGGTAGCGGCCGTAGACGACTGAAAGCAAGGAAGGACCCGGTCGGTCGGTCGGGCTAGGTCGCTTTTAAAATCTCTAGTTTTTCTACGTAATTTACGCCACCTGCCGCGTGCTCTTCTTTCACTTCCCTTCCCTTTGTTTTCTTTTCTTCCCCGCTTTCGTCTCGTGCGTGCAGGAGTAGAAGAATTGTTGAATATTTCCATGGCGTGAGGCCGCGAGCCTCACCACCTCGACTCCCTTGCACTATTCGCCGCCGCCACCAGGCCATATTTTATCGCCATTCCGCTCCTCACTTCCGGGCTTTCAGCTCGTGAGAGGGACAGACAGACAGACAGGGGAGGGGAGAGAGCCACGAGGAGAAGCAACCGGCAGCAAGCAAGGCCTTGGTGCGCAAGGTCGCACGTACTGCGGCAGCGGCGGCATCGCGTGGGCCTCGGTTTGAGCCGGCGAGGGGATCACGGGGGAGGAGTTGGCACCTAGTTTGGTCAACCCTTTGGGTATAGCCATACCACCCGGAGCAGAGCACAAGGTCAAGATAAATGGGGAGGAGGTGGCCGTGCGCGGCGGCGGTTCTGCTCGTCGTTTCCTGCTGCGCGGCCTTCGTCGCGGCGGCGCCGCGGCAGCCCAAGCATGCCAGGATCTCAGGTACCTTCCTTCTCTTCCCTTCTTGGGTCCTGAATTCGTTCAGAGTCGATGGCGTGCCATAGGCGGCTGCAATTAACCCCTCGAGATTCAGATTTGACAGCTTTACCGCTGCAAAATCGCAATGCCACCGCCAATTTAGCCCGCGCCCAAATCGATCGCCATTGATGACACTAGCTGCGCTTCGATCCAGTTCTGCTCTGCCGCTGCATTCCCGATCGCTCGCTCGATTTCGACTAGTTCTACGCAGCTGTTGCTTTCCGGGATCAATCATGCCCGCCTCCTACGATTGCAATGCGCCAGCAGTTCCCTGTGATCCACCATGTGGCCAGTACCTGGCACTAACTGTAAGCGGTTGTAGCTGGAGCACAAGCAAGCAAGCCTCTCTGGAAGCGGTTGTTGGTAGGTGAAGTCCGCCTGTGAGGTGATCCGTGATCCTACATTGCATCTGCATCATGGCACCGGATGATGCTTTTCTAGTTGCTTGGTCCCATGGTTCATGATTAAACCCTTTTCTGGATCATCTTCTTCGCAATCACGCATCCGTAGTGCTGCCGCTTCAGGAATCAAGCAAAAGCTGCCCATCTTTAGCATTTCTTGTGAGGAGCGCTGCTCAAGTGCCGCACCTAACCCGCACAGCTTGGTTTATTAGCTGCATTTTAGTGCCTGCGAGATCTGGGAGTGATATGTTATAAAGTACTAGCTCAAATTAAGCAGTGGTCATCCACTCACGCAGCTGATCGATCACAGATTCCTTTCCGTTGAACCGGGCATGCGAACAGCCAGATCGGTAACTGAAAAATGGGTAAGAGTAACAGCCTAACAGATCGTTATTAAAGTAGAAACCAACTGACAGGGATTGATTTTTGTAGCATATAACATCAAATCTTACGGTTGGTGAAACGCTGACCGCAACAACTCGGTCATTCCAACCGACCAACCTGTTCATTAACAGTGATTGGCTATGCGTAAAGATCCTGTTTTTGCCCCCCTTCCTTCTAAACTGTAGCTGGTACTGAAACTAGTTCTGTAAAAAGATCCCATCTTTCTGCACATTTTGGCACACTACCGAGTACTGGCTGCTTAACTATTCACACCGGTTTAATTTCCGAACACGAATGGTGTCAGGAAATGCGGGGGATGTGCTAGAAGACGACCCGGTCGGGAGGCTCAAGGTTTTCATCTACGAGATGCCGAGGAAGTACAACCAAAACCTACTGGCGAAGGACAACAGGTGCCTCTACCACATGTTTGCGGCGGAGATCTTCGTGCACCAGCTCTTGCTGTCGAGCGCGGTGCGGACCCTGAGCCCCGAGGAGGCGGACTGGTTCTACACGCCGGTGTACACGACGTGCGATCTCACGCCGCAGGGCTTCCCCTTGCCATTCAGGGCTCCCAGGATCATGAGGAGCGCCGTGCAGTACGTCGCGACGACGTGGCCTTACTGGAACAGAACCCAGGGGGCAGACCACTTCTTCCTTGCTCCCCATGACTTCGGGGCATGCTTCCACTACGAGGTGTGCAGATTCATCTATCTACCCCATCGATACAAATTACTACGTAAATCTTGAAGCAATCGAAATTTACATTGAGGCAGTAGTGAGTAGATTTCCCGACGAAACTTGTGTCAACACGTAGTGAGAATCTTGCAGGAGGAGAGGGCTATCGAGAGGGGAATCCTTCCGCTGCTTCGGCGCGCGACGCTGGTTCAGACATTCGGGCAGAGGAACCATGTCTGCCTGCAGGACGGCTCCATAACCATCCCGCCCTACGCCAACCCGCAGAAGATGCAGACTCATCTCATCAACCCCGGCACGCCTCGATCCATCTTTGTCTACTTCCGTGGCCTCTTCTACGACATGGGGAACGACCCTGAAGGTGGCTACTACGCGAGGTAATTAATCACGGATGCAATTGCGAATCTGCAATGCCATGAATCGATCGTATGCGGTGGTGATGGAATGCAAATGCAGGGGCGCTCGTGCGTCGGTGTGGGAGAACTTCAAGGACAACCCGCTGTTCGACATCTCGACGGAGCACACGTCGACGTACTACGAGGACATGCAGCGTGCCATCTTCTGCCTGTGCCCGCTGGGGTGGGCGCCGTGGAGCCCGCGGCTGGTCGAGGCGGTGGTGTTCGGGTGCATCCCGGTGATCATCGCCGACGACATCGTGCTGCCGTTCGCGGACGCCATCCCGTGGGAGCAGATCAGCGTGTTCGTGCCGGAGGAGGACGTGCCGCGGCTGGACTCCATCCTGGCGTCCATCCCGCTGGACGACGTGATCCGGAAGCAGAGGCTGCTGGCCAGCCCGTCCATGAAGCAGGCGGTGCTGTTCCACCAGCCGGCCAGGCCCGGCGACGCCTTCAACCAGATACTCAACGGGCTCGCGCGCAAGCTGCCGCACGGCAAGGGCGTCTTCCTCAAGCCCGGCGAGAAGGTCCTGGACTGGAACGATGGGTTGGACAGCGACCTCAAGCCCTGGTAGCTAGACGCGCCATTGCATGTGCATTTTGGAGCATGTAAAATACTACATGCCTTCTTCGTTTCTTCATTTAATTTTCTCCTAATTACATCGATCACCCACTGCTTCTTTCCAGTGACCACCTTTAAGTTTTAATAAAGAGGATAGGTAAGATAAATTTTATATAATGCATTATACTAGCTAGTAAGTATACAAGGGATATAAAAATCGAAAGCAGCCATTGATTTTATATAACAGATATACTATTCTACGGTATACCGTTCAATGAAACTCATAAAACTCGTAAAATTTTACATTGAAACTCACGAAACTTAACACTAAAAACTGATGAAACATGAAACTCAGGAAACTAAACACTGGAACTCATGAAACCACATAAAACAAATCACTGAAACTAATGAAACTCAGGTATACCGTTCCAAATCTAAATTTTTTTACACTGGATCAAAAAAAAATTAGTGTATATTAGTCTATATATAGTATATGTGAACCCCATTAATCTAAATCTTGTGACACCGGGAGGCAAATAACAAGCAAATAGTAAGAATAATAAGTTGTTATCACTTATATGATAAAGTGGTGAACCCCGATGATTTTATTTTAGTTCCGCCCCTGGTGTACCGCGCGCTGAAAGGTAAAGCACGCACGAGGAGCTGTGGAAATCAGCGATCTGAATTATACGGGGAAAAAGAAAGAAATCAGCGACCTGTACGTGTGTGGTTGCAGTGTGATTTGTTTGTCTAGTGTTTCTGAATCTAACCTTCCTTTTCTGCTTAACTTTGCTCAACGAACGAAGCATTTTTTTAAAAAAAATTCCTCGGGCCGAGTTTCCAACTGCTACACGTACGAACTGACGATGCATCCGAAAAGCTGATTCAGGATTTGTCAGCACGGTACTGTAGTCTGCATTGCTTTCGAGGATGGGATGGATGATCCTATCGATCGGAAGTTCGGAACAGCTCTAGCTGCGAAGGCTGACACGGAAGGTATCTGCAACTAAACGGGAAAAGGAGCCTGAACCCTGAACAACTGAACCTGAACCTGAACCTGAACCTGAACCTGGTGGCACAGGCAGCAAAGGGGCACCTGGCCCTTGGGATGGGTCAAGTTTCAGCACGACGACTGGCACTGGCTCAGGCTGGCCAAGATTTATTACCTCCTCTCGCGCTTCAGACTTATTTCTCGCCCGCATTTCGCCGTGATTCCGATGTTATTCTTCCCGATTAGGATTCACAGCTGGTTAATGGGTTTCATGCCGTTGACAGAGATATAGAGTGCAGTAGAAAACTAGAGATACCCAATTTGGTTATCTACCGTAGATGCTCGGGGCAGTGATGGAAGTAGACGATCTGGACGGATTTTAATCGTCGCAGCAGCCGCCCCTCTGGTCGCCTGTCCGGCTGGGTGTGCGACTCACCTAGTCGCCTGGGCTGGGTGGCAATGCGAGCTCCCTTAGACTCTCTCCAACGACGGCCTCTAAAACGGCCTGTTTGGATATTTGGAGGCCTATTCGGGCAGAACCATCTCGAGGAGCGTCTTTATGTGCGCCTCTATCCAAGAGGCCGAAGGGGTTCATATCTATATAGAGAGGCCGTCCTCATGTGTGCTATATGCAAAGGAGAGACTTGTGTGATGGTTGATATACAGACAGGGATTTCAGGTCATGGTTGGAAATCGACCTAATATAAAGGCCTAAATTAAATGCAGGTCGCACTATTTAAGACTCATAGAGGCTTGGTTTTACAGATCATTCTTGGGTTTAGCCTTACGGACTCCACAACATGCAACTTCTCCCTGCTTCGGCTGCTTGCATCACGATTGCCGCCGCGCAACATTACGGGTGAACTAGTTACATGCCCGTGCATTGCTACGAAAAACAAAATTGATAACGAAAAATAAAGATTAAAAAATAAAAAAATTATTTCACAAGATCAAACATCTATCTTTAACGCTTCGTTTCTTAGTAAAGTCAAATTAAAGCAACACTTCGTTTTTTGCGTAGGGCAATTAAGCAGAGCAATTAAGTAGGGCAATTAATGACATGGGTAGAACTCACCACTGCCACCAACTGCTGTTTTATAATAGTAGAGATACCAGGGACCTGCTGCATTTATGCGTGCGTGCATTCTCCCTCTCTCCCTCTTTCTCCCTTTTCGTTTGAGGACTTTTTTTCGTAGGGGCAGGGAATAACGGGGACAAGATGATCTCATCAACGCGGCTAGCAGATATATATCCTCTGCCATGCATGTCATTGTCAACCTCATCAAAAAAATCAACGGCCAAGACATGCTCGAGTCTGTAGCGGTCAATCTAGCACACAAGATGCTGCATTGAGGTCGTCGATCTCGTCCGTTGTTTTTTTTTTATCCGATAGTTGCGTGTCAAGGAACCACCACCGTGCGTATCTAACCTCAAATGTATTTGTTTTTTTTTACAAACCTAGTCCACTAACATATGTTTTTTAAAAAACAAATGACTCTTTCTCACCGTAAAACACGCGACAGGTGACACGTATCCCTGTCACGCCTGAGGAGCTCATGACGAGGTCGTCACCACGATACTATGGGCAAGGGCGACTGACGTGGGAGCGTATGCGGGGCGTGGAGCTGGCGGGCACGAGGCACGTGGGGGAGCTGTTGTAAAAACTCCCCCAAAATTTCAAACTCCTAAATCCTGCATATCTCTACTATTATAAAGCAGCAATTGGTGGCAGTGGTGAGTTCTACCCATGTCATTAATTGCCCTGCTTAATTGCCCTACGCAAAAAACGAAGCGTTGCTTTAATTAACCGACTTTACTTAAGAAGCAAGCGTTAAAGATAAATGTTTGATCTTGTGAAATATTTTTTTATTTTTTAATCTTTATTTTTCGTTATCAATTTTGTTTTTCGTAGCAACGCACGGGCATGTAACTAGTCACCCTAATGCACTACCTTTAGCATTCACAAGCCTAACCATGCTGCCTATGCACACGATATTAGAATGATCAGCCTGTACATATATTATATTACTTCTTATTAAACTTGGGAGGTTTCGTGACCTCCGGGCGCATCCACGTCGGCAAAAATGCCGAGAGGCCCTTGGCAAGTCGCGATTTTACGTTCGGAGCCCACCTCTTCGCTAGCGCGACGCGTGCGCGTCGATGAGCTACCGGTGCTCTCGCGGCTTACACGGTTACACCCCAGAGAGACTCTCCTGTCCCTCGCCTCCCTCCCAGCGCCGGCCCCGCCCACACCGGCGTCCCGCGATGGCTTCTAGGTGGCTTTCCGTACCGCGTGTGCACTCTTCGCGTCCTCGATCCATCCTCCGGCGTCCCGCGATGGCTTCTAGGTGGCTTTCCGTGCTGCGTGTGCACTCTTCGCGTCCTCGATCCATCCTCCTCGCATCGCATGCTTATAGGCCAGCAAAGTGGAGCCATCCCCCCGCGGCTACCGCAATGAGTTCCTCCACCATTGCGCCCTCCTATTCCGCTTCCCTTCGGCAGCGCGCGCAATATGTTGCCTGGCGCTGGCGGAGGACGTCCGCTTCCCTCCGTCCACCCTTCTTGCCCCATCGCGACCTCCGCTCGTTCGTGCTCCAGTAGAAGGTCACGTCCAATGCCAACGAGAATTTCGGCAACCCCTATTCTCTCTCCGTCACGCGCTCCACCGATGCGTCAGAGTTTTGGGTGCTCCAGTAAAAGCCCATGCCCAGCGCCGGCGAGGATTGCGCCCACCCGGATGCTCTCTCCATCACGCGCTCCGCCGGTGCATTAGAGTGTGAGTACCCGTCTTCGCTCTATCATCTTGGTGTTTGCTTCTCTTTTTGCCATGCCACATTTTCTGGGTCTAATTTTATTTTTGGGGTTGTTCTTCGTCCACAGACGAAAATCTTACCGTGCCTATTCTCTGCTTGTTGAAAGATCCAGTCGTCTCCCACACGGGAGCTCGTGGCAAAAGATCTACGTGTCATGGACTGTCGCTTCCGCCACATCTTTCGCGGTAAACTTGTGTTCCTTTCTTCCTATGATCCATACCGCTTTGCATCCCCATGTACTGTATCATTTGAGCCTAACCAATTTATCATACAATTAGGTGCAAATGAGCGATTTGGTTTTGCCTGAACAACGGCGAGTTAGTTACGCTCACGAGTGTCTAAGGTTACGATTTAATTAGAAATGGATATTAGTCTTACCTATTTTTTTGTTTACCCTTTCTCTCGGTGTGCCACTATGGTGCTTATGCTTACCTATTAGTTCACTATTGCTCTCTTGCCTTATGTCCTGCATGTACTTATCTTTGGTTAAAGGTTTTGTTTTTTTCCCTTCTAGATAATTTCTGAGATTCTTTATGTTGTTTGTGTGGGAAAGATGTTTCTTTATAGCATGTTGATTCAAGAGTTGTTTTATTACATTGCCTTTGTCGGGTATCACCATTTACCAACGGTCTTTGTACTCATCCAATAAGAAGTTCTGATTTCTTCGTCTATCTTTTGAGATGGCGTTCTTTCACTAGATGAGATAACGGAATGATAAAAGCGAAGTTGTTTTTCTGTTTTACCTTTAAAGCCTCTAAACATGGTTTCCCATTGCTTGCATTTGATAAAACATTTGTCAAGCTTGAATATTTTCCAAGCTACTCTGTTCTAAAGGGTGCTATACTTAGCTATAGATGTCTATGTGATATGTCTTTCACTAAAACTTGCATCTCTGAAAATGCAATTGCAAGTTGGTTCCGTCCAGTTTTCCCTTCCGTAATTAATAAGTTGCCATTTATGTACGATGCGCTGAGTCACGCCGAATATTTCATATCCATTTCTTAACTATTTCCAAGTATCATAGAAATCCTAAAATAAACTCTTACTTATTCATTACAAGATATTCAGATGATGGTCCACCTCAAAACATCATTAGAGGGTTATGATTATACACCTTCTTTGCAGAATTAGTTAGCTGGATGTTTCAATTACAATCGGTATGTTCGTTAGTTGTTTCTTCTTGTGATTCACTTATAACGTATAAAATCAAAAGCATCCTTATAAAATTAGCTTCAACTGATTCACTTTAATTGCGTATTTGCTCATGTAATCAATGCCTTTTTTGATACTAGGTTTCCTTAAGTCTTGTTTGAACTTTGAGCAGTGTATAGGACAAAAAGTTAACTTTCTATATTTTTGGTGCCATTACGATCACCCATTCTCCTAATATGATGTAAATCTCTGCCTACAACACAATTCATTGCTACTGTAGCCATGCCAGCATTAGAGCATGTATAATGGGCTGACATCAGCTGTCTATAAGAGATGCCACATAAGATTTTTGATGAGGTGGAAGAGAGAGAAGGAGAAGAGAGAGAGAGAGTAGTCGTCCTTTCATGAATAGACAGTTTTATAGACAGCTTTAGACTGTTTGTACCATATATAGACAGTCTATTAGTTGCATGAGAAATCATTACAGACGACTATATAGACGATCCATTGTATGATTTATCTTTAGTGCTGTCTGTAGATGATGTGGAGATGCATTATAGACAGCTGCCGTCCATACCACTGTACATGCTCTTATAGAATTCATTACTACTATAGGAAGAGACAAATTAAAACTGCCTTAAAGTCCTAGAGGAAAGTTGAATCTTCAGAAGTATTTTTTACCACTGACGCCATGAAGAAGGTTCAGGTTTGTGTTTTATGTTAAGATCGATGTAACCTAAATTTAGACCATAAACAGTTAGCATTTTGTTTGGCAGGTAGAGAAAGAGAAACAGGACGATACCCTTTCTGATCTTAGTGATGTACTCCAACAGCTCAAGGACACCACTCTCGATATGGGTTCAGAAATCTATAGGTATGTTCTTCATCGAGTTCACCATTTTTTTATAGGTCAAGTTCACCATAGCTTAGCTCTTTGCCCAACAGAAGTGAGAATTCAGGCTGAAAAGTATTGCGCTCAAGTTAAAACAAATATATGTTATCCAACATTACATTAGCGGCTGATTCTACAGTTCTTTCTCTGCTTGCATATTACCAGAAGATTTGGATAAGGACGCTTTGCGTTGGGCACTTACCTCATTGCCTTATAAAATATTGAGAGAGCATAACTGAAGATTTCTATCATCAAATGAGAACCAAATTGATGCTTTCAAGAAACAGTAAAATGCAATCAAACTTGATTGCATAATGTTTTCCAACCTAACTAGATCCAACAAGTCTTAACAATCAATCTATGATATTTTATTGCTTGTGAGCATTCTTGCACATAGACTGCTCTCCCTCTCTGTACGTTATTTTACACATTTCACTATAAAAATAAAGGCCACATACAAAGGCCTAGCCAAAACTTGATAATCCATGTAGATTATGCTTTTAACCAAAGCAAACCATGTAATTTCATAATCTTCAGTTCTGTTTATGGTTGCATGAGTGCAGATATTGAACGCTTTTAACCTTTTGTTTATACAAAAATCTTATAGGATTGCCGCAGGAGAAAAGAAGAATAAAAGAGAATCCTGTTCACCATAGCCTGTAAGTAATATTGTTCCTAAGATTTCTGACTATGTTGCTAACATTTCCGACTATCGGTGATTTATTATGTTATCGTGCCTGTGCAGTCTGCTCAATGTTGTTATACCTGTGCATATTGCAGCAACAGACAAAACAAAGTGATGGATGCTCTACAGCATGATGTGGATGAACTCATCTACAGAGTAGCCGTCAGGGTGCCTGAAATAGAGCAAAAGGTCAGATCTCTAGCACCTTCTTATGCAAAAACTTATGGTAAGCATGCTATTTACCAAATTCATTCCATTGCCCTTACTCCCAATTGCTGTGAATCATAATCCTAGCATGACATTGCTCTTCTTTTTACATTTTCGCAATCGTTTGAAACAAATTCTTCATGCCACAGACAATGGCCCAAATGCGTGCCTCTTACCCTTGCGCGGCATCTCCTCTGGTCACACCAGTGACAGCAATAGCATTGAAGCCCTAGAATATACTACGCGCTCTCCCTCTTTTATTCACCTCTTCTTGATCCTCGTGAGTAGAAAAGCACATGTGTTGTTTCCTAGGTGACCTTGTGTGACGATTCCCTTATTGTTACATGTGTTCCTTAGGTTGATTTTGCTGCATTTTCCCCCTGTGAACTTCTATTTGGTGGGGTGTTGATATAAATGTTTTTCTGCTTTTGTTTAAGTGCTTCTTATCGCTTTCTGCGATAAGTCGGTTGTTAATTACAAAAAAAGCTGAGGTTGTTAGGTCTTGCCGGTTGGTTTGTATGGCCTGTGCATCATCGAAGTGATTCAAGCAAGCTCCAGACCATGAGAATCATGATATTCTAGCCAAAGAGACTACATGTAAGAACATATTAAATGATCCGTAATGACAATCAATTAATATGTTCTTTTTGTTTGATGAAATCCTGTCATTATTCCAGCTCCGTTAGAGTTTATTAGGGATGACCATACTGTGCTTTCATTACCTACCAAATAACTGAGCTATCAAGATTAGGTATAGTTTGTGCCTATTAAATTTCCTGCTCATTATTCCAGCTCGCTAATGGTTTACTATATCATTTGCAAATGATAACTTACGCGGCGTGCCGCCGCGTACACATTTCTAGTATTTATAACCAAAATCCACCAATGATGGTGTACACTAGCATACACCAAAGCTTCACATTCAGGTTATGCAACCAAGACAGTAGTAAGCTTCAACCGTACACGAAATTTTGTCATTCAATTTAATAAGCACAACCTCATCATGAGAGAATGGTCCAACTTGAATTTAAATTCTTAGGGACATCTGATTCTATTAAGCCACAAGCATGACTAAGAAAAAAAAGGCAAGATTTCAATTCTACTGTCATATACACCAAGCTCACATTTTACTCTCAAACTACATACATCTGTGTACAAGCACCTACTAAAAATCACAAAAATAAAAAGGAAAAAAACACTAATATGCTGCCCTCCAAACCGACTTACTGCACTCCAAACCGACCTCACACTTAGCCAACTGCCCACCTTCTCTCTCTCTCTCTCTACCCATTCTGGGTGGCCAGGTGGAAAGGACAAAAATCTGCATGCACTCCACATAGGGAGCATATCCTGTGCATATGGAGGTGCTGTGCATGTATGCAAACATTAAATCTGTGCCGTTCAAATTCCATCCAATGGTGGCTCGAAATCACATGTGCAAATATTTTGCAATTACCTCCCCGATGAAGCCACCGTTGGATGGGATTTGAACGGCTCAGATTTCAGTACCTCCATGTGCACATAATATGCTCCCCACCACATAGCCCTCCAGCCCTTGGGTTCTCTTCTACAGCCGCCTGGTTTCAGCCTACCAGGTCGGTAAATCCAACAGTATAAAGAGTAAGCCTTTACTATCTTACCTAGAACCATCCAAAGCAGCAACTGTCCTCCCTTGTCCTTCTCTACTGAAAGGAGAAGAAGTACGTCCAAGGAGGAAGAGGAGGCGGTCGCCAACCACCCGTTCCCCTCCCCCATCTTGCACATCCTTTTCCTCTGCAGAAACAGGTGTCCAACAATAGTTTAAGTGATTTTCCCTCAATAATAGTAGATGGTAGCTATTCGTAGCATGTTAGAGCATCTCCAGCAAGGGCCCCTAAAACAGGGTCCCTATTTTGGATTTAGGGACTCTCCCTATTTTTTGGGGCTATGTTTTCAGAGCATAAGTACAGCAACAACCCCTAAATCTCAGCCCCTATTTTACTTTTTCTCCTATTTTGATATATCCGCTATGTATAATCTTCATTTGACACCACTAAAATTCAATCAAAAATGTTTGTAATACATAAAACATAAGCATATTAACATTTACAATTTAAAAACATGATATTTCAAATTTAAATTTAAAATTTTCAAAACATTATAAAATTTTCGAAGCCTCTCATGTATTTACCTATCTTCAATAATAGGGGTTGTACTCATGTCCCTGGGAATTGGGGCTGAGAAGGCAAATTTAGGGACCTCCTAATTTTAGAGGCTTGAGTTGGGGCCCCCTGGGAATTGGGGCTGAGGAGGCAAATTTAGGGGCCTCCTAATTTTAGAGGCTTGAGTTGGGGCCCTGCTGGATCTGGTTTTTTTAGAGCATCTCCAGCAAGGGCCCCTAAAACAGAGTCCCTATTTTGGATTTAGGGACTCCCCTTATTTTTTGAGGTCTTGCCCTAAATCTCAGCCCCTATTTTACTTTTTCTCCTATTTTGACATATCCACTATGTATAATCTTCATTTGACACCACTAAAATTCAATCAAATATATTTGTAATACATAAAACATAAGCATATTAACATTTACAATTTAAAAACATGAAATTTCAAATTTAAATTTAAAATTTTCAAAACATTATAAAATTTTCGAAGCCTCTCATGTATTTCCCTATCTTTAACAATATGGGTTGTACTCGTGTCCCTGGGAATTGGGGCTGAGGAGGCAAATTTAGAGGCCTCCTAATTTTAGGGGCTTGAGTTGGGGCCCCCTGGGAATTGGGGCTGAGGAGGCAAATTTAGAGCATCTCCAGCAGAGCCCCTAAACCAGCCCCTAAACTTTAAAATAGGGGGTGTAGTAAAAAAAAAAACAGATTCAGCAGGGCCCCAATTCAAGCCCCTAAAATTAGGAGGCCCCTAAATTTGCCTCATCAGCCTCAATTCCCAGGGGGCCCCAACTCCAGCCCCTAAAATTATGATGCCCTTAAATTTGCCTTCACTTGATTCCAGGACACACGTACAACCCCTTTTATTGAAGATATGAAAATACATGAGAGGCTTCAAAAAATTTATCATGTTTTGAAAATTTTAAATTTAAATTTGAAATATCATGTTTTTAAATTGTAAATGTTAATATGCTTATGTTTTATGTATTACAAATATTTTTGATTGAATCTTAGTGGTGTCAAATGAAGATTATACATAGCGGATATGTCAAAATAGGAGAAAAAAAAAATAAGGAGATTTAGAGAAGCTGATTCTTTGGACTTGTGCTCTGAAAACAGGGCCCCAAAAAATAAAGGGAGTCCCTAAATCCAAAATAATTTTGGATTTAGGGACTATTTTGGATTTAGGGACTCCCTTTATTTTTTGGGGCCCTGTTTTCAGAGCACAAGTCCAGCAACAGCCCCTAAATCTCAGTCCCTCCTTATTTTGGATTTAGGGACTCCCTTTATTTTTTGGGGCCCTGTTTTCAGAGCACAAGTCCAGCAACAGCCCCTAAATCTCAGTCCCTATTTTACTTTTTCTCCTATTTTGACATATCCGCTATGTATAATCTTCATTTGACACCACTAAGATTCAATCAAAAATATTTGTAATACATAAAACATAAGCATATTAACATTTACAATTTAAAAACATGATATTTCAAATTTAAATTTAAAATTTTCAAAACATGATAATTTTTTTGAAGCCTCTCATGTATTTTCATATCTTCAATAATAGGGGTTGTACTTGTGTCCCTGGGAATTGGGGCTGAAGAGGCAAATTTAGGGGCTCCTAATTTTAGGGGCTTGAGTTGGGGCCCCCTGGGAATTGGGGCTGAGGAGGCAAATTTAGGGGCCTCCTAATTTTAGGGGCTTGAGTTGGGGCCCTGCTGGATCTGTTTTTTTTTGCTACACTCCCTATTTTAAGGTTTAGGGGCTGGTTTAGGGGCTCTGCTGGAGATGCTCTTAGGGCCCCCCTAATTTTAGGGGCTTGAGTTGGGGCCCTGCTGGATCTGTTTTTTTTTACTACACTCCCTATTTTAAGGTTTAGGTGCTGGTTTAGGGGCTCTGCTGGAGATGCTCTTACTACACTCCCTATTTTAAGGTTTAGGGGCTGGTTTAGGGGCTCTGCTGGAGATGCTCTTAGATCATGAATTTCTTTACCAAAAATTATTATAAACAGCGTAAGCATCTAACATGATTTATGGCAATAATCAGATTTCCTACTTTAAGCATATGTTGTCTCAGCATTTGTGTATGTTCAGCCATAAATCAAGCAAGCAAAGGCTAAGCAATATACTCATATATCTAATTAGAAACACAAAGCTAAAATGTTGTGCCTTAAAGAAGTCTACCTGTATGTTAGCACGCATGAAATTGTAGACAGTACTTCACAAACATCACATTTTTGCAACCATGACTAGGGTGTAGACGATTGAGAACTCTGGGAAGTGACAAACCACATATCATCAGACAAGTACAAGTAACAAAATGACCTCTGCGGCGTTTCGTGCTCCCTCCAGTGGAATGAGATATCGGATCCAATGCGTCCTATTACGAGGCTTCCGAATCTGGACTCCCCAACGGCGACGGAACAAAGGAAGAACCACAGCGATGCTACTGCAACCATGGCGAGCAATTGCGGCGAAACGGCGGCTGCTCCGGTGACGTGCTTTGGATCAAAAGATGCGGCGCACTCTAGAGATCCTCGGGAGACAATACGGCTCTTAAATAGCCTCGATGTTTGTGTTCGACATGACGGTGGATACGAACCGATGGGCGGCTACGCAGTGAAGAGTTCGAGTCGAAGACGATAAGCGATAGCCGTACGCGTGTCAAGATCAACGGCCAGGATCATCCCGGCACGATTAGATTCAGAACAGACACGAGCGATGCCACGTGGCACACTCACGGCCGTTGGGTCAAGATCCCACGGTTCACGCTCAGTAGGGTTAGGGTTAGGTTTTATTGCGGGTTTTGGGCCGTCGGTTAGTGGGCTGCCCATTGGGCTTTGACCCGTTATGGTTTCTAGCATTTTTTCAAAATTCTTTATTTAAAATATTTCTAGTAATTCAAATAATTCGAGAAAAATCACGAAAATACCAAAAAAAAAATTCTAGAAAATATTTTGAGACATTTTTAACTCACATAAAAATATTTTCAACAAAAATTTATATAAACTTTTCAAATATTTAAATAATCCAATAAAAGGCTTAATTCTAAATAAATTCTAAAAATTCAAATAACTCAATAAATACAGTAAAAGCAAAAATTGGAACGTTACAAGTACTAAACTAAACAACAACCAAATTTAGTTGGCCTTACTAATATTTAGTCTTGTTCATAAATATATGGTGTATTTTCATATTTCAATAAAAAAAATTAGTGTGATGCTCTTTATACCCCTAATAAATTATTTATATTTACTTTATATTCTCTACATGCATATTTTTTATACAGTGTTTAGTAATAACAATTACGAATAATCTAATTACTCTTTAAAATATTTTTAGTCTATGTCATAAAAGAAATACGTCTTGTAAAACTAGAACTTGTGAAGTACTAGTTACATGCCCGTGCGTTGCTATGAAAAACAAAATTGATAACGAAAAATAAAGATTAAAAAATAAAAAAATTATTTCACAAGATCAAACATCTATCTTTAACGCTTCGTTTCTTGCGAAAGCTGGCTAATTAAAGCAACGCTTCGTTTCTTGCGTAGGGCAATTAAGCAGGGCAATTAAGTAGGGCAATTAAGCAGGACAATTAATGACATGGGGAGAACGGACCACTGCCACCAAGTGCTGTTTTAGATTAGTAGAGATAGTTGATGAGGGTAACCCTCGTCAAAGCCCTCTTCGCGCTTATTTGTTGCCGAGAGCTCTCACTGCAAGGTACGTTCATATATTCCAGAGACACACACCGCGGCGTTGAATTGCTGCACGGCTCCTTGCCCTCATCCGTGACCGCCGCAAACATATTTCTCTTTATTATCTCTTTTTTATATAAATTGTACCAATCTTAAAGTAAATAAAATAATAAGTAATCATCGCCAATGGTTTATTCATGATTTAATATTTACGAAACTTTAAAAAACAGCGATGCAGAAGCAACCTCGCACATTTCACATTTGTCCCGTGACTCCCGTCTACCGTGGCGAGCATTACAGACGTAGAACGCAGCAGAAATACGCATACTCAGGGGACCTAGGTGCAAAATCGCCACCACGATACAGCGAATCGACGCGCCTATCAATGGCGGCGACGAGGGTTGGATTTTTCTCAAGTCTTCTACCGAACCCCATACCCATCTCCTCACCAACCCCTCGGCGCCGAAAGCGATGGCCGGCGCGGTGTCCAGGCTCGCCGCCCCAAGGCCGGCGCAGCCGCCGCTCCCGCCCGCGGCCCTCCGATCCGCCGCCCTCGCCTTCGCCCCTTCCCCCCGCCGGGTCCGCGTCTCCATCGCCGGCCGCGCCAGGAGCCCCATAATGTGAGTCAGAGAGACCACCGCTCTCCTCCCTTCCCTTCGCCTCTCTCCTCCTTTTGTTTTGATTGCTAGCTTGGTCTTCAGGGTAGGCGTTCGTCCGGCAGAAGTCGCTTGGTTTTTGACGAGGTTTCGTTAGATTAGCATTGGAAGCGAATTTAAGTTTGGATTGGATTGAATCGCGTGCTGCTCTGCCGCGTAGATGCGTAACCCAGCACGCTTGCCTGGTGTGGTGGGATGCTCGTCGGATCCGCGACCTCAACGGCAACGGCTCGTGGAGGCCTGGACGCGTGTGCGGCCGTCCGGTTGGGAAATGGGCCGTCGGGATCGGCCAGTTTCCCGAACCATCCCGGTCGACTCGATCGAGATTCCAGAAGGCGCCTGTGGCCGTGCGGGATCCATCACTAGACGGCGGTGAAGTGCTGGTATTTAGGTACGAATGTTATGGGTTGGTTTCGCACCAGTGCACGCCGCCGCTTCTGGCTTATTCTAGCTTGCTGCCTCAGCTCATAACAACAGCAACACGCCGCAAAATTTTGTGTTCAGCGTCTAAAGGAATCCAGAATCAGCAGAAAAGAACATATTTTTTTTTCTTATATCAAGGGTAAGGGGTGGTAAGCTATAAAGACGACTCAGTAGGTTCAATCTCTTGCATGTGCAGTCTCTAATGATGAGGAAAAAAAGCTTACTGCTTTGCACAGATTAACATTTCACTTGTGTATGTACCGCCTTTTTAGTTCTCATGTCATCGTGATTACAAGTTTATAACTCAGAAGTCTTTTTGTGTGATTTAACTTGTCTGTGGACCTGACCTTAGCTTTTGCTTGGTGAAATGCAAATTTCAGCGTGATGTCTTCTGCCAAGGACGGGAATGGTGCCCCAACCAAGAGGACCACGCTCCATGACCTCTATGAGCTCCAGGGTCAGTCTCCGTGGTATGACAACCTCTGCCGTCCTGTCTCCAATTTGCTGCCCCTTATCGCCAGCGGTGTCCGTGGAGTCACCAGCAACCCAACAGTAATTCTCCATGACCACCTTTTTTCTTGTACGTTGTTTGATCGCTCATGTATCTGCGAATTTTCAGCGCTGACCCTGTCCCTAACACAATGCAGATCTTCCAGAAAGCCATCTCGTCATCCAATGCGTACGATGAGCAGTTCAAGCAACTTATATCAGCTGGGAAGGATGCAGAGACTGCTTACTGGGAACTTGTCATAAAGGACATCCAAGACGCGTGCAAACTTTTCGAGCCCATCTATAACCAGACCGATGGAGCTGATGGGTATGTTTCTGTCGAGGTGTCTCCTAGGCTCGCAAATGACACTCAAGGAACTGTTGAAGCTGCAAAGTGGTTGCACAAAATGGTCAACCGCCCCAATGTCTACATAAAGATCCCTGCTACTGCAGAATGTGTTCCTTCTATCCGGGAAGTCATTGCCAATGGCATTAGCGTCAACGTTACAGTAAGTGCTGAGTTCTGTCTTTGCTATTCTCTTTTTCCCCTTAGTTGTGACCCTAAGTGCTATCTGTCTATATTCCTGCTTATGATGTTGTTATGGTAAATCGGTGCGTAGAGCTGCTGTGTCATATACTCATTTCCCTTGATGCTAAACTTACTGATCACAAGTTCACTGCTGTTGCTGCAGCTTATCTTTTCAATTGCACGATACGAGGCTGTGATTGATGCTTACCTTGATGGGCTTGAGGCTTCTGGTTTGAGTGACTTATCCCGAGTCACCAGTGTAGCATCCTTCTTTGTCAGCCGAGTTGACACGCTTATTGACAAAATGCTCGAGCAGATTGGAACACCTGAGGGACTTGCCCTGAGGGGAAAGGTAAAGACTATTAAAATTACCTGCCTCCTGATAGTAGGACTTGCTGAATTTGCAAACTAAGTTATGAATATATTCTGTCAGGCTGCTGTAGCACAGGCCAAGCTAGCAAATCAGCTCTACCAGAAGAAATTTTCCGGCCCAAGGTGGGAGGCTTTGGCCAAGAAAGGTGCCAAGAAGCAGAGGTTGCTGTGGGCGTCCACCAGTGTTAAGAACCCTGCTTATGCTGACACTCTTTATGTGGATCCTCTCATTGGACCTGACACGGTGAGTTTCCACGACAACTTTCCTTCAATCATACCCAACAGTTAATTTGCACAGACTGAGAATTTTTGAGCAAGCGGCAACTATTTGCGACTCCTTGCACTTTCAGGTCTCTACTATGCCCGACCAAGCTTTGGAGGCTTTCATCCACCACGGCACAGTTGCAAGGACAATTGACGCAAATGTGTCGGATGCGGAAGGTGTATACAGTGCCCTGGCGAAGCTAGGTATTGATTGGGATGAGGTCGGGAAGCAGCTTGAGCTGGAAGGTGTGGACTCCTTCAAGAAGAGCTTCGACAGCTTGCTTGTGAGCTTGCAGGAGAAGGGCAACGCCCTCAAGGCCGTGAATCTGTAGGTGTAAAAAAAATTGGAATGGCTCGTTTCGGCAACGGCAACTGAACGATTTCTAAATAAAATGCTACCTTGCTGGCTTGCATAGTTTTGTAATGGTATTGCTTTCTGGGTCAGCTTTGTATTCTAGGCGTGCCTGGCTGTCATTGTGTAACTGAGGCTTATGGCTTGCTACTGCTATTTACTTTCTCGTAATTTTTTCTGAACAAGTTTCAGTCTGGATCTTTCCGTGTGCCTCTTAATGGCAATTTTCTTTCTAAAGGTGCTTTGTTTTTTTCCCCACAACGTCTGGTGAGATGAGTCTTGTCATTGTGACGAGGCCTGATGAACAACACCCGTTTGGAACAGGCAAATGACATAACGCCATGCAATCAAGCATATGTAACTATTTACATCTCGCGTGGAACACCTGAGCTGAATAACAATCCATACTCTAGCAAATCCGTGTTCTGTTTGGTGAGCTGATTATTCGTTGTTCCAACCAAGCAAATCCTTTTCCTTAGGAACCAAACGAATCTTTTTTCTGTTTTTTTTTTTTTTTTTTGGTGGAAGCATAGATAAGCTACTTATGTGCAGTTCGTTGAAATGCTTCATGAGGTTGGACAAGCCTACAACCATAACCAGTCAGCCACCACTGTTGCTTCATGCTCTCAGAAATCTAATCCCCATGTGCTGATGAACAAACGCTCAGTAAAGGAATATCACCACTTGCATTCAAATATATTCAGATATTGGACAAGATAAATTCTAGCACGACTCTTTAGTAGACCATGATTTCAGTACACATAAGAAATCATCCCGATAAAGGGATCTACTTGGACAGATCAGAACTATTATTTACACACTCTCCGGCATCTCATATTGTAGACCTTTACCTTTTTCTTATGTCACATGCATGAAATTCTCTCAGGGGCTCTCGCAAAACTCCATCTCCTGCAATTTCATCGGATTGAAGTTGTGAGATGTGCAGAGAAAATAACATTTCTTAGGAACGGATGATAGGTGAGCAGTGACGGAAAGGCAGCATCAAGTTAGCGATTTTGATCTCCCTTAGCTTGAAATGTGAAAACTGAAAGCGTGAAACATCATACCTTCCCACAAACTGGACAAGTATCACTTCTCTCCATCCATTCGTAAATACAACTTAGATGAAAATGATGAGAGCATTCAGCTATAATCTTCGGATTGTCCGGGGTGTATTCTGCTTGATGAGTTCAATGTAATCGAGCAGTGAGAAAATGTTCGTACACCAAGACATGCCCTATGTACTTACACAAAATTATATGCATACAACCTTCCAGGCAAGTAGGGCAGACATCTTCGTCTTCTGAAGTGACGACCGCATAACTGCTGTTATATGCTTTTGCAGATAAACTTTTACTCGATTCAGAGCGGTGGACTTTATGCTCACCCTCAGGTTCAGTGCTGCTCCATTTCTTCTGAGCAGCTAAGGGCCTGTTTGGGAGAGTTCTGCTCCTCAATTTTCAGCTCCACTCCAACTTCGTGTAGCCAAACACCTCAGCTACACAGAACTTCAGCTTCAGAAAAAATGCGAATCTAGGGGGCTGCTTCATGGTTTTTGTGGAGCTCCTCAAGGGGTACTCCAAGAAACACTGTTTCATACCCACTCGTGAAGTTCATAGGTAATTACCCACCTTTGCCACTAGTTACACATATGAGGTAATTACCCACCTCCATTCAACATCCAAGGGCACAAATGGGTATCCACATCAAACCCATCTATTCTTGAAGCTAGATCTAATTTGCAAGCCAAACACCTCCCTTCCCTACTTCAACTTTATGATGGAGCTACTCTATGGTAAATGTTCGACGCCAGAGCTGCTGCCATTTCGTCTAAGAGCCGGCGATTCTTCTTGTGTGAGATTTATAGACTTTTCACGCCTTGATACCAATCCCTCTCTTTGAACTCGGGCATATCTAGGATCAGCATCATACGGGGGTGGTCTAGAAACAAGGTGATAGGTTTCAGACAATGAGCTGTTGGTAATATTGGTACTCGGATTAGTGGATGCCAACGGAGCAGCTCCTTGAGTGGGGTTGCTTGGCCTAGACTCAAGCCTCTGGAATGTTGTAGTATACTACATAGATAAAGGAAAAAGGAGGTACCAGAGTTAGAATAAAATGTTTCATAATGAAAACGAAAGCATCATATCCTGACAATTCATTGAAACAAATGCAATTTGCCACACAAGTTTGATACTGGATTTATGATTTCTCTCTATTATAGATATGTTCGAAGAATGTCCATAGACTATAAGTCTATCTAGCATGTAAAGGCGGTTCAAGGCAATCAAAACTTATGCAAGGTAGAGGATAAGCTAATGATCCATCTACCATCTTTTGCCTCTTCAGCAATGTTTTGGTACCCAGCTGATCATAACACATTTCATCACTACTGTTATTTTTCTATCCAAGAGACATCCGTGGTGCTATCTAATACCACAAAAGAACTCCTAAATAATAAACTAGCACTTTGCTACTTGCCATGAAACATCGTGTAATCAATTATCAATACAATAGTGGCATCTGGGGTCAGCATAGAAAATGTCTTGGCAGAGAAAAATATGTGATTGTCAAAAATTCGCAGGTCAACTTGTATACTTTTTACCAACATAGTCAAGAAGAATAGTGTTAAGGATATATTACCTTATATAGACTTTTCTTTTGTACCCTCATGTACTCTATTTATTCTGGCCATTGGCCTCATATTGAATACAACAAGTGATATTCATAACATGGTATCAGAACACTAGGTTTTCTCCTAGCTTCATCCTTCTGCTGCCAGCGCTGCTACTGCCGAGAGGAGCAATCTCCACTCCTGATGGCGGCCACATCCTTCCAGCCAGTGTGGGCGCTGGCCCTAGCTGCCGTTGGCCTCCTTGTCACAGCGGTGCATCGCTTGCCGCTGGTCCGTCTGTTGCTCGACGCCGTCTCATCGCCCTTAACGCGACGCTGACGCTGCCTGCTCACAAAGCTTTGGCCGCACAGCCACCTTATTGGCTTCCCAAGCAGGCCATATTCCGCGCTCAGCCCGTCCCCGCCTCGGCGCCCCTTGGCCGCGCCGGCTCCCATCTACCGCGCCAACCTGCGAGCCTCGGCAGCCGGTCTCACTCCGCCACACTCTGGCGACCGCCGGCACCACAGCCCGTGGATTTGCCTATGTTTGCCTCTGGCCGTGACCGAGAGAACTATGAACGAATGAAATAGCCAGCCGGATTTCAACTGAATCTCCAAAGTGCTTTTAATTCCGCTCGACTTCAGTTTTATTCAGCTTCTCGGATCCGGCCCTTCGATTCATTGGATCGGCTCCGTCTTCTCTTCACAGCTCGACTCCAGCTCCTGCTTTTGGCTCCAGCATGGATTTTGGCTCCGATTTTCGGCGACTTGGCTCACTTCAGCTCGGCTCGGCTCATTTGTCTTTGGCTCCTTCGTCGGCTCAGTGGTTTTCGGGTTACTGCTTTTTAGTACCGCGGCTAGTATTTCTAGTATTTTCTTGAGTCTTTCATTGCGTCCATCTAAGTCCTTAGTATCTTGGCTCTTTCGTTAGCTCGGCTCTTTTATCGGCTTGGCTCTTTTCGTCAGCTTTTCTTCATCGACTTGGCTTCTTCGTCGGCTCGCTTTCAAGAGTTGGATGCTACGACGACTGCTTCAAAACTAGGACTTTGAAATTTTCTTGTTTCAGTGTTAACCCTTTCAAATACATTGCTATTGCATACACCTTGTATTTGTTGGGGGGTGTTAAGGATATATAACCTTATATAGGCTTTCCTTATACACGATTGCCTTATATAGGCTTACCTTTTGTACCCTCATGTACCCTATATATTGTGGCTATTGGCCTCATATTGAATACAACAAGTGCTATTCATAACAAAATCTGCAGGTATAAGAGGTGGCATTTTGGATCTGTTGTTTGAAAGATACTGCAAAATGCTGAAAATATCATATACTAACTTTACCCCGCCCAAAATGTTGTGGAAAAAATGCCTTAGGCATATGCATTGCCTATAGACAGGGTTGTTTGTATGGACATATTCCTCAAAAGCTTCCGTGCAGAGGCAGCAGCAAAATCCACCCATGATTCACTGCAAATCGCAGAAGTGTTAATTGAATAAAACGGTCACCGAAGTATCAGCATCCAATGTATTGTAAATGCAGAGAACGCAGACGTACTAAGTGATGTAAGACTATTCGTTGCCATGGGTAATATGAGATCTCAGAAATATAGAAGAAATTGGTAGCTACTTAACTACGGAGCCAAAGAAGAATTTCCAGGAAAAAAATGCAATTTTTTAGTCAACCACTATTGAGGGGGATAAGCATTATTTGAAACTGCAATTAAAATTTAAACAAAATGAAAAGAGTTATATATTGCTAGACTACTGCATTATGAAAATGGATTAGTAGTATGTAAACCAAATCGGAGAAGATCATAACGAAGGTCCTTATCAAAAAGTACACCCTTGTTCATACGAGTAAGATTTCTACTTGCCATCTGTAGTTGCCAGGAAAGATACTCTGGATGCTCTAACTATAGCATGGGTTCATAGATGCATTATATATACTACCGTTGGTTGTTTGTTGCATGAAAGAAAGAAAGAAAAAGGATTGAAATGGTAGGAACCACAATTGCAACCCTAAAGGCTAGATTTGAGCAGTGCACAAAATGTACATTGCTGTGGGAAATTGGAGAACGAACTGAGCACTTTCTCCACAGGATGCCAAGGGCCAGAAAGATAAGTGAATCAGCCCCAATAGACCTAAATTAAAGGCATCAATCCTAGATGTCAGCAAAGAGAATGGATACACCACATATAATCCATATAAAATGCATCAAAGACCCCTTACAGGTTTGCTTAATAGAACCTTCCTGACAGGCTTACTACTACAGCTACAGAGCTAGGCTCCAATCTGCCAGTAGGAATCGCTTCAAGCTCTGGTAAGTGCACCAACCAAGGCAGAGATTGGAGATACTAAGATTAGAGTGCAGTGACTGTACCCGAGATAAATCTACTAAGCTGTCTTCTTTCTCTTGGTTTCAATTCTCCTATTGGTATTGCCGGTTCCAACCAAGTGATTGGGCCTGGATTTGGATTTACTGGGCATGCGCAGTTGCTTACGTCAAGCCTCTGAGATTGTTCAGATATGCACATCCGCTCTTTGGTAAAGCAACATTTTGAAGAGTAATTTCTCTCTGGGGACCAGCATGATGATGCCTATATCCCCTTGCCACCTTCATCATTTTGATCTCAAGACGAATATGCTAGCATTGGCAGTCTGTCAATCTTAGAAATAAACCAGAGTTTGCAGTTGAACTACGAAGCCAGGCAAATCGATCCTAGCAGCTAACAAGGAAACTAAGAGTAAAGAGAAGAGTGTGTTGCGCGAAGCATTGGCACGGCATCTTCCCAGACTCCCGACACATGGGATGAGCTGATCCGCATCTCGTTAGGCAGGCAAAGAAATCCCCCCGCGCAACCGCACCGGCGCGCACAAGGAACTCGCTGCGAGGAGAGAGAGAGATAGGGGAAACTAGCTTAGAGAATCTAGAAGAGGGGGAGAGAGAAACGGAGGAGACTACTGTACTCGAGTGGGCAGTGGGGCATGGGAAGGGAGGCCTCCGTCTATTTGGGTCACTCGGCCGATAAGCGTGGCGCACGCGTGAATGAAAAACAATCCGTATTTTTTTCAAAGAAAAAATATATGGTGATGTATTTTTTAAATTTTTGGAGGGTCTTTTGAAGTGTTATTTTTAAATAAAATTTTTTGGAGGTAAAATGGACCAGGGAAGAAAAATAGACCAAGACGTAATACATAGGATTTTTGTAGGGTCTTTTTGCGTTTTTCTGAAGAAAAATGGACCGGAACGAAAAAATAAACCAATACGTAATTTACAAATCTCCGGAGGACCTTTTCGCGTTGCTTGACACGTGGCATAGGGGTTGAGCTCCAAAGCTCCCAACTTTAATATATAGGATTCCTCCATTGCGGAATCACCGGTACTCTATGGTATTTTTTTCATCACGGTAGATGTCGGTATCGTAATAGATGTATCCATGTCATCTCCCAATAGACATGTGGTAACTAGTTTCACCTTTCTATCAAGTTCGAGTACGGCACTACCCATTTTATCGAATTTAGATATAACGGCTCGTCTTGCCACAGTGAATGCGGTGTCGATGATCTGCTACGGTAGGATAGTATGGTACATGACACGTATCATATATTGATATTTTCATGGTCAGAAAATAGGCTAATTTGCAATTTTGTTTATAAATTGATAATTTAATAGCGTTCTCATCAAATCTTTAGTGAGGACGTCATCTCATTGTGATAAGCAGCAGCACCATATTCCTTCTCCCACTCCCTTCACCCTTGAAGGTTCTCTCGTCATTACACTTGAGACCTCCCCTTCCCCTTAAACTCAAAATAGTTTTTATTTTCAAAATTCCCTCATAAGCTTTTAAATAAAAATTATTTTTAACCATTTTGAAATTTTTTTAATGAAGCTTTTTGAACCAAAATTTTTTAATCAAAACTATTTGAACAAGAAGTATTTTGAATTCAAAGTTTTCAAAGTTGAAACATTTCGATTTGAAATTTTTTGAGTTGAATTTTTTCAACTTCGAGGGGAAGGAAGGGAGGTGAAGGAAGTGAGTAGGAAAGAGCAAAGGATGGAAGCAAATAGAGGTGATGACATATGGCATCCTAAGAAAATGTACTTACATTTTTTGGTTTAAGGGTAATTCAAACTAGTGAGTTCTATTTTGTTCCGGAGAGGACTCTCTCTCTCTCTCTCTATATATATATATATATTAGCATAAGTGGATGAGTGGTATTCCACCTTTGTGCATCTGAACCATCCACGGAAGATCCAGAGGCCCAAGTTGTTAGTTTTTAGGTTTGCATCAGAGAGAGGGTTTGCACCAAATACGCTGCCAATATATAGGCAGCGTATTTGGTGCAAACCCTCTCTCTGATGCAAACCTAAAAACTAACAACTTGGGCCTCTGGATCTTCCGTGGATGGTTCAGATGCACAAAGGTGGAATACCACTCATCCACTTATGCTAATATGCACTAAACCCCCCATCTAATCCCTCCCGCAAATCCAGAGGCCTCCTCCCTCACGCAAATACTTCGGGCTCCCTCCGACGCCGCCGAGCCGCCAGGCCCTCCGCCGCTGCTGCCGCCAAGCCTTCCGACGTCGTCGAAGCATCGTCCTCCGACGCCGCCGCAACGCTCTCCTCCGACGCCCCTCTGCCAGGCCCTCCCACGGGCGACGCCGTAGCACCGTCCTCCGACGCCCCAACGTCCAGTGGCCGAGCGCACCACCATGCTTCCGCAGGCTGCACCGTCGCTCGAGGCCTGACCCTCGAAGCAACACATCGATCATCGGCTTGTACCCTGCACGACGTGTTTTTGTCCTTACGGAGGATGACACCGGTCTCTCCCTCATGCAGCAGACACGGTTTAGACGTAATTGTCGACCAAATTGCACCGCCGGCCTCCGAGGTGCACGATCCTATAATGGCGACAACGTGCAATGATCCTCCTATATTGGTGCATTCGCCTTTAGCATTGGTGGCCGACAATGATGTTTCTAAGGCACCCTCATGCAGTGACGATGGGTTTAGTACACCGAAAAAATGCACTCCTCCATTCTGTGTAAGGGAAACTACAATCTATATTCAGTTTTACAAAAATGATTGTAAAAATTATGTGATGAAAATGAACCTATTCTATTGTAGGGGATAACATGCACACCAGAATTGCCTCTTGAGATGGTGCCAGCTGTCGGGATGGAGTTTCCTGATGTGAAGTCCGTTGAGACATTTTACAAAGATTATGCCCATTTAGCTGGATTTCCAGTTTGTGTTGGACAACAGAAAAGGTGAATGATGTGGTGTTATGGAAAAGGGTTTATTGCTCAAGGGAAGGTTTTCGTGATGAAAAAGGTGAAGGGAAGTTGGATTCCAAAAGTAAGAGAAAACGCGATAAAAAACTCACTAGGTGTGGATGTGAGGCCATGATTGCTATCAAACTAAGGAAAATAGATACACAATATTTAGGTTCCAACATGTGCATGCACATGCCCTTGTCACGCCATCCAAGAAACATTACATACGGTCAAATAGAGAAGTAAGTGAGAAGGCCAAGACAACATTGTTTGATTACCATAAAGCTAGCATTGGCACCTCCTTGGCATATAGATATCTACATGTTAGTGATGGTGGTTTTCAGAATGTGGGATTCACAAAGAGGGACTTGTAGAATTACCATGCTAGCTTGGGAAGTAGTATTATATGTTCAGATGCACAACTTTTTGTTGATAATCTTGCTAGAAAGAATTCTTGCAATCTAGCGTTTTATTTTGACTATGTTGTTGATGACAAGGGTAGGTTGGTGCACGTCTTTTGGGCGGACACTATTTGCAGAAAGAACTATGTCCATTTTGGAGATTTGGTCTCTTTTGATTCTACATATAACACTAATAAATACAACATGATCTTCACACCATTCACGGGAGTAAATCATCATGGTGGATGTGTACTGTTTGGGGTTGCATTGATCTCTAATGAAAAAATTGATTCTTACATATGGTTGCTTGGTACATTTTTGAAAGCAATGGGAGGAACTGCACCTAGTCTTATCATTATTGATGAAGATCCCAGTATGAAGGCAACAATTTACATTGTTTTCCCAGAAAGCAAGCACGGATTATGCATTTGGCACATATTGAAGAAGCTTCCAGAGAAGATAGGTCCACAAGTGAGGGAAAATCCTCTATTTTACAAATGTATGAACTCATGTGTATATTCCTCAGAAACATGTGCGGAGTTTGAGTTAGAGTGGTCATCAATGATTGCTGATTTTAGCTTGGGTAACCATTACCACATTCGTGAATCTTGGATACCAGCTTACTTCAGAGACATATCCTTGGGAGGGATTCTGAGTACAACCTCAAGGTCAGAGAGTACAAACTCTTTTTTCAACCATTTCATTGGATATAAGCATGCATTGGTTGAGTTTTGGGTTCGGTTCGACACAGCAGTGGAAGAACAAAGAGAGATGGAACTGGCACATGACAATGATAGCCTCCACACATCACTTCTACTAAAGACAGAATGGTTATTAGAGAAGCATGCAAGTGAGGTTTTCACACATTCTAAATTCTTAGAATTCCATAATCAAGTTCTTATTTGTAGGGACCATTGTGTTGTTGACAGCATTAGTAAAAAAGAAAATTTAAAAATAATATGCATAACTGATGATAGTCCCAAGGTAAGAGAAGTTTGTTTTAATACTAGCACCATGATTGCCAATTGCTTTTGCATGTTATTTGAAATGTATGGAATTCCTTGCAGCCACATTATAAATGTGTTATGAGGTGCAAAGCTAAATGAGATACCTGCTCACTACATCTTGGAAAGGTGGACAAAAAATTGCAAGAGGGAGATCGTATTTGATTCAGAGGGACACGCGTTGGAGGAGAAAGGAAATTCGTCTTCAGAGGTAGAGATCAAAAAATGGTTTCTCAGATGCGCAAGGACATGGAAGATATCTTTCAACAAACTGGGCATTCGATGGAAACTGTGCAAATTGTTAGAAATAAATTCCAGAGCTTTCTAGCTGAAGTAAGGCATGAGCTACCTAGTAACCAACAAAGCAGGACTGAAGAAATGGAGGGGTTCATTGGTACCCAGCTTCCTACCCAGATTAACATACTTCCGCCGACCGATATCCACACAAAAGGTAGAGCCAAGAGAATAAAGGGGTACTTCGATAAGGAAGGAAAGAAACAAAAATAATATGAGAAGAACAAGAAATATGATAGGGTTGCACGCTTGTGCATATTATGCAATGAGATAGGATTTCATGATAGTCGCAATTGTCCTAAAAAGTCCACATGATACAGTCTCCCATACAGGTTAGTTTTCAGGTTATGACTGTCTCCCATACTAGTAATTCCTAATCTTTAAGGCGGATCAAACGTGTACTAATTTCTTTGTCAAAGTTGAAAAGGAACCGAACTCATTGCTCAGTTGTGAAAACCCATAAATCTTTGGTTCTAGTAATTCAACCAAGATTTATAGAGCTAGAATCTTCACTGCCCAAGCTGATGTAGCTATAGTTGTTGACAATGAGTGAATTGGCTGGAAAGTGACAATTCACCTCAAGGTTGTTAAGACTGGTAGTGGTCATTGCTGGCAACTAACAAACCCGTTATTCCTCCTTTTCAGGTGTGCTGAGCCAGCCCCTGAAAGTATATTTGCGATTTTTCCCTCTTACTGACAGAAGGGACAATTGCGACTATCATGAACATGATGAATGATTTTGAGACTTCTCTACAAGTTTTGAGGGATTTCAGACTGGCATCACCTCATAATTGAATGATATAAAGGCAAGCACTTTCTTTTATTCATCCAAGATGGTTGACTACAACTTGGTTTCTCGTTAGGCTCTTGCCACTCTTCTGCTGGGATGACTCTTGAGTCATCTTGCAATTGCTGTTGTATTTTTTCTCAATGTATGTTCAGGTCTCTTTAGCACATGGTTCTGATACAAATAAAATAAAACAGCCCAGCTGATACAGACTATTACATGGTTTTGTTGCATTGATATGGAATTTCTCTGAAATGGTAAACTGAACATTCAAAATTCCATACAGTTGACAAACAAATTTAGAAAAGGATTGTACGTGGCTGAGGCTCAAGGTGCTATGTACATACACAATTTTCAGCTACAAGCCTACAAAAGCATGTGTATACCACTCTTACAAGAACCTGTACATACCACCATCTCACAGCAACATCTAACACAAATTTTCAAACAATGACAATCACAATACAACGAATTATTGTTCAGAGCCAAAGCTATAACTGAAACTAAATCTCATTCATTTGCCAAAGCTACAATGAAGTTCATCAATCTCAGAAGCTCCCCGCGGTGTTTCTCGGTGACACCTGCAACGATAGAAACGGCGAGGGAAGTGCTGCTCCCATGGTGCGCAGGTGCTCAGGATGGCTCCCTTTTGGCATCAGGTGGAGGCCTCCATCCCCAACATTGCACCAACCGGCATGAAAGGTTCTTGAAACAAAGGATTGAAAATAAAAACTGCAACTTCCTGAGCATGCGCTCATCGACCTAGCCCTTGTACAACCGGCCGAAGCCTCCCTCCCCGAGCACCATCTCCGGCTTGAACCCCCGCATCCTTGCCCGCATCTCCACCAGCGTGAACACCCTCAGCCTCGCGCGTCAAGGACCCGACAGCCGCTGGTGCTTGGCCACCGGACATTGGGGCGTTGAGGCGTCGCCCGTGGGAGGGCCTGGCAGAGCGGCGTCGGACGAGAGCGCTGCGGCAGCGGCGGAGGACGGCGCTTCGGACGTCGCGCTAGGGGGAGCCGAGGCGACGTGGCCGTATGCCTGACCAAGAATTCTATGAGATGTAATACAGGGACTACTAGTAATTTGTACGCGGCGGCACGCCGCGTAAGTAAACTATACCATTAATTTAGTGAAAAATAAAATGAGCGTATAAGATAGAATATTTGTTTAATTCGATATTGTTTAAATAGAATGGTAAGATGTTATGGTGCTATGTAAGGTTGTTTGAGAGGAGAGGGTTGCGTGTAGTAATTTTGTTATGGTTTAATTAAAGTCGGGGTAAGAATAATGCTGAATTAGATAAGTTATGTTTTTTCGATAGTCTCAATAGCTGGCGATGTGTTGTACCTCATATTTATTACAGTTCACAGTGAACACGCACTGAAGTTTCTAGTTGTATGTCTATAAAATATTTGGTAACTCGCGAATATCACTAAATATAATTAGAGCGCAATGCGTAATGCAAATATATGAAAACTCATTAAAATGATCAAATTGGGAGCCAAGACGATAGAATCTTTTTTTCTGTCTTGTTTGGTCGCAGTGGTAATATATTTATATAAGAGGAGCAGTAAATATATTATTTGCACAGAAGGGAAACTATACATGAGGTTGGACTATAGATAAACAAGTCTAAAAATTACTTTCACAAATTGGACATAGGCTTCAGCAAATAGTTGCAGAGTAGTTTTATATCGATTGGTGGGTCTGATACAAAAATATGGCTTGTATAGGTTGATCCTTGTTGTTTTTTCGGATGTAGCAGGTTCTCCATCGGACGACTATTGCCGATTTTGTTTGGTCTTCAGGAAACACTGAGAGATTAGGCCTTTTGCAGTTGTTTAGTCGCTACAGAGAGGTGGAACTGAAGCTGTTAGTAGCCTGTCATTTTAAGTAAATACTGCACAGCTGAAAGCGCAATGACCTAGCATAGTTCTTCAAAAGATAACTAATAAAAACTGATTTAAGCAAAAAGGTAAAAAGATAGTATGATATAGATGAAGAACAAACGCTATGTGCTTTACTCAAAAACACATGTTTATGTAAATATGAGTGAGGGCTGCTTTAAAATTGAATCTATCTCTTATTTTTGCAGTGCCAGAACTGATTAAGCAGATTACAAAAAAGATAAGCATAATAAAATAGGGCACGAATTATAGCCTGGAAGGGGTTAACATCAGAAGTATGGAACAGTATAACAGTAACAAGGAACGCTAAATATAGGCAAATATTTGTTCATACACAACGTTTTTTTTAGTGCATGAAACATTATGCCTATCTTCAGCTAATATTTTCTAATAGTGTGCATATTAAAATCTAGAATGTCTTGTATTTTCAGTGTTGTTTTGTGCAAGATGTAATTAAAGTGTAAAGCAAAGGGTGTAGAGCTGCATTTTTTGGATATAGTACTAAATAACTATTGCACTACCCAGTTAAACAGTATAAACAAGTAAAGAGCTGTTGTGGCATCTAGTTAGACAGTACTAACAATAAAACGGTGTTTGTGTCTTTGGAAACCACAAAGCAGTTGTCAAGCGTTTAAATTAGATTTATAGTACCAGCATGCCATTTTTGTAGAGCAAGGATAATTATTACACGTAGAAGCAATGAAAGATGCATATATAATAGAGGTAAGGCGCCAAAGTTTTTTTATTAGTTAGTTATATTAACCTATAAGAAAAGAGCTTATGATGCAGTAGTGTTCTGTGTTTAGGTAAAAAGGAAAAGACAAACAGAGAACTATAAGATGCAGTGTTGGTGAAGGCAAAGGGCGCGGACAGTAGTAAATACAATAAAATCATGACACTGTAAGCTCATCAAATTACCTGGGAGTATGGATTAAAGAGCAAAGCTGACAGTAACAAAATTGCTCATTCACAAAAATAGAAAAATAAAATACCATAATACATCTTAAGAGTAGTAATCAATCTTGTATGTGCTTTATGTGCTTTACCTTTCATAGGAAATTTCAATTCAAACTTAACAATAGGATCTGCTCCTAATAATAAAGCCCTGAAAAGGAAAAAAATAAAAGGGGAAAAAGGTACTTTATGTAAGAGAAGACTGAAAGAGGCTGGTACTAATGGTCATCACTGTACAACTGCAGGATGGCAAGCTTAGCAGAGAAGCGCTAGTTCCTACCGCAAAAAGCTCTGCACCATTTCTCTAAAAAAAAGGCAATATTGTTAGTCAATCAAAACAGGGTGCCAAAGAAATTCAAGGTCACTGCAAGTACCGTAAGGACTCATGGAAATTAAGTTAGGTTACCACAATAGCTCCTAGCCTCTGCAGAAGTGAGAATGATCTTCCAGCCGAAGTAATCTGTAACATAGTTTACTTAAAGTTTTTTTTTTAAAAAAAGGAAAACAAAATTAAACAATCTTAGTCAACTTGATAAAAAGCAAATGGTATGTTACCTGGAAAGCATTATCTGGGCAGTTATGGAAGAAATTAGTAATATGCGGAGCATTTATTACAAGTGGTGGCCGCGGAGATACAGTTGGCGCGGGAAGATATACAAGCATGAAGTCTGCAACTATTGGCATGACCTGGGTAATACCAGAATCAACAACAGAATCAAATTCCATAACATCAGAGTTGACATTCTATCAAGGTAGATATCATTTAGTGTCAGATGGAGTGAATTCTTTTTTAAATCGGTGAAGAGAAACCTCAGAAGATCTCTTTCATTGCCTAAAATAGTCCTTAGGTTGGTTTGAGCTTCATTGGGATTGTAGAACTTTTGACGTACGACAGTTTTAAAGATGGAGATAAAGCCTATAATTGACCACATAAATTAACCATAATTCAGAAATTTATCCAAAACAAAATACTATCACTGTATTATAAAATTCTAGCCTGCTTAATTTTGATTAACCAACTCTGTTTAGTTGCTGCTAAGATCATACTTAATTATTTTTAACTCATTAACTAATAATATTAGATTATTACTTGATAATTCACATAAAGAAAGCAAAAACTAAACCACTTGCAGGATAAGAGATCAGAACGCTTGGCAGGTGAGCAGAGAAATAATGTCTGGCGGTCATGGTTGCCTTTTCTAAGAAGATATGTGAGATTATTGGCAACCATTATCATTCAATAACAAATACAATTGGCAATCGAGTTGTTAATGTCATTGATTGATGAATGATGATTTTAAGACAGGCTCATACAGTGGGAATCCTAATGGTTTGGCAGTCAAATTTTATACGGCAAGGACTCGAGGCCATGTATCTGCAAACATACAAGACTTTGATTTGTATTGAGCAGTAATTGTCAAAGTACTATTAGAAGCATACCACATCGGCAATGACAATAGCAATCTCTTTGACAAAATTCTCCCTTCTCTTCTCATACTCCGCTGCATGAAGAGTTTGTCTATTTTGATATGTACGAACAGTGGAATGGATGGCTGCATATTGCAGTAAAAATACCTGCAGCATCTTGGGCAACCCGTTCTATTCAGGGGGGGAGGACAACACAGCATGGAGGTAAACCCCGATATCATGAGCTAAAATTAAAAAAGAACAATAGA
The DNA here is from genome assembly GCA_036346355.1 of Rhipidocladum racemiflorum. Classification (NCBI taxonomy): domain Eukaryota; kingdom Viridiplantae; phylum Streptophyta; class Magnoliopsida; order Poales; family Poaceae; genus Rhipidocladum; species Rhipidocladum racemiflorum. The sequence continues at coordinate 55,302,840 of CM070569.1, forward strand.
CAGTTAGCTATAATAGTCAGCTATAAAGATGTACCTAGCACCCATTGGCAATGCAATTCAATTATATAATAGCACTACAGCACAGGCACAAATATATGTCATCTTAGCTTCCTATATGCGACGTCGATCCAAACGGTGGTATCTGCAACCTTAAAAAATTACATATATGCGTATGCTTAAACCTTCTATCATAGATTAACAACCAGGGAAATCCGGCTGGAGGTTGAAAGCAATGCATATGCAGTACGGACTTCAACAGTAACAATATTGCTTGCAAAATTAACACATACTAATTTCTTTAGTGAAATAAAGGGATAGCAAATTTGTATGCATACTAATTTCTTTAACGAAACAAAGGGATGGCAAATTTATATATTCTAAAAAGTTGTCTTCATGAATACACGTCATGGGAATCGAGCTATCGTAGATAAGGTCTATTACCTTTAGAACTGAATCAGGCTGTCCTGCTAAAGCTAACAATAACGAAGCTTTGTCATAGCCTGGGGGTCCTAAGAGTAATGACAACCTGTAGAAGATGACAATTGCTAATAGGTAGAATCTGTGATACGTGAGAAGATTTCTTTCGATGGCGATACTAAGCATGTAGAATAGAATAGTTTTTATAAAACCAATAAACGTAAGGAGTGTCAGCCGCAAGAGAGCATTGTGTAGGGCTATTGTTGATCTGATTTTAGTGGATGGGGAAGCATACAACGGTAATGTGTATTGTGTTAGGCTGGTAGCATTCTTTTGTTGGTAATTTGTAAGTACGTAAACATGTTTGATTGAGTTAGTAAAGAGGTGGAGAGCATATTAAACTGTGTTACTGTGAAGATGTTACCTGAAGTCAATATCACGTAATCTGTAATATAAGAAAGCAGCTTAGCAGGCTGAAAAAAATAGATGATCGAGATACGTATTAAATTAGAAGCATATTGAATAGCATGGCGATGGTAAGCGTGAAGAATACTTTTTTTCTGTTATGGTATGACTTCTCGATTAGGCGGCCTTGAATGCAGGGTGGAATCTTTTTTCTCTATACGCTGATGGTAAGTGCGAAGAATACATCTTTTCTTATTAAAGAAATAAACATAAGGAGCTGGAGGGTAGAAACAGTACCTGCTGAGGTCCATCTCAATCCGATTTTGGGTAAATGAAGAAGCATATAACGTGAAGTATTTTGTAGTATAGCATGCAGAGCGCGGCGCCGTATGAAACGTCGACGTTCGTAAGGCATGATGATGAGGACGAAATCAGTAAGGAAGCAGCAGTATCTGACAGTTTAAACAAAGGAAATTTGTTGGAGCGCAATGCTATCTGCACAGTACTGTAGATAATTGAATGCAAATTGTTAGTAAGGTGAGTAAAGTAGACGCAGATGTAGATGATAATAACACTTAGAACTATGGATTAAGCATCAGGCGGTATGATAAGAAAACAACAAGTGTTGTAGGTGTAAAGATCAGTATAAGCTAAATATGTAATATGCTAAAACTAATATGTTGTTCTATAGGAAGAGGTTAATTCTGAAAAGGCAAGCAGCATAATGAGAAGAGCGAATCCGAAATAGTACAGACTGAACCTGGTGTTTTTTTGGGCTATGCTAACTGGTTGTGCAAAGTGTGAAGAAAAGAGGCGTTTGCGAGCACAGTTCTAAAAAGCCAAGTAGCATAATTCCTATAGAACAAGATCAGGTTAGTGACCGAGTCTCCGACGGGGATCAGGATGATCTTGCTGGCGGCGGCTGCGGCGGGTGGCCGAAGGAACTTATCCCTCCTCTCCATCGGTAGCAGCGGGGGAGGCTGTGGGGCCATCGGCGCTAGGGTTCGGGAACGGCCGACAACTGCGGCGGTGGGCGGAGCTCAAAGGCAGCCTGGGATGATGACGCCCTCATCGCGGGAGCAGCACTGATGCTAGGTGGGACCTCGGCGAAGAACAGCGACGCATCGAGGAGTTGGGTGGAGGCGCGGCGAAGGGTGGGGTTCCTCTTCGCAAGACCCCTAGTCGCGGGCTGCCACGGGAGGGACCTGGACGAGGCGGCCATTGGCGCCCCGCCGCAGAGGGAGGTGGCTGAGGGGCACCCCGCCGTGGACTGCGCCGTCTGCATCATGGAGCCGGCCGCCAGGAAGGGAAGGCAAGAGGGCTGGTGCAGCTCTCCTCTCGACGGAGACGAAGAGGGTGGGAGCTGGCCTGGGTTGGGCCGGGAAGGCGAGGGCGGAGGGAGGACGACGCACGGCGGGAGGGGTCCGTAAGAACGGCGGCGACGTGCCGGATTCCACGGACGGGAAGGAAAGCACAGATAGCAATGGGCGCGTGGTGGGCGGAGAGGAGGAAGAGGAGAGCGAGCGTCGGATCAATGGCGAGTTCGGGGAAGGGAAAGAACGAGAATGGAGCGGAAAGATCGAGAAGGAGGCAAGGTGTCACGCGACGATGAGCGAGCCGGAGCGGAAGAACGAAACGTCCGAGCGGCTTTCTGCAGAGACGGCGACGAAACGCAAGAAGCAGCGAACCGAGCAGTGACACGCGGATGCCCTCAGAGCCCAGCAAACCTGAGAATGGAGCGGAAAGATCGAGAAGGAGGCAAGGTGTCACGCGACGATGAGCGAGCCGGAGCGGAAGAACGAAACGTCCGAGCGGCTTTCTGCAGAGACGGCGACGAAACGCAAGAAGCAGCGAACCGAGCAGTGACACGCGGATGCCCTCAGAGCCCAGCAAACCTCCGGAACTTAATATAGGTATAATGCGTATGTGATGTATGTATCGTTAATGCCGTTTTTCTTAGCAGTAAATGTTCTCAAATAATAATAGAAATGTATTAATTTGAAGGCTCATTAGGCTTTGTGTTGCCACTAAATATACCAATTCGCATAACAATTTGAGCAGTGCTTCTATTTTTTTTTTCTTTTAATACAAGTTATATAAATCTTGAAGCAAACGAAGGAATAAGTAATCACCATCTCCCTTTCATTTATACTTTAATATTTGTTCAACACACTAAACTTACAATGCCATCAGCAACACACACAGCTCCATGATGATTGGTGGTCTCAGAAGGAGTTAAAAAAAAGTGTCCATGGAATAACTGCCAGGTTAATTTACGGGTAATAATGCAATATACATCTTCGCATGATCACATCTACAAAAGGCCGATCGAGATAATGAAAACACTGTACATGAAAGATCGAAGGCCAGCGGAGGAACCAGCGGGGCCCGTTATGCTCTGGCGCACTCAAAGATTTGAGAAACACATAATTTCATCTTTTTAATTGACTAAATTTGTTAATTGAGTTAGTTTCGGTTTTGATGGTTTGATATTTTTAAGACCTTATAACTATTTGTATTATACTTTTTTGCTAATTTTGAATATATGTGTTGAATTTACGATAGTATGAAATTATTGTACAAGACTATAAAGCTGTATGTATAAAATGCGCAGTACACCATTAAATTTTTTTCAGTTCCGTCAGACAGACGTAATTAGAGTACTAAGCCCTTCATCATTTTCACAGAGCAGAAGAGTAACACGATGATCTGAGTGCGAGCACATCTCTCCTCTGAATATCTATCTGATACATTGATCTCTCGTTACGGCCTGTATGACCTGCACATGCATCAAAACGTAAGTTTATAGTCAACCTATGTACCAGTAATAGTTTTTCTAGATTATCTCTTGTATTTGAGGAATAGACAGTACTCAAATTCATATATACGACGACCTTAGAATTAAACAGTGCCAGCCAATTTGAACCATATAATTTGTTACTTTTCGTAACTTTACATTGAGATTTACTGATAAAATTATAACATTATAGAAGTCTCTCAATTACTAGTATGCATTACTTGGTCAGTTAAAACGTGCTTCACGCCTGCATGCATAAACTAATCCATGCTTAATAGTATACTAGTATACTCATATGTGGACCAGATCAATCGAGTTCCCGGGAGCCCAAGCAATGACGCTGCTCCCTGCGTAATTTTGTGGAAAATTAAGGCGCACGTCGGTTTATGATCCTGATTAAGCAAGGTTACGCCCGTATTTGATGATTCACTAATCTCTCTCACAACAACTTTTTATGCTTTGTGTAGTAGGGTGAGAGAGAGAGAGAGAGAGAGAGAGAGAGAGAGAGTTGTACTACCTCTCCTTTCGCTTCTGGAAGAATCGGCTCAAAGATCTCTTGCTTGCAATGGGCAGCTCTGCGTGCCAGATCAGAAAGAACATTATTCATTTGGTCTATATGATCGGGTATAATGCACGCATGCGTGCATGCCAACTTAATCCGAACTAAATACATTTAATAATTAATTAATCCCTGTCAGAGAGCCGAAAGGTCCACGATTAAGAACCCACCTTGTTTTAGCTGGGCAAGCAGCTCCTCGCCGTCGTTTGCTGGTATCGCTGCTGCCGCGACGGTCTGCCGCCGGCCACCGTCGCCGGCATTCTCTTCCTCCTGACCCGCCATGTTCATGATATCCTCTGCCTAGATCAAGAGAGTATATGTGTATATGTTTATTACGTACATATACATATATGGTATAGCTCTGGATATATATTGCATATAGAGACTGGATGGACCTTGTCTTGGGTGAGATGAAAGATGGTGACGCTGCCGTTGTAGAACATGGTCAAAGGCTTCAACGTCGTCGTCGTCGTTGTTGTGCCACTGCATGTATGCAACAGAGAAATCAAAACGGAAATTGAAGGAAGGAACTAGCTGGCCGGGAGACGATCATAAATATCTTGAAGCCTTGAATTGATCATCATCTACGTACCTATCAGTTTGAGTTTGATAATTAATTACCTGATGTCGCCGGAGCTAGCCGCCATGGTCTGCGACGGCGCCGGTCCTAGATGACTGCTAGATGGAGATTGATCGATGCAAATATTGATCAATCAGGTCGATGCATGAATCGATCACAGGGATGAGAGGCAAAAAACAAGAAACCAATCTGCAGACACATTATGTATGAACTCCATCTAAATTTTATGTACATGCACATATACAGTACTTCCTGACGAGGAGCAAGAGCCATACTTTGTGATATATATACATACACACCATACATATGTGGAGTGTACCTTAATTGAGGTGATGAGGATGAGCTTGTGTTGCCGTGCTTGGACATGGCAGCAGCGCGGAGGCACGAGCGGCCGGAGACAGAAAAGAAAAGGAGACACCGGCCAAGTCGCCAAGAGAGATGCTTGCTTAAGAGAGGTTGGGATTTGGGACGACGTTTGCGGAGTAATTTGTAGATAAACAAATTAAGATAATGCCGGTTCCTGCAGGAGACTTCGCTTTGATTCCTATTCATTAATTAACATGTCGATCCATCCGCCACGAACGCCAGCTTATGAAAGAATCGCTACATGGAGTATTGTAATGCTAGGGATTGTAATGCTAGGGATTAATTTAAGAAAGAAAGAAACTAAACGTCGAAATGAGCACGAGGAAATTAAATACGGCGGCGTACGTACGTGCGACCAGCAACGAAAGCATGAAATAACAAGAGATCGAAGGATGGACTCTTCCCTGGCAAACAAGTTTGGTGTTTTTTATGCACCACTCACTGGGTACAAATTATATAGATCTTAGAGCAATAAAAAAGATAAACGATTAATCATCATTTATATTGTATTCATACTTTAATATTTACTTAACTTTCGAATAGCCGTAGCTACGAGTAGTTTGTCTGGTGCGGTGCATTACAATACTCCATGTAGCATTAGTTTGTCTGGGTACAAATTATATAGATCTTAAAGCAATAAAAGAGATAAACGATTAATCATCATTTATTTTGTATTCATACTTTAATATTTACTTAACTTTCGAATAGCCGTAGCTACGAGTAGTTTGTCTGGTGCGGTGCATTACAATACTCCATGTAGCATTAGTTTGTCTGGGTACAAATTATATAGATCTTAGAGCAATAAAAGAGATAAACGATTAATCATCATTTATGCTGCTGCCTACTTTCAAATAGCATTAGTTTGTCTGGTGCGGTGCATGTACTGTACGGACGCATACTGATCCATCGATTCATGGGGTAGATGACACGTGCGTGCGTACATCCACGGCTGAGGTGAAACGGTTTTGTTAATTTACGGTCGCTTGTACCGGCATTTTCGTAGGCTTTTCATCTATTATAATATTAAAGTAGAGGTAAAAGAAGCTACCACGTTTGCTCTCAAGGCTAGAAATTCCCACATTAATCAGAGGAAAAAAGAAAGATATACACCATTGATCGTGGTGGGGTCCAGATTATAACGGTCTAGATTAAAAGAAAGAGTTTGTGTATTGCACAATACATGATCTAGATTATAACGGTCTAGATTAAAAGAAAAAGGTTGTATCATTTACATTACACAAATAGCTAAAAAATTAGAAATTGGATTCCATACGATAACGGTTTAGTTTAAAAGAAAGAGTCCAAAGATCTCCACCACTTATTTTGGTGGAACCAAATTATAACGGTGCATATCAATCTATATAAATATTAGAGTTATATTAAAAATATATACAATTATAGAAAATATAGTTATATATCAAAGATAATCGTATCATAATATCTAGCCGTGCAATCGCGCGGGTATATTTGCTAGTTCTCCATACAACATGTGTCGCGTGTGGAAAAGAAGATCACGCCTCGCTAGCTTGGTTGAATAATGCCTCGCTAGCTTATGGTCGCGCGATTCGAGTAGAGGGAAACCGCCAAGTATCGAGTAGGGATGTGCTAGGTTGAGCGCCCAACGTTCAACCTACCTTGAGTCCTTGGGATAACCGCAGACAACTCGATGTCGATTCAGTAACTCGATTCTGAGCAGAGTTAAGACGAAATCTCCAATATTTAAATGTCGAGAAATGACAGCATTCAATGCCGAAGCCTGCAAAAGCTGTAACGCCTGGGTGCATCGCCTTCTTTTCAATACTTTGCTAAAATTTGGAGCATCCAAGTCATGGTAAATTTGGAGCATCCAAGTCATGGAAAAATTGGAGTATTCAAGCCATGGTAAATTTATGTACGTGTGATCATCATTAAAAAAGAAATTATAATTCCACAATTCCCCATGTACATGCGTTAAAATCTAACTATGCTAGCAATTATTACAAATTACACTCAAAGTCAAATATTTTGTACACATTTGAAAAGCTTATGACCAAAGGATCGCAATGAAGTTGGTTTAATTCCATTTGGAGCTGTTTTGCAAAAATTTCACATTTTACCATTCTGGTAAATTTCAGACCGTTTGCTGCACAATAATCAAAACTAAATATTTTTGCATATTCGTAATCTACATGATTTTACACAAATTTAAGAAGTTGTCTCATTGAATTTGGAGTTGTCTAGCGAAAGTTATTTGCATTTGAATCAGGTCAGGTTGAAAAAATAGAAAACAACAAAAAAAAACCATACCTGGTTTTTGGAAAACCGGGTAAGGCATATCTGGATTTTCAAAAACCGGGTATGCCATACCCGGATTTTCAAAATCGGGCATTGATTTTTAAATTCAAAAATACGTAATATCCGGTTTTTAGATTTTCGGGTATAACTGATTTTTTTTTTGTAAATACGTGAAAGTATTGTATCAAAAATTTCCCTTAGTGAGGACGATCGTACATTAGTCGGCCTCGAGGTGAAGACCGAGCGAGTGAGTTGCTTGCATCGATCGCGTGGGATGTCGACGGCGGTGGCGGTGCATCTCATCTCATCCATGTCGTTGTCGGACGGATCAACAACGTTGGCCCAAGGCCCAAGCGACGCACTCACTCGGTTGTACTATTCTGCTTCTGGCGCCATCCAACTGCAATCCATTCATCACGTACGTGTGCTTATTAGAGTAAGTATAATAGCAAAGCCCACTTTTTACTTCATCTCTCATCCATATCATTTAGAGTAACACAAAAAGTCGGTTTGTACAATATATATCTCTAAAAGTTGTTTCTAAATACTGTACAATAACTATATCTTCTTCTTTGTACATAAATAATCTAAGTATGTTCTCATGTAAAGCTGGCTACTAAATAGGGCATGTACAATAAGGCCACATCAGCTGGCTCTTAACTTGTACATGTCAGCTTTGGTCTATGTAGAAGAGTGAGAAAAGAGTGAAAAGATAACTGGCTCTTATTTAGTAGTCAGTTTTGCACGGAAGCATAAATAGATCATTTATGTACAAAAGAAAAGATATAGTTATTGCACATCTAAAGACAACTTTTAAAGAAATTATTATAAAAATTGACTTTTATTTTACTATTAACTTGTAGTTAACTTTACTATTGTACTTTCTCTCTCTACTCTTTTGTTTGCTCGCAATTATACGTACTGCAGCTTGCACAAGTAGCGAGGCCTTGAGGCCCGTTTAGAACACACGGATTTCACTTAAAACATCGTGTAAAATAGTACTCGAGGCCCGTTTAGATAATTACCGACGAACCGGGAAGCGAGGCCTCGAGGCCCGTTTAGAACGCATGGACTTCACTTAAAACATTGTGTGAAACTAGCTACATGCCCGTGCATTGCTACGAAAAACAAAATTGATAACGAAAAATAAAGATTAAAAAATAAAAAAAATTATTTTACAAGATCAAACATCTATCTTTAACGCTTCGTTTCTTGTGAAAGCTGGCTAATTAAAGCAACGTTTCGTTTCTTGAGTAGGGCAATTAAGCAGGGCAATTAAGTAGAGCAATTAAACAGGGCAATTAATGACGTGTAGAATGGACCACTGCCACCAAGTGGTGCTTTAGAATAGTAGAGATAGATAATTGCCGATGAACCGGGGGGAAAAAAGTCATGTGTTTCAAAGAGGATCTTAGCTTCGTGCTATCCTATCCCATCGTGCAAATATAGTACAATATAAGAGTTGGATCCTGTTTATAACGCATAGATTCTGTAGAAATATCACAGGCAATATTTTAATCTATTATAATATTAAAGTAGAGGTAAAAGAAGCCACCACGTTCGCTCTCAAGGCTAAAAATTCCCACATTAATCGGAGAAAAAAGAAAGATCTACATCATTGATCATGGTGGGTCCAGATTATAACGGTCTAGATTAAAAAAAAGAGTCTGTGTATTGCACAATACATGATCTAGATTACAACGGTCTAGATTAAAAGAAAGAGTTTGTATCATTTATATTACACTAGCTAAAAAATCAAAAATTGGATTCGATACGATAACGGTTTAGTTTAATGCCAAGAAAGAGTTCAAAAATCTCAACCACTTATTTTGGTGAGACCAAATTATAATGGCGCATATTAATCTATATAGATATTAGAGTTATATAAAAAATATACAATTATAGAAAATATAGTTGTATATCAAAGATAATCGTATCATAATATCTAGCCATGCCAAGATCCGAGAACTAGCTGCTGCCTGCGGCCTGCCTGCCTTCTTGTCTCTCTCAGACTCACACTTGTCTGTTGGTAAAGCGCTCTTCTTCTTAAAGACACTAGTATATTGCCCGTGCTAACGCTACGGCGATATTTGGTAATACAATTCAAATAAGCAAAAGGTGTTATATGTTTTTATAATCAAGTGTCGTAAGATGTGCACAAAAGAAAAATACAAAGATTTATTATATCGTTGATTACATAAGCAAGTGCATAAGGTAACATAGCAGCTGTTTATCATGGCCACCATGTTGTTTTCTTTACAGACATGATACCCTCCTTGTCCTGTCTAAAGGTCATCACAATTTCCCAATGCAGTGATCTCAAAATAGTCTCCAATGGGTCCAGGATATCAAGCTTTTCCCTGATGATGGCCCAACCTCCATGCCTCAAAATCCGGTCCATCTCAACCACAATCGCGACAGGTCGCTTACATCTACATAATGCAAGCAATAATATATCAAGCATTTTGTTTAGTTAATGTATAGCAGGCTTCTTCTAGAAACAAAATTCAGGCACACCTATTGTAGAGTAGATGTTGTGTTCCACAAGAACCATGAGATCCAGCAGAAATAAACAGTGTACCAGAAGATCAGAATGCATTCCATAGTCTATACTGAGTACAATAATAATACTACACATCATATAAAGTCCAAGTAAGGCTACTCTTTTTGATAACACACCTGTTCTTGGATAATGGTCAGCATGCAGAAGATCGTAGGACCTCGGATATGTGCTCAATGGTTCACACCAATCATGATAGACACCAATCAGCCCACGCTCATAGATTATGGGTAGGGTGTTCGGAGCATGCACATGAACGACATTCATGACCCAAACTTTTTTAAATGCCAATGCAGCAGCAAAACTGCAAGGAAACAATCACAGTTGATTCATTACATATATTTAAAAGTAACAGACTAACAATGCATATTACCGAGAGCAATTCTATTAGTAATTGGGAATTAGAAAAGGAGATTCATACCCTCCATATACAGCTTTCATGTCCAGTACATTTCGGATATTTGACCAATCAATGCCCAATCCATCCAGATATGACCTCTCAACAACAGACTTCCAATGACTATGATCAGCTGCCCGATTAATGTAATCTAACTACAACCAAATTGTAAACAGCACCACTGTTATGGTTACGAAGCCAAAAAATAGTGGAACAAGGGCTTTGGTGGGCCCCAAAAGGGACTTAACCGAAGCCTAAGGAATGAGGAACGAGTAGAAGGAACTTGTATATATTTGGTGCTAAGTTACAAGTGTGTCAATCCCCCACACCGTGGCCCTTGGGCCCTATATATAGTGCTAGAGGGGGTCAAGGGATTACTGTAACACCCCGGCATTTACTATGCCTGAATGCTACCAAACAAAAGCTAAACAACATCTAGATACCATAATTAAACATAAATTCCAGCAAAGGCGCACATACTAAGAACCGAGATTTCGGCAGCATCTCCTTTGTTTTTCCATGATTCGGAGCAACAACAAAGTATCACAAGTTATATCATAATGGAAAGCATCTAAAACAGCAATAACATGTGACATAGCAACAATTTAAGTCCAGGATAAAGCATTCAACCACTTCATGAGCTAAACGAATCAAATAATAAGACCGAGTACACATTTAAGCAATACTCCAAGTTTCATGGCAATATTTTCATTATCATGACTCCAAATGATAACACTGTCTAATTTGTGTGGAGCTACGTGTAGATGTGTAGCTAAACCCTTTTCCCCGCATGCCGGTTTCATGGTACCTAAGAAAAACAACATAAACACAAGCGTGAGTTCATCACTCAGCAAGTATATTGCATTGGAACAAGAAAATACATTTCAATACCTTCATCACCACCTTTTTACATACAACATCATACACATCTCATATTCATAGTGTAAGCATATCATTGACATCATCATAAATCATCCTCACATAATGCAATGCAATGTAATGCAATGCGATGCACATATCTCCTTGGAAACTCATACCGGTATGGTTGAGTACACACCCGTCGGTGTGCACCCTCTCCCCCCTTCCATCCCGAAGATGGAGGGTGCCTAATCCTCGCTTCTGTTCACCGCGGTGAATGGAATCACGATGTAGGACTTACTCATTGGCTCTCCGGATTAGTCATAACTTTCTCACCGACCTTCCCGGACTAGTTATGACTTTCTCACCGCCCGGACCATGTAATCATGCCATGTATGCAAATATGCCAACATCATAATTAACTTGTACATTAACACATGGCATCTTAACATGATAAACATACTCATCATATCATTGGCAAACATTAAAGCATGGCATGTGAACATATCATATATTCAATCTTCAATCTCAATCAATCAAACAACCTACAATCGCTATCCATTACAATACACTTGCCTCAACCACGGGCGACGGATTGGCGAGAAGTAGAAGGCCCTCCCGGGGTCACACCACCTGCACATAGGGACCACACACTCACAACCAAGCCCACAAAACAGTACGCAAACCCTCATCTATCCCGACATTGCCAACTACTCGCAAAACCCGAAAACAACGGTTCTGTCTCGTCGGGACAGCAGCCTTCCAAAAGGCATAACTCGGGTTCTAAGACTCCGAATCAATTAAACGAGTACATCCTCGTGTAGCTTAGGAAATTTCCCAACTTTTTCTAGGTATAAGGAAAGACTGATTCGGACTCTAAAGTTGTTTAATCTACAAAATACCGTGATCTGTTCCAATCACGTCACAGATTTTAACACGCTCGGTAAAACAGCCATAACTTTCAAACGGCTGGGCAAAATTTAACGTTCTTTATATCCACAGAAATATAATGAAATTATCTACAACTTCTTCAACATCCGTATGACCAGATTCCGAATCTAAATTGGCGAAAAACCGAACCATAGGTGGACTGCTCATGCTACCCGAAACAGAGAACGTGGCAACTTCTAGATCTAATTCAATCTACTCAAATCCAGCACCACCAATTGATCTAAAAACTTGATAAACACCCTTATAACAGTACCTAGACCAACCCCAAGGATTCCCATGGCCATACCTTTGCCCAACGCACGAAAACCCAATAGATCTCCTCCCGGTTCGCGCGATCTCCTTCCTCGCTCCAATCCCGCCGGATCTCCTCGTCGCGGAGCGCTCCAACGGATGGTTCTTTGAGGTGTGGAGGTGGAGAACTACCCTAGGGGCAGCAAGGGAGGAGGAGAGGTGGTGGAGAGGTGGTGGAGCAATGGGGAACAATGGGGGAGGTGGAGGCGCCACAAGGAGGAGGTGGGGAGGTGTGGGGGGGCGGCTAGGACTTGTGGGGGCGCAAGGGCAGGGGGGTGGACGCCTAAAGGGGCTGGGGGAGGCCCCCAACCAGGTCTCCTACTCCTATTAGGACTCAAACTCCATCCCACCAAAGCCCACGACCCTTTCCTTTAGGCCCAAACTCCCCCGGAAAGGCCCAAAACCCCGGAAACGGCCCGAAAACGCTATTAAGCCTCCTATCATATGGTTTTAACCTTCAATACCATATTTCATAAAGTTTTTTGATCTTATCATTCACATTAAATAATGTCACACCATTCCGTAGTGTCACATTTACAAATGTGCCCCCCTGAAGTGCTACAATAGTAGGGCAAAACAGTCCTCCCCTCGGGACGCCCATGTGTCACCTAGCGCTGGCTTTTGTCAGGCAGCCCTAACCGGGCCTCCGCAAGCCTGGTCCAGTGAACCGGTCGGATCTGGCGGTCCTGGATGTCCAGGTATTGGATCTAATGGCCGCTGGTGGGGTCCCTCCAGATCTGTGTTTGCAAAGACTGGAAGGGCAGATGGTGGGGGGCCATCCCCACAATAACCACCATACCCAGTTTATGTTTACCAACCTAAATCCCAATAGTACCACATAGTAAAATGCAAAATTGTCCTTGTCCACCATATAAGTTGACCTCAATTTGAACCGAATCATGTAGATAACAAAAAGTGTAGCTGCAAGTGTAGCACTCGGCCGCAAGATGGATGTCATACTCCATGACAAAGCTGCAGTATAGTCTAACAGCTAGAAATAATGTAGTTAAATCCTGAGATTTAAGGGATAGTCCTGCAACATTTAAAATAGAATTCTTAAGTTCTTCGTAAATCAGGGCATTAGTACGAAGAAATGAATATAAAACACATAAATAATGCAATAAAATGATAAAGAAATGCTGATAGACGTGAAGTTATACTACTATTTATCTACACACATACAGCACCATGCTAGTCAGTAGTCACTTCTCCGATGAAAACATATAACATATTCACGTGAATGTACTTTATGATTGCAATCCATGTGAACAAAGCGCATGTCTGACCAAACGATGTTGAGGATCGAAAATATCAATGTACCGGAACCATGACCTAAGATCGAAGGTTTAGGGGTTTTATTAACTTTGAGTGGTTCATCCCTAACCTACTCCAACTTGTTTGGGACAGAAGGCTTGATTGTTGTTGTTGTAGATTGTACATCAATAAAAATTCAGTTAGTAAACCTTTTAAAAATATATATAGGAATTCCATTGTGACAAAACAACTTAACTTTTGCAGGTACCTAACAAATAGAGAAGTACATGAGGAGCTTCAATAGGATTTAGACCAATATGGACCCAAATTGCAGACAACGCATTACTTATCATCCATGACTATAGAAGAAGCAAAAGAAAATATATGCATGCTAATCATTTGTAGACCACTTCATAATATTGCCTCCTATAGTTCTATGCTAATATGTCTAATTTTAAAGCTCAAATGGTTGGCTTTGCATACGAACAACACATGTAAAGTCATAAACATAAGAACAACAACTCAAGCAGAAACATGCCCAAAGAAAAGTCCTTGGTAGAGATAGTTCGCTCCTCTTAAGTATGGAATCATAACAAGTTAACCCCTCCACATTCCGCACCAAAACAACTGCTCCAAACAAACCACCTCGATTTTATGTATGATCAATCTGTCCATCTCTGACGTGATAATACCCACACCCAATTTATAAACCAGATAAGGGTAGATATTACCACCAATTTACACCAAAACCTCTGAATGGGAGCTCCTAGAAAGCAATTGGATTGAAGCCTACCCAAATTCTCCAACTTGATTCGGTTCAGTTCATCCAAACACACTGCATCATTCCCAGCATTGGGACTATTAAGCCTATACAAATTTGCCCCAGCAAAGTCGGTAGCACACATGTAACCAAAACTCCTCACAATCGTGCCGGTAAGTGGTAACGCAACTTTCTAACATAGAACGACTTGCAGCTCTAGGAGGATATCAGATCAGTAATTAGCTACATCTCCCATATCAAAACCCTAAAAGCGATTACTCTGGCGTCTCTCGACTCCACAAACAAATCAACTCGCAAGAAATTAGCATTAAATGTGAAACGTCCGACACAAAATAGATCGAATAAATATCCCAACCAGCGGCGCTGCAGTTCCTAGATATTCACCGTAATAAATCACCAATTTTCCGAATGTTTTACAAATTGCGCCGGAAAACGCTTCTTACGATCTGAAACCCGATCGGTAAATTCTTCCAAAAGCCTAGCCCCAAGCGAGGCTCGCCGCAGATCGGCGATCTCGATGGATCGAGGTGAGCAACGAGCGAACAGGAGTCGAGGGGGCGGGTAGGGGCGAACCAGACAGGTCTTCTCCTTGGTGAGCTTGTAGATGAGGACGCCCGATGCGAAAGCAGCGTCTTGTGCCTCGGCCGGCGATGAAGAGGTTGTCGTGGTCGTGGACGATGAAGCGTATGAAGACGAGCGCGGCCATGCCGATGACCACGGTGAGGAAGACCTTCACCTTGGGTGGCTGCCGCCGCACCCACGAATCAGATGACCTTGGTGATGACGCGATAGGAGATATAGGACTGGACGCCGGTGCCCATCTTGACGGGATCCGTGATGGAAATCGACAGGAACGGCGCCCCAGCCGCCGTCGCCGGCGACCGCGGGCTGTGCGACTGGCTCCTCTCCTGCGACAGCGCGCATAGATAGATTCAAATAAGCAAAAGCAAAGCGGATCAAAGAGGAGATCAATCCAAAACCCCAAACAAAAGAGATTTATCGAAAAGAAAATGATAAAAGGAGGAGAATGAGACGAGCTTTGGTTTGAGATCCAGCCAACAAGCAGTACACCAAACCAGATCTCACGGAGCCTGAGAGGGTCGTCCCCTTGAGGAGCTTGCTCCTCCTCTCTCAGATCAGATCCCAAATGCCCTCGTAGCTGCCCACGCCCCGCTCCCTCATCGTATCCATGGGCGGCCTCAGGGCAGCGTCCCCGTCGTCGGGCGCGGGCGTGGGATCGGATCCCCCTCCGCTGCGTGTGGCGATGGCGTGCGTGGTGGCGTCGGAGGTCGCCACGGTGCTCGCCGTCATGCGCCTAACGTCCGGCTGGCCGGGTCCGCTACGGCGAGGGCAGCGGCGCCAATGACAAGCACCTCGACCACCCCCTCATCGCAGGGCTCAAGTCGCTCCGCCGCCGCGCCGCCTCCTGGGACCCACACCGCTGGAGAGAGGAGTGTGTCGCGGGTGCAGCGTGGAGGGTTGGCCTGCGGCGAGATTTGGAGGGCAGATGGAGGCTACAAGATCCCCAGCGGCGGCGGATCCCCGGTGATCGCCGGCGGTGAGCGGAGAGGGGAGGAGCCGGAGGCGAAGCGAGCACCAAGGTGGCGTTGGGGGCATCGCACACGGGCGGGCGAGCGATTGGGGGCGGCATGGACGGGCGATTGGGGCCACACGGGCAGGCGATTGGGGCCACACGGGAGATTGGGATGAACCGGATGATTTAGTCCATTAGATTTGATGAAGTGATGTGAGAAAACATCTTAGCGCTTGATTATGAGGAAGGGGAATTTCTGGGTGCACATGTTAGGGTGAACAAAGAAAAGGTATCCTCTATGGGGGATGAATAGTGTGTGCATGTAGAAAAGAATTAACTGGTGAATTATATAGGGGTCAAGATTTGCCTAGTGATCACATTGCAAATATTGGTTTTAGCTTTTCTTTTAGAGCAAAAGAGAGGTGATAGCTATGCAGGACACAGCAAACGTCCCCAAATAAAGCTAAGAATTTTCCTTTTTGGACGTACGGGCATGATTGGGGTTGTGGATGGTGTACATACCCAAAGAAAAAGATCATATAAAGTCTCAAATTTTACTCAAAAGTTCGTTCGTCACTCTAAACTATGAAACCAATTATCCCTTCAAACTTTGTAATCTAACTCAAATAACATACTGACCAATTTTGCATAATGATATTGCACACGCGCGCAAGATGAATATATAGTTTTGCCAAACAAGATGATATATTTAGCAAGTTTAGGTCAATGACAGGTGTGACTCACAGGGACTTCTCTTCTAAATCGAAATACCGACAACCATAAAAGCATAATTGGGAACTCGACGGGGCGAAGCCCATGTGAGCCCACCTATCATTGATCTAACTTGGTAAGTGTGATTCAAACATCTAACTTCATAATTCGAAGTTATAGGCTTTCAGTCAAAGTTGAAGGGTGCGGACGTAGTCGTTCCTAACATCAGTCCCGGTCGTCTTTAAGTCCAACGCCCACCTATGGACGCTCTTCATGGCCACATCCTTCCTAAAAATTGCTCCTGTTTTTCTACTTGTGCATGTTACGAAAAGTAGTCATTCGCCCACGCCAATCAACAATACGTCAATGCAATCACATGAACAGAAGTAAAAACACTCGCAATGTAAAGGGAAAAAGCTCTATCTTTATTAGATTGATTTTTCTGTACAAGATAATGCCTAATATATAGTAGAAAAACCCATAGAGATCAATTCGGATTCGCCCATCAATGGATAAAGTCCTTCCAAACAGCGACAGGGATTCTATCCGTATCATAACACTCCCCCTTGGGTGAATACCACGCAATGCACATGCCTCATTAAAAACTACTCCTAAAAACCCAATGGGAAAAAAGCAATGGAGAAAAGAGTACATTGCACTCACACTCCATGTTACACTAGTTGTCTCATTAAAAATCTTTATGTGAGAAACTTCAGAAAAACTCACTAAGGGAAAAGAGCACAACTCATAATCTTCAGAATCATGCAAAAAGTATCATTATTTAGGGATTCACTCCCTCCTGAACTTTGCAAATGTCTAAGTCATCTCATTTCAATTCCGTTAATGCATATTTGGAAAGTAGACTTTGGTAAAGATTTTGTGAATAAACCTGCTAGATTTTCACATGACTTAGTTTGCATTATTTTTATCTCACCATTATTTTGAAGTTTGTGAGGATAGAAAAAATTAGGAGCAATATGCTTCATGATATTGTTCTTTACATAACCCATTTGCATATTTGTGGAATACAAGCAGCATTATCTTCATAGATAATGGTGGGGGTATCGACGGTATTAAGACTACATGACTTCTGGATATAGTTAATTACACGTCTTAGCTAAGCACACTCATGTAAGGCTTCATATAAAGATTTAATCTCTGAGTGGTTGGTAGAAGTAGCTATCAAGGTCTGCTTAAAAAACCGTCAAGAAATGGCTGAATCACCTCAGAGAAACACAAAATCAATCTTAGATTTGGCATTGTGGGGATCTGACAGATAGCCAACATCCATATATCCCACCATAGTTAAGTCTTAGTTCTTTTGGAAAAATAATCCAAGATCTTTAGTACCTTGGAGGTATATGAGTAAAGTCTTGATACCAACCAAATGTCTTCTGGTTGGAGGCTGCATTGTGTCTTGCAAGCAAATTTACCGCGAATGCAATATTAGGCCTTTTGCAATTCGCAAGGTATATAAGTGCACCAATAGCACTTAAATATGGGACTTCAGGCCCTAAGACTTCCTCATTTTTCATTCTTGGTCTCAATGGGTCTTTATCCACTTCAAAGGATCTCACAACCATGGGATTTTTTAAAGGATGAGATCTATCCATATTAAATCTTTTCAATACCTTCTTGGTATAGGCAGATTGGTGTACAAAAATTTCTTCTGGGAAATACTCAAGCTGTAGCCTAAGCAAAGTTTGGTTTTACCTAAATCTTTCATCTCAAACTTTGTCACGAGGTAAGCACTAGCTCCCTTTATTTCTTATGTGGTTTCGATGACATTTAAATCATCGACATATACTAAAATTAAACATAATCCATTCTAGGATTTCTTTATGAACACACAGGGACAATATTCTTTCTTCAAAAGGAACTCACTAAGTCGATTGTACCACATTCTTCCCGATTGTTTAATCCGTATAACGATCTCTTTAGTTTGACGCTATACATGTTGTGACTTTTAGGATTCGGAATTGTAACTCCTTCAGGGATTCATATAAATATCTGTATCTAGTGACTCGTATAAATATACAGTCATTACATCCATCAATTGTATTGATAAGTTTAAGCTTGCTGCCATTAATATTAATTTTTGGAATATTATTCCATTCATTACAGAAGAATAGATTTCATTTTAACCGATGCTGGGTCTCTGCATGAAACCTTGTGCTACAAGCCTCGCATTATATCTCACCACTGAGATATTTTTATTTCTCTTTAGGATGAAAAATCCATTTGATCCTGCAGGGAACACTTTTGGAGAAGTTCGGTCAACGGGACAAAAAACGTTCCTCTTATTAAGCGAGCACTGCCTCAATTGTTATTTTCATTTGACCCTATCTGAGCGCTTCTGGCACACTGTCATAGACTTTGGTTTTGGATCTAGATTTTAGTAATTTTAGAGGCGAAATATGTCGACAATTGTACAAGCAAATATACACTGGGGTTATTATCTTCAGGATGGATCACTTCAGGGATATTACCATCTCCTGGATGGCTTACTTCAGTGATTTTCTCAACGTCAGGTTGAGGTTCTTCCACTGTCACGGGTTGTGTTCTCATTTGTTCGGCTCTCTACTTCTGCGGATGTCTCAGCGGAATTGAGTCCGTGCACCTAGAGGTCTCCCCCTCATTTTATCATGAGGGTCAAGAGTGGGTTCAATATCTTTTTGGGTATTTTCACTCTTTCAAGTGCATATACTGCAGGTATATGAGGTCTTTTCACTCTCTTAAGATCAATGAATGTATTTGGCAGATTATTAGCTTATTTGTTGCATATTTATTATCATCTGAACTATAAGTTTGGTCTCTTTAGTGCATGGATCTAACGACTCAGCATTTTTTAATGTGGTACTTATCTCCCCCTAATACCAACATCCTTAGTACAATCTGTGTACCGAGATGTGTACAAATTCCCTGTTATAGGCTCTAGGTATTAAATAATTGACAGAGATTCATAACCTACATATATTCTCAACTTCTAGTGAGGTCCCATGGTGGTACGCTGTGGTGGAGAGATTGGTATGTATACAACACACCCAAATCTTTGCAGATGAAAAATACTTAATCTTTTCCAAGCACTATGTGCAATGGGGAAATTTTATAATCTGCAGTTGGTCTGAGTTGAATTAATATCACAGTGTACAACATTGTGTGGCCTCAACAGCTGGTGGATAGCCTATTATTCTACAAAATGGCCAAGCAATAAGTTTTATTTCCATAATTAATAACTCTGCAATGCCATTTTGAGTGTGAAAATAGGGTACGAAATGCCATATGTTAATGCCCAGAGCCATTCAATAATCATTAAATGCTTTTGAGGTAAATTCACTAGCATTGTCCATTCGAATAGACTTGATCCTTTCTTCTGGAAACGAAGCTCTTAACTTAATTATGTTGGCAATTAATTTTGCAAAGGCATAGTTCCTAGTAGATAAGAGACATACGTATGGCCAATTAGTAGAAGCATCTTATCACTTCCATAAAATATCTTAAAGGGTCTAACAGGGGCTGAATGAGTCCACAAATATCACGTTGAATTTTCTTCAGAAGATTTAGCGATTTTCCCCTAACTTTTAGGTAAGAAGATTTAACTATAAACTTTCCTATAGTACAAACAGGGCATAAGAAATCTTCACGTATAGAAAAATCTTTATGCTATGGCCAACAGAATTACTAATTATTTTTCTCATAATACTTAACTTAGGATAGCCCAGTCGATCGGCTAGATCTTAAATATTTTTGGGTTTTCATTGCAACATAAACTTCAGGTTTTATATATGCATAGTATAACTCAGAGAAATGTTTTTGACCACACGTTTATTACACCCATTAATCTTAGTCATAAGTAGGTATTCTGTACCATCCTCTTTCTATTTGTATATGAAAACCATGCAGACCAATGTCTTTAAAACTTAAGTGAGTATGACTGAACTCAAGGTATAATATGGCATTCATCTAGCGACAACTATAAGATCATCGCTTCTGGCGATAGTCATAATATTTTCAAATCAGTTGGTGTGGTATGACTGTCTTCTAGAGAGATTCCTTCCTCCATCATTGGGGTATACTTTGTTCTATATTAGAAGTATGACTTGGTAATTAGACAATTGTTGCATCAGGAATAAATGGTAGAATATAGAACAAACATAGCACAATTAATCAAATATATGAGAAATATGCATTTATTTAATTTTAAATAATAATCGCTCAACAAGAGCATAGACCAAATGTTCAGTCAGGAACTAGGGCTAAACTGATGAGGAGACTTATAAGGAATATGTGACATCGATTAGCAAAGTGAAGGAATACTTAGAATACTAATCCGAGTCTCCATATGAGTTGTATGTGTCCTTCTAGGACTTCTCGAACTCAATAATTTTAAGAACCATACCATCACACTTTTCAGCACCCGTGTCAAGAACAGGTTGAACGGTGAAGTATGATTCAACATTGTTTCCCCAGGTCTTATCGACTTTTCAGTGTATTTCGTGTAAAGGTCTACCACATGCTTGGGATATGATAGTTGTACAACCAATGGTCAGTGCATCCATACCTAAAACAGTGTCATGCAGGGGTTGATAGCCTTGTTAGTGGAATCTTGCTTCTGGAAGCCCCTAGCCTTTTACCTTTACTTTTTCGCTATGAATTACCTCTTCCCCTATCTTGATTTTCCATTCTTCCATTTATCCCCTTTATTCATTTGGCCCTTTCTGCGGCCATAGCTATTGTTAGCCTACTGATCATTTGCATGTGCTTCAGGCATTGCATGACCCTCATTAAGGAGTGCACAATTATTCTTTATCAGAAGTTCATCATGTTTTTCTACTTCTAGCAAAATATATATAAGCTCGGAGTACTTTTGGTATTTGGCATGTATTATTACAACAATATTCTCATATTGGGTGGAAGATGCATAATGACTTGTCGATCATTTTAACATTAGTAACTTTCTGGTTACAGAACGTTAGTTCAGTGACAAGCTTATGCATGACAAAGATATATCCTGCCATAGCTTTTAAAATCCTGAAAGCGAGGGAGGATCCATTCGTGTTGTGCTTCTAGCAACAGGATGGATCTGTAACGCCCTAGTTTTCGCTTTCTGGAGAAAAATCTAATTTAAATAAACTAAATTCAAAAGTTTGGATTTTCTTTGGTGTTTATATTAACCTGGCATCCTTTCCTATCCAAAATCAAGATTCAATTCCCCTCCGGTCGAAAAATCGATTTTCCAGTTTCCGCCAGTACCCGAAATTTTACCGGAGTCCAAAAATGCTCCAAAATTCCCCAAACCACTTCAATTGTGTTCCAAATATTCCAAAATGATTTTAGGAATCATTTCCCGGATTTTTGGACCTCTGTTCCTATTTTATCTCGCGCGGCTTTTGTTTAATGCCTGCGATCCGCGCCCGAATATTCAATTCCACAAAAATCATCCAAATTCCGCGGAACCAATTTTATTGGGTCCCAAATATTCTAAAATGGCTCTAGGAATTTTTCTGGAATTTTTAGGCCATTTTTCCTTATTTTTCTCTAGGGCGAATTGTTTGCGTAAAGGAGGACCAATGGGGGCTTGCCACGTGTCACGTGAATAGTAGCCTTCTTCAACCTCCAGCCAACTCCAAGTTACAGAGAAGCTTGCAAGTGCTCCAATGGCTAGGGCTTGTATTCAAATGTTCATAACTTCTTCATCTCAACTCCAAAACGTGAACGGTCGGTTGCGTTGGATCCGCGGCGACGATCTCTTGCCATTCCCCACCTTGATTAGCCGCTAATCTCGCCGGAATATGCGCAGTTTACAAAAAACCGAAATGGCTTTAATCCTCATTATCTCGGCCGTTTCTCGTCCAAATGTCGCACCACCACCTCCATTCACTCCGTATAAGAATCCCCTTTCCGGGAGTGTGCTCCCCTTTCCCTCTACTCCACGCGTTTGCCCGTGAGATCAAGAAAACCGAGGTTGTGTCACACTTTTTCGGTGTTCTTCAAGTTCTTGCTCATAGATCCTTCCCCGGTGAGCCATTCTTCATGCCACTTGGTTCCTTGTGACCATGGATGAGTCTAGCTTCTAACCCAATCATCAATTTTAGGTTTGATCAAGAGTTGGGGACGAATTTCAAGTTTTTCTCATTCCGGCCGAACCTCCGTTCTTCGTCGATTTCTCCGATTCCGGTGAGGTTTGGCTCAATTCCTTCCTTCTCTAGGTTCCTAAGGATGTGATCTAGATGTTCTAGGCTTTTATTTGGTCCAAATCCATGCGAAAATGGGGCAAAAATTCGTTTTTTTGGAAGAAAAGGGGGCTCTGTAACTTTGGGTAGCAAACAGTACCTTTTTCTTTTTTCTTGATTTTCCATCATTTTCCAACTTCGAACGCTTATAACTTCTCCGTCCGAACTCCGTTTGATCTCATCCAAATTTCTAAATTCATCTAAAATCAAGATCTACCTGCCAGTACTAATTTTGTAATTTTTGGAATTTATTTATTTTCTTTTATTTATTTATTGTCTTGTTTTGCGCGTAGTCGACGCTTCCGCCGAGTCCGCCGACCCCGCCGCCGGACTTCAGAGAGTTCAACCTTCTCGCTGTGACCGAGGCAAGTCTCCTTGACGCATGTTGATCCTATGATTTATAAATGTTTTACACTGTTTTATAAATTGCATTGCTATTTATCTAAAATGATGATGTTAACGTTAGATTATTAGTTATACCTATTGTTCCTACCTCCTTAACATTGTTATCCCTGCCCCTTTGTCGCCCTAGTGTAGTAATCCACCAATATAAATGTTTTTGGAAAAATATTTTATCAGGGAAATAACTATTGGGAAGACAGTGTGGATGTAACATATTAGTATAGGACGTAGATTGAAGCTAGAACCCAATTTGATTGGAGATTACATGAATATTAGTATTGATGGGGATTGTTAATTATGAAGTTGATCTATGAACGTTGATGATTGAAATATTGTGAAGTTGGATTGTTATAGTAGCTCACATTATAATGGATTGGGGGAAATCTTGGAAGATGTATGGTATTGTGAAGTATTCTTGTTGGATTAAATAGGTCAGTATGAGTAAATAATATGTTGAATTGGATTTCTTAGGTTGATAAAACAGTGTCGAATGAGAATCAGAGTTAGTTGGGTTACTAGTGCTTGTTGGAGAATTATTACTAACTGATCGATTAAGAAATAGATGATTGTGGAAATATAGATATATGATAATCATTTATGGAGAATTGTGAATGATCCAGGATATTTGGTGGTTTAGTAAAGGATAATATTCTTGGTGGATTAAAGTCGATGATTTAGAGGTGATGATGTAAAGGATTAATACATGGCACTATGAAGTAGTATCGGTGGATTGTATTCTAGATTATTAGAGATAATATTGTGAAGTATTATCGGTGGATTGTATTCTAGATGATTAAAGGGGATATTGTGAAGTATTCTCGGTGGATTAGTGGGTGATTTTATGAAATATTCTTAGTGAATGATAAGGTGGATCGTCGTATGAATGATGGATAAATCAGTAACACAAAGTATAGTTCAAGGGAAATATTCCATATACCAACATGATTGTGGTTTAAATATGATTTTGGAGTTATGATGGTACCATGATATACTTCTTACTTGTTGGATACTATATTGGATTGGATTATTCTTATGATTATCAAATTATGGTAATAGAAGGATTATTGGAGAATCCGCAGTTGATTATCAGGATTGTAATCAAACCTGAACTTTGTATTTTTTATAAAATAAACTATTGGTGGAATAGAATAGTATGGTAGCAATGCTTAGCCTCGCTATCGGTCAATATTCACCTATGGGTGGGACTTTCAATTATCTCTTGAAAATTTGTATTGGAAGTTATAGGCAAGGAGTATTGCCAATGGTTTACAAAATAAAAACAAAATGAAAAATGGTTTTGGACTGGGGCGGAATGGTTTGTCTGGTGGGCGCGGAGGGAGTGCTAGCTTTCATTGCGCAAGTACCGCCCCAAGTCAATTAAGGACCGACGCTTATGATTGTCTCCATTCTAAGCATAACCGTACAACCACATGTCAAAGTGGGCACGACCTGGCTAACTAATTTGTAGAAACCTGACTTCGACTCACCACTCGGTGGAATGTGAGAGCCGGAAAGAGGCATTGTTGTTGTTATTGTTTTTCTCACTGCAGCGCAAGAGGGGCTTCAGATCGGGCGGATAGAACCCTAACAATGTGAAACCTCGGCCAATTGAGTCGGGTTAGGCGTATACATTGTAAAAGCCTTGTCATGATATCCTGCCGCACACCCAAGGAAGTGTGCTAATAGCTTGGCATCAAGGGAATATCATGTCTTGTGGGTAAAGTTGTACACCTCTGCAGAGTTAAAACTATTCGAATAGCCGTGCCTACGGTCAAAGGCAAAGCTTCTTTGAATGCTTTCATCTTGGTAGACTTTGGTTTTGGTTTCAAACTAAACAATGTTTCGTTTTGGGATCCGGAGCGGTTAGAACTCTCGGGTGTGCTTAGCGGCTAAAGCCAGGTAGGTGGAAGGAACTCGATTTTGTGAACCATGGCGAATGAGCCATGTGATTGGATGGAACCACGATTTTGTTGGGATGTGGCGGATAGAGCACGATATTAGTGAGTGGTGGTTAGAACCTTCACTACAATATTACATAATTCAATTATTAAAAAGAATTGCTCAAATATGCTTTGTGAAAATTATTAACAAGTATGATTGGATGAAACTTGGCTTTATGCAAAAGAACCATATTAAGCCATTTTTGGATAGCCTACATTGTGCATAATTTCCCAGACTTGCTGAGTACTTTATGTACTCACGTGCTACATTCTAATCATCCCTCAGAAGTGAAAGAAGCTGTCAAGGAATTCCAACGACTAGGGCGCGCTCCCCACTCGATTGCCTGTGGGCATTTGGATGGGTCGCTTTGGTGTTTTCGTCTTCCGCTGCAGTTGTTCAAGTTGTTCCGCCTGTTCAGGCCATAATGGTAAACCTTGACCTTAAGGTCTTTGCTTTTATTTGGTATTATTCTTATTTAGTTATTTGTATTCGTGATATGGTTGTTGATTCATCACTTTTGACTGTGTGTACTAGCTACTGATCTGGGACTAGTACAGAAATACACAGAGGACTCCGGATAGCCGATCCGGGGGCCTACAGGATCTTTGCCGGTTACACTTTTTTTACATGGAATTCAAAAGTACTAGGTGGCCCTCTTCCATCAAATATTCGGCTTTCATGACCGTAAAGATGGTGACTCAGGAAGTGCAAAGCCATACACCTGGCTGCTTTGGGAAGAGCAGTGGTACTAGCTTCAGGTTGGGAAAACAGTGGCTCCAAAAGATCGAGCTATCATATTAATCTTAGTATTTATTGCCTGGGTAAGGTAATCGCTGCCATTCAGAGCAAGCTCAACAAATTCCCTCTATGTGATGTCCAATATATCCTATTTTTATTTATGCAAAATTATTTTACTACAGGTAATATTAATATATTACATGCCCATTCATAAACCAGTAAAACTTGGTCTATATATATTCAATAGGTAATTATCTAAATTTTTCAGAATTTTTCTAGTAGTTTTCATAGTTTTCAGCTAATTATTTAAGCAATATTTAGAATTACTAAATCACAAAAAAATAAATTTCAACATGAAATTATGCTAGGACAATAAACTCAGAGACACAAGGCTCTCAATATTTTATCTAGAATTTTGCTAGCATTTTCATGATTTTTTGTTGATTACTAAGCAATTTTCAGAATTTCTTAACAATAGAAAAATAAATTCCAATACCCATAAACATAGAATGTTTACTAGAAAAAATAAATCCAGAGCCAAAAAATATTCTAAATGTGTCATCCATAAATTTTCAGAATTTTTTATCATTATTTTGCAATTTTTTTGTTAATGATTAAGCTATTTTCAAAATTACTTAATGATAGAAAAATAAATTTGAGCACATAATAAACAAGGTATAATGCTTGAAAACTAATTTTTAGTATTTAACATTAAATTTTCAATATTTATTAACTATTTTCAAAATTTTAGAAACTTCAGATTAGCCAGACATATTTTTTTTGTTATGAACAAAAACTACACAAGCCCTATTTTTTTAATCAGATTAGCTAAGCAATCTAGGCAATTAGGGGAAATAATCTGCAGGATTAAAAGCTATTCAGGTGCATTTACTTATTGCTTCAAACTTACATATGGTTTGCAATAGATTAATCGCTTGATACCGATCAAAATTTGATGCAACGTAGATTAATGCATGCAAACTTTGTCTGGGAGCTTTTTTGCGATTTTCCCTATGAACTAGTATCGTTGTGGTAGTCTTGAAATTGTGCATATGATCCTCCCATAGTATCCTCAATAGACACGGTCGGCTATGGCGTGGTGCCATTGTCCACGCGCTGCGGGCTTTGGTACAGCCTCCAGAACATGTGCACCTTCGCCCAGACTTGAGCATACCCCCACTCCTCCGACCTATCTGGCGTGCCGGCGACGTTAGAGGACGCACTAGCCAGGAGGAAGAGAGCGGTGCAGTAGTACAGCAAGAACAACCTGATAAACCTCAGTGCCATCTTTGTGACTAGGATGCGGGAGGCTCTCAAGTGTCAAGATGCAAAGCGATGGGCCGTGTGTATGTTGGCATTGTGCATGATTGATGCCAGCTGGATGCATGGATGGATCTTGGTTGGATGCGTTTGCATGCGTGTTCGTTGTGTTTGCCTTTGACAGCTCCTGTGCGAGCACCGCCTGGGCGTAGTTTGCGAGCAGATCGATGAGGCCGATGTCAATCACCAGTGCGTGGCAAAGGTGGCTCCATCGTCGATGGCTTCGAGATCACGTACCCACTCGGGCCGCTCCGCCGCGCCCTCCTAGAGCACCTGGGCGTTCACCACAAACCCGACCCACTCCAACTTGCTAGACAGCAGCATGTCTCTCTGGTTCACCGACAACACGGTCTCATCCTACACGTGGTAGCCCACCAGCTTCCCCACTGCGTCGCATGTGGGTGCATGCAGGGACAACTCGCTGGTCCCTTCGTCCTCGCCAAAAACACCGATGGGCACGACGCCTACGGATTTCACCTTCTGCGCCTCGTCAGACAGCTCCGTCCGGAGGATGCCGTTCTTGTCGGCAAACACCATGACGCTGTCCATGATACTGGTCCTGCGACACGGCCAGTGATCAGCTGCTTCGATTAGCCATGGAGAGGAGCCGTGCTGATAATGTGTTGTGAAAAGTAGTCATTCACTCATGCCAATTAACAGTACGTCAATGCAATCACATGAACAGAAGTAGAAGCACACACAATATAAAGGGGAAAACTCTCTCTTTATTAGATTGATTTTTCTTTACAAGGCAATGCCCAATATACAGTAGAAAACCCCTAGAGATCAATTCGGGTTCACCCATCAATGGATAGAGTCCTTCCATATAGTGATAGTGATTCTATCCATATCATAATAGTGCAATCTCAATATTATTGATTCCTATTAATAAAAAAATTCGAAAGCAAAACTGTAGGACTCCAGAGGGCAAAAACCAAGATCGCGGATAGGTTCTTTCACCATTTTTTTTTTGCAAAAAAGACCCGTGTGACACTACGGAATGCCGAGACCTTATAAAATGTGAATGTTGAGGTCAAAACATTATAAAATGTGAAATCGAAGGTTGAAACCTTATGGTATGAGGTTTATTTGCGTTTCCGGGCCGAATCCGGGAGTTTGGGCCTTTCCGGGGAAGTTTGGGCCTAAGGGAAAGGGTCGTGGGCTTAGGTGGGGAGGTGTTCGAGTCCATGTGGGAGTGGGAGACCAGCGTGGGCTGGTTGGTGCGCCTCCCCCAGCCCATATGTGCGCCCCACCCCTGCCATGGGCGCCCCCCCAATGCCCTAGCCGCCCCTCACCTCCCCCACCTCCCCTTGTGGTGCCTCCCTCCTCCTAGCTGCCCCCCATCCTCTCCATTGCACCACCACTCCTCTCCTCACCTCTCCACCACCTTTGCTGCCCCTAGGGGAGTTCTCCACCTCACCACCCCAAAGATCCATCCATTGGAGCGCTCCGCGACGAGGAGATCCGGTGGATTTGGAGCGAGGAAGGAGATCGCGCGAACCGGGAGGAGATCCGTTGGGTTTTCGTTCGTCGGGCGAAGGTATGGCCATGGGGATCCTTGGGGTTGGTCTAGGATCTGTTATAAGGGTTAATATCATGTTTTTAGATCAATTGGTGGTGCTGTAATTGGGTAGATTAGATGAAATCTAGAGTTTGCCACGTTCTCTGTTTCGGGCAGCATGAGCAGTCGACCTAGGGTTTGGGTTTTCGCCAATTTAGAGTCGGAATTTGGTCGGACGCCTGTTGAAGAAGTTGTAGGTAATTTCAATACCTTTCAGTGGGTATAAAGAACGTCCAATTCCGCCCATCCGTTTGAAATTTATGCTCGTTTTACCGAACGTATTAAAACTATGACGTGATTGGAACAGATCACGGTATTCTGTAGATTAAACCACTTTAGAGTCCGAATCAGTCTTTCCATATACTTAGAAAAAGTTAGGAAATTTCTTAAGCTACGCGAGGATGTACTCTTTTAATTGATTCGGAGTCTTAGAACCCGAGTTATGCCTTTTGGAAGGCTGCTGTCCCGACGGGACAGAACCTCTGTTTTTGGGTTTTACGAGTAGTTTACGATGTCGGGGTAGAAGAGTGTTTTCGTAATGTTTTGTGGACATGATTGTGAGTGTGTGGTACCTATGTGCTGGTAGTGTGACCCCGGGGGTGCCCTCTACTTCTCGCCAATCCGTCGCCCGTGGTTGAGGCAAGTGTATTGGAATGGGTAGCGAGTTGCAGATTGCTAGTTTTGTTGAGATTGAAATGGAATATATGATATGTTCACATGCCATGCTTTAATGTTTGCCATTGATATGATGAATATGCTTTAGTATGTTATGATGCCATGTGTTAATGTACAAGATATCTATGATGTTGGCATGTTTGCATACATGGCCCGTGCGGTGAGAAAGTCATAACTAGTTCGGGAAAGGTCGGTGAGAAAGTTATGACTATTCCGGAGAGCCAATGAGTAAGTCCTACATCATGATTTCATCCACCGCGGTGTATGGAAGCGAGGAGTAGGCACCCTCCATCTTCGGGATGGAAGGGGGGAGAGGGTGCACACCGACGGGTGTGTACTCAACCATACCGGTATGAGTTTCCAGGAGATATGTGCATCGCATTGCATTGCATTATATGTGGATGTTATATGATGATGATATATGATGATGTCAATTATATGCTTACGCTATGAATATGAGATGTGTATGATGTCGTATGTGAAAAGTGGTGATGAAGGTATTAGAATGTATTTTCTTGTTCCATTGCAATATACTTGCTGAGTGTTGAACTCACGCTTGTGCTTTCTTGTTGTTTTAGGTACCATGAGACTGGCATGCGGGGAAGGAAAATAGTCACACTTCTACACGTAGCTTCACTCATTTGTTCCCACAGTCATTCAATTGGGTCTTGATAATAAATTAAGTGTGATGTTTATTGATTTATGATTTAGTTTTGCGTTATGAGAGTCTTATTGTTCGTTTGGCTCATGGAGACATTGAATGCTTGGAATTAGACTTATATTGCTGTCATGCCGTTAAATTATTGCTATTTTAGATGCCTCTTATATTGCCATATATTGCTATGCTGTTGATGTTCCTTCAATTCATGTTAAAACAAAGGAGATGCTGCCAAAATTTCGGTTTTTAGCATTCGTGCCTTTGCTGTAATTTACTTGCATTTGTGGTATTTAGAGGTTGCTTAGTCTATGTTTGGTAGCATTTGGGCATATTAAATGCCTGGGTGTTACAGTTGGTATCAGAACGGGCTGTAGGTCCTTGGAATGTGTATTTTTAGTGTCATGCTATAGGGTACAACTAAAATGTGATGTGGAATAACATATCATTTTATAATTCCAATGTGACCTTTTATTATTTTTGTCTGGTATACCCCTCTCTCTCTCTCTCTCTCTCTCTCTCTTTATTTTCAATATTATTTACTACTCTCTTCGGTCACAAATAGTTATCATTTTGGACATAGGTGCAACCAAACTTTTAAAACTTTGACTGTCAATCTTTTTTTTAGAAAAATACATTAGATACGTAAAAATTATATGTGTAGATTTGTCTCAAAAAGTACTTTCATCATATTATAATTTTACTGGGTTTTATAAATATATTATAATATAAACTAGTGATCAAAGCTGTAATTTGGAGACCACATTGATGTCCAAAACGATAACTACTTATGACGAGATGGATGTAAGACATACCATCCAAAGAACAATAAATGATTTGATAAAGGTGGATAATACAAACTTCTCTCTCTATACACGCACACATGGGGCACCATGATCTAGAACGGTTATTTTTCCTATGTATTTACATTCAAAAATTTTAAAATTTTTAGGATGTTGATTTTAACCAGTTTACTAACTAGTTCAAACAAGTTTGAACTGAAATTCAAACTAGAGTTTTCTTTTTTGATGATAGTTTAATTGTAGGTATGTGCTGATTTTATATATAAATTAGCAATACCTGTGATCTAAATTCATTCAAATTTCTGAATTCGAGTATATTTTTTTTGAAAGGTATTTGTTTCATTTGAATTGTGATGGTAATATACCCTGAAACTGAAAGTTTTGAAAAAATATACCTGAATTTGGCTTGAATTAACGCATTTAAAATTATTGTGCCCATGCCCCATTGTGCTCCATTCCGCCGTCCTATGTATGTATGTATGTATGTATGTATGTATGTATGTATGTATGTATGTATGCATGGATGTATGTGTGTGTGTGTGTGTGTGTGTGTGTGTTGGCAAAAATGCAGTACGCTAGAATAACATTTATCAAATAAAAAATAGTAATGCGACAAAGAAAAAGAGGACGCAAGGTAAGGAATATCAGGACCCCATCCTCTTTCCCATGCCATGATTAGAGCTGGGAGTTGGGGCATGCCGTGTGGGCATGGCATGTGTCCAATTGGCTTCAGGCCGCGGTGTGCCGTGCCTATTCGGCACGACCACCTTGTCTTGCCATGTCATGACGATTGGCCTAGGTATGGCCAGGGTATGTCATGCTGCCCCAAGCCTTGTCCTATTGGACGTG
The DNA here is from genome assembly GCA_036346355.1 of Rhipidocladum racemiflorum. NCBI lineage: Eukaryota > Viridiplantae > Streptophyta > Magnoliopsida > Poales > Poaceae > Rhipidocladum > Rhipidocladum racemiflorum. The sequence goes on from CM070569.1 coordinate 55,334,752, forward strand.
TGGAATATCAATACAAAGTTACTGCATCATTAAAAACCTTACGCCATAAAGTAGGGTTCTCCTAGTGAGGAAAAGAGTACAATAACAACATGCATACTACTGTCTACTCCCCAATGTCCAGATCACTCGTGTCTTCCAGGTCAGCGGGGAGAAAGTAGTAGTGGAGGAGGGCAAGAGGAGATAACGGAGGACCATGGAGATGGCGACTACGTCAAATGATGGGAGGAGGCGCAGGGGAGAGGTAGTATAGATGATGATCTAGGCTGATGGAGTAAAGTAGTTGATGATGACCTAGGCTATAGATAGGATGATTTTTTATGAAATGGCCGCTTTCATGACGGTCTGGTTTAGTCGGTCGTATCATGCTACCTATCGTGCAAAGTTTTCAGCTCTGACACGAAATCATCATTAGTGTCATGCGGTCTGACTTGAAGACATCCGTGCCATGCTGTGCTTTGGATCGTACTGGGCTGATAGTATCAAGGACCTAGCCAAATCGACAAGGCCATTGCCTAGGTCTAGCCACAAGGCAAGCAAAGCAACGAAAACCAAAAGGAACAATGAAACTAGGTGAAAATTCCACATGTTGTCGTGGGCGATTTCTAAATTTTAATAGAGAAAATTTTCTAAAAAACTGAGAAAGTAAAAAATAAAAATACTGCTAGTTTTAATTTTAAATTATATACATTTTTTAGAATATATTTTTATCTTTTTTGGGAAATATTTTTTTTAAAAAATAATTTACTATAGAGATTCCTTTTAAAAAGTATTAAGGAAAACATAAAAAATTAAAAAGAGGAAACACTATAGCTGCACTATTGTAGGAGCTATAGTGTTTCATGAAGCTACAATACTTGTGCCATTTGGATTTGAAGCCAGACCGGTCGGTAGGTGTAGTGTTGAGGATGCCGACTAGAGGGGGGTGAATAAGCGACTTTTAAAAATTCTTTCAACAAATATAAATGCGGAAGCAATAATCTATGGTTTTGACAATTAAGTCCTAAATATTCTAGGCTCACTAAGTGCACTAACTAATTAAGTCTCTACACAAGATATTGCAATTCTAAAGACAAGTAATAATAAGAATAAAAATGGCAACAATATAAAAGCACAAGAGACACACTGATATTTTTCCCGTGCTCTCAGAAACTTGCTGGTTTCCCCTAATGCCTATTGAGGCAAGCCCAAATCTATTTGGACCGGCCCCACGAATTGAGCACCCGCCTCGATTCCACTAGTGATTGCTTCTTTATAGCTCTGGGTAGGTGAGCATTGACCTTCACAAATTTTTGCTAGGGCTTCTCACAACCTCCGTTGAGAGCTCCCGCGTACGACGCACTACACCGTCTAGGAGGCGACAACCTCCATGAGTAACAAGTTAAGCGCTCCCGCTTAAGCTTCACCTAGTGCAACACATGCACTCCGGTGACCTACTAAGTACAACATATGCACTAGTATCCTCCTCAAGTGCAACACATACACAATGAGACTCTCAATCCACTCCTAATTGCAACATATGCAATTAAAGCTCACTCTTAGCTTAAGAACCAAATTGGAGAGTATAACATGCAATTCACTCCCAAAAGCACCCAAAAGAACCAGCAACCAACCCTCAAAACTAGCCGTTGAGGGAGCAAATTGGGCAAAAATCAGCAAATCCGGCACTACAGCCCTCTGAGGCCCAGTAGTGCCAGCCTCGATGTGAGACCCCGGATCAGCTATCCAGAATCTCCTGTGTATTTCCGTACTAGTCCCAGATCAGTAGCTAGTACACCGCGATCCGCATGATACATCATTGCCGAACAAAAGCGAAACTTGTAATATAAATATTCAAGTATGGGCCACATGGCCACTTATTACAATACTCGGTCCAACGGCCAGGACACTCAAACAAGCGGAAGCAAAAAAAGCAACGGCAGACATACAAGCGCCTGGCATACGGCGACTAGGAAACGCCTAGTCTTCCTGGCAATCCTCCTCGGCGAACTCCTCCTCCTCTTCAGCATCTTGATAAATCTCGATGATTACAATGTTGGTGTACGTGAAGTCTGAAGTACTCGGCAAGTCGGAAATTATGATCATGAGGGCTTTCCAAAGGAAGCTTAATAGGGTTTATTTGCATAAAGCCACATTTGATTAAATCATACTTAAGTAATAAATTTCACAAAGCATATTTTACAACTCTTTTGTAATAATTGAATTATTTATTATTGTAGTGAGTTCTATCCACCATCACTAGCATTAAGGCTCTATCATATGCAGTTTAAAAGATCAAAGTTAATCATGCGACTCCATCAGTCAAAGGTAAGCAGTTCTATCCACTGGTTGGCTCTTTCCGTAAACAACGTTAGAGTTCTAACCACTCCCGAACCCCAAAACAAAACACTTTTTGGTTTTAAAAACAAAAACAAAGTCTACCAATATGAAAGCATCTCTTGCTTTGCCCTTGGCCAGTAAACACGGCTATTCGAATAGTTTATACTCTGAGAGGTGTACAACTTTACCCACAAGACAAGATATACCCTTGTTGCCATGCAATTAACACACTTCCTTAGGTGTGTGTGCAGGGACATCTTGACAAGGCCCCGTTACAATGTATCTACCTAGCTAGACCCACCGAGGTTTCACCGGTTAGGAGTTCCCTCCGCCCGATCTGAGCCCCTCTTGTAGGTGTGAGCAAAACAACATCCACAACAATGCCTCGTCCGGCTCTCACTTTACAACAACCGGTGGTGAGTCTAAACTAGGCTTCTACAAATTAGTGAGCCAGTCGTACCATTACCATTATAGACATGTGGTGAATGCGGTTATGCTTAAAATGGCAATCATAAGCGTCGGTCCTTATATGACTTGAGGCGGTACTTTACCTGGCAGGATCAAGACTTGATCCGCTTCCTGCAAACATTCGGTAGCCCAAGTCAAAATCATTTTACTTTTCTTTTATTTTAGAAAACAGGACCAAAATCATAATAATAACTTTCAAATCACATTTAATAACATTCTTTTGAATAATCCCACCCATGGGTTGTTTTATCGGAAAAGGTCTAAGCAATTCTACCGTACTACATAGCAGCGGGTACCATATAAGCATAGGCATGGTATAAACAAAGTTCTAGGGTTACAATGGATATGATTAACAATGCCAAGGTGGAATTAACAAATTCGGATTAACTATCACTTATATTTGACATATTTCGTTAAACATAGCCATGCAACTTTATAAACAATTTAAATCATTTTGTAAACATAGGGGCAAAGTGCATCAAGGAGACTTGCCTTCAGTTGCGGCGGCGGTGTCGAACTCGGAAGGCTCGGACAGCGAAATCGTGATCATGTGAGATCGTCGACTACATAAAAGCAGGCAACAAATAAATAACGGAAAATAAATAAAATCCAAAAATTATAAAATTAGTACTGGCAGAAAGGTCTTGATTTTAGATGAATTTAGAAATTTGAATGAGGTCAAGCCGGAGTTCGGATGAGGAAGTTATGAGCTTAGAAGTTTGAATTCGAATAAATCGGCAAGGGAATATTCGGGAATATTCCCCTCAGGTTGACTGGTCAGCTTTACTGGTTTGGACTCGACTTTGGCGAGTGGGAGTCTATGGCAGTGGGCCATCCTGTCATTGGGATGGGGAAGCTTCCTTTGGAAGCTTGGCCATGCCATCCATGGAGAGAGAGAGATGGAGAAAGAGGAAGGGAGAGAGAGGAAGGGGTGGCCGGCGTGGCAGCCGGCAGGCGCGGCCCGGCAGCGGCGCTGCCAAGCGCGCGTCGCGTCTTGAGGGCCTTGTAGTGCTGGCAGCAGCTGGCAGCAGCGGCATGGCCGGCCCGGTCGCCGGCAGCCAGCGAGCGCGGCCAGCGGCGAACTAGCCAAGCCTGAAGAAGGCCCAAACCAAAAGCAGAAGAACAAACACGCTCCCAAAACCCGATTTTGATCTCATTTTTGCATGGAATCAATCCAAACAAAAAGCTAGGATCTCTAGACAACATCCTTAGGAACCTAGGGAAGCCCCGAATTGAATTAAAACTCACCGGAATTGAAGAAATCGACGACGAGCGGTTCGGCCGAAGCGAGCAAAGCGCGAAATTAAATGCCCACGATTGATGAAACCTAAAATCAATGGAAGGATTAGAATCTGGAGCTTCCTCGGAGTCAACAAAAGAATCGAATAGAAATTGAACCAGGAGGAGATATGAGCAAGAACACGAAGAAGCGAAGAACACGAGGGAGTTCGTCGGTTTTCTTGATCTTGCGACGATTGGGTTTGAGAGGCTAACGAAGGGTTTCACCAATGGAAAGAGGACTCTTATACGGAGAGATGAGAGGTGGAATCAGCAGACGGATTAGAAAGCGGACGCGCAATCTCAAAAGAGTGGATTTCGGTTCATAGCCGTTCAAAATTAAGCGAGATTTGGGGGCATTATCCATGGATAGGAAGAGGAGTCAGTTGTGATCCCAGCGGATCCGGCGGTGATTGATTTGGAGTTGCGTGGAGGGAGTTAGATGGATTTAAAGAAGGCTTCCACCATTGTTTGCTTGCATGAAGCTTCAAAGTTCATGAATGGCTAGAGAAGAAGATGATGAATAGTGACGCCACGTGTCACTTTTCTATTAGCTCTCTTTACGTAAATGATTAAGCCCTAGAAAAATTAGGAAAAATGGCCTAAAAATTCGGAAAAATTCCTAGAGCCATTTTAGAATATTTGGAACTCAATGGAAGTGGTTTGGTTGAATTTGGATGATTTTGTGGAATTGAATAATCGGCGCGGATCATGGGCATTAAACAAAAGCGTAGAGATAAAATAGGACGGAGGTCCAAAAATCCGGGGAATGATTCCTAAAATCATTTCGGAATATTTGGGACATTTTAGAAGTGGTTTGGAGATTTTTGGAGCACTTTTGGACTCGGGTGGATTTTAGAATGCAGTGATGCTGGAAAATCGATTTTCGCCGGGAGGAATTAATTCCGATTTCGAAGGGGAATGGATGCCAGGTTAATATAAACACCAAAGAAACTCCAACTTTGAATTTACTTTATTTAAATTAGGTTTTTCTCCAGAAAGCCAAAACGAGGATGTTACACTCGACCCCAACGGTCGGCTAACGGCTACTTTCCCAATAATACCGATGGCAAACGCCCAGTAGTATTGCTAAAGCGGCAATACCGACCACTACCAGCGGTAAAGCTGGATTTCAAACTTCGTGAAAACCCGCTCTCTGGAAAATAATTATCGGCGGCTTGGGCCCAGTACTACTGTACCTCCAGTAGTACCGACCTTGAGCCCAGTGTGTTGGCCATATCACTACGGTAGTGCCGGCCACAGGGAGAAAAATTGATTTTCGTTAAAATCTTTTCTCCAAAACCTCAATAGTTGATTCTTTGAGCTATGTGAGGAACAACACATGATCACAACACGTTGCAAACCATATTTACAAATTTTCATCACATACTCCAAAGAATTCCAATTAAACTCATCAACTTATTTGCAAATACGCACTTGCAAATAAATCAAGAACCTATGGATTCAATCGTCTTAGCTATGAGGTGATCAACACGAGATCATGGCACTTTGCAAAACATATTTGCAAATGCCCTCTTAGCATGCTCTAGGATCGAAACTCATAACCTTCGGCTTATTTGCAAAACACATTTGCAAATAGCAATTTAGGACAACTTGCATGAATTCTCCTTATTTGCAACACATGCAAATCTCTTAGTTCCATACAAAAGCCAACTAAACCAAAATGCATAGGCTATATCAATTTTGCAACACATGCAAATCCATAACTTTATGCAAAGTCCAAATAAACTCAAATGATTGAGCTCTTTATTTGCAACACATGCAAATCTTAACTCCAAGAAAATCACAAATCAAACTCAAGTACACGAGCTCCCTATTTGAAACACATGCAAATCTCTAACTCCATGCAACCATTTTAAACCAAATTGCTTGAGCTCTTTCCTTTTGCAACACATGCAAAACTTAGCTCCAAGCAATACCAAAACAAATTGAGAATTCAAATGAAAAGCAAGCATGAGATTCTCCTATTTGTAACATACGCAAATCAAAGTATCATGCAAAAACCAATGCATGAGCTTCACTATTCGCAACGCATGTCAAATGGTTAGCTCCATGCAAAAACTGCTCAAGAGAGTGAGCTAGAGTGAACCGGATTGAGTTCATCAACACATGATGAAGCTCAAGCAAAAAACTCGATCCCTCTTAATAGTACGGCGATCTAAACTAGATACTCTAGCCTATCCAGTTATACCTTCACCGCACACGATCCCCTTTGGGGCTTTTAGATCTTCAATCATCCTTCTTTTATGATCGCAATCCATCTTTTCTTCTTGTTCATCGATACATGGTGAACTCTCCTCTAGCTCTTCTCCTCTCTTCTCTTTACTTTAGGGTTCTCCTCTTAAAACTCATCAACACATGATGACTTCTTCTTTTTCTCGATTCTTTATCACTGTTGGACTCAACCTACTTTCACAACTCATTGAAAATATTAGTCCAACAAACACGGTTGTCTCAATCATATATCACACTCCATTAACACATAATGGATGCCTCCAAAATTGATTGAACACAACTCAAATCAATTTGAATGATATAAATGTGTCTTGAGTACTTCGATGCAACTAATACTTTGTTATACTAAAAAACTATCCATTTGTCCTTAATCAATCAAGAAGCACCATCAACACATGATGAAGTGTTCTTTAATGATTAATAAGACAAACTAACATAATTTAAATGTTCATTTAAATTGGAATGAGTACATATTAACTACACAAGTTTTCATATACTCATTTCGATGGTTTCAAGTAATGATCCAAAATATTTGAGTGGAATGGAAATGGATCTGTCGATGATTGGGGAACAGGCCCCCGCCGAGCTTACTTGTTGAATGAGGGATCAACCAAGGACCCTTCGTCCGTGAAGGATTGGCGTCCGAAGGATGCTAGAGCAACGGGAGACGCAGAGGGGATTATCCTGGTTCAGGCCTCTCACAGTGGAGATAATAACCCTACTCCAATGGTATTGAGTATTGATGTGTATGTGATCAAAAGCTTGTCTCTGTGTGCCTCTGTGTGTGCGTCCGTCCTCTCCCTCCCCCCGTTGAGGGAGGGGCTAAATAATGAGTGTCTATAATTACATATGGTAACTACCCCCTAAGATCACGCCTGTTGCCGTTTTTTGACATGTCCTTGATTCTCGCCATGCTTGATCTTCTAATATAACTTCCCTGGATTCCTGGCGAACTGCTCTCCACTTTTCTATTTAGTGGGTTGACCCCATCCTTCGGCCATCGTCGGGCATTCCATTGGCCTGGTTCGACCAACTGGCGCCTTCCCGAGCACGGTTGCTTGTACTTGTCTTTGAAGTCTGTAGCCGAGCATGCTTTGTTGAGGGTTGGCGAGCATGCTCGTGGCCGAGCATGGGGTCATTCGAGGTCCTTTCTTGGGCACCCCGACCAAGGCAGTTTATGGTCGGTTGGCATCGGCCGTTGGGGCAAAAAGGTCCTTGTGAAAATATTCCAATCCCCGACAGGATCAATACCTATTTAGACCATTAACCATAGAATAAACTCCACATAGATATATGCATACATATAATTGAATTGGAAACAATATGCATATATTCAATTTGATTGCATTGAAGTTTATCCTATATTACCATGATTATACTACAACTATGCAAGTCAAATATATACTTAATGAATTGTTTCAAAGTATTGGTCCTTGATTTATGTGTCAAGACGAAATAGATCAATACTATTGAAACCTCAAGTTAAAGAACTGAAAGTGCATCTAGGCACTTATGTTGTTTTGGTGATTAATGATAAACGATTAATGACAAACGCATGTAATGTCAATCAATGTAATTGTACAAATGCTTAACTTAGTGCTTAACAAATGACAAACCTCTAATATGTTTTTATTGTTATGAGACTAACATGTTTATTGCCTAGTTGAATATTAGTCTCATCTATTTTAGAGGAAAATCAATTGGGATGGTTAAGCAAAAAATGAGGTATGCAATCTCGGTATTCCTTCCATATTTGTCATTGCATTCCTCTTTAGCAAATGCATATTGAACTCTAAGTAACTAGTTGATTTCATATGTGCACATTGATTCATGTCATAATTGCTTGTGCATATATATATTCATTTGAGTTCATTATGTGCTTTGTTTTTAATATGCTTGTGTTAACTAGAGTTAAACTTCATTGCTTCATATTGACTTGGTGCATACATATCTTAGTTGTGTATCTTCTAATGCACCTCTCTTAGTGAAGTTTAATCTAGAATTGGATCACATTATTTACTCTCATTCCAAATATTGTTTGCACATGTGTAATTCGTGTATATTCTATCATGTGCTTCATTTAAGCAAAGTCTGTGGTCCTTGCCATGATTTAATTGATTCTTCATATTGGCAATTATCTCTCTAGTGCAGTTAGATCAATCATATATTCATCATAATGCACTTAGCAGAGAATATTTCTATTGTCAAGTGTTTCCATTCATATTGTGCTTCTTGATATGAAACACTTGTTATTATCAATCTATTCAATATATCTTTTAAGCTTGTGGGACTAATATGTTTGCTGAGTGCTTTGATAAGAGTTAGGTCCCAAAGCTGTGTGTATGATGACCAAGATGGTTTGAAGGATGGCAAGCGAGTCAAAGTCAAATAAGACGGTGGTGTCACCAAGAGCTGAGGACTAATTCAAGAACGACTTGGCGTGAGGATCGTCTTGGTGATGATCGATGTCAAGGTCGGAGAGGGCGAGAGTCTCATGAGGTGAATCGCGTCGAGGTTGACAAGACGAAGGGCGTCATCAATCTTTGTGGAAGTGTCATCATGCACCGTGCATCCAAGAAGTCGGCATGTAAGCTTAGTGTAAGACTTAGATTTTGTGTTAAATTTGAGTCTAAGGATTGCCGTACTATTAAGAGGGATGCAATCGTTGAAATCACTTATACAAGTCTCAAGTGCTCAAAAGTGGTCTATCCTTGTCTAAGGTTAAGTAACCCAAGTCACACTTTGTTCACCTAAGTGTAGGTGGGTTGGTGTGAGGGATAGAAGTGTTGCTAGTTTCGGAAAGTGAGAATTTGAGGTCTCCTTGTGGATTCTTTGTGCAATATGATTTTATCCTTTGAGATTTGGGTAGTGAGATCTTGTTAGTTGTGTAGCCCTCGTTCTTAGCTTTCCGAAAAGTTCGAATTCGTCGAAATCGGAGTCCGGGATCAAAAGTTATGCCCGTTTTCGTCATTTGTGTGTCTTGCACAGGAGATCCGGAGTATCCGGACATTTTTTCCGGAGACTCCGGATGATCCGGAGTATCCGGATGATCCGGAGTCTCCGGGTTAAATATCCGGAGTCTCCGGGTTGCCCAGTTCGGTCCAAACGGCTAGTTTTTGGGGTTCCTCTATTTAAAGCCCCCTTCTTGCCCACTTCAAAGGAGCCGTTGGGGGATATTTTGCTGGGTATTAGAGGTGTTCTTTGTGAGTGTTTGAGCCCCCAATACTCCTCCCTACTCCTTAGATCTTAGTGATCCCCTTTTGTGAAGGGTTGGGTAGTGGAGAGAAGTGTTTGGATTGAGGATTGATTTGAGGAGTGGAGCTGGTTGCTTGGTGCTTTGAGGTGTTATTCTTAGTGATCTTGAGCTCCCAAAAGCCCCTCTAACCCTAGATCTTAGTGATCCCTTTTGAGTGAAGGTTTGGGTGTGAGAGTGGGTAGTGATCGGATTGAGTGTGATTAGTGTGTTGAGCACTTGAGGTGGACTCCAAGTGAGTTCTTCGGGAGCATTTGTTGCTCTTGGAGGTTGAGGTCTCCTAGACGGCTAGGAGTTGCCGGTGAGCTTCCAAGCTTTGTGTGGAAGGCCATCGAAGGTTTGTGAAGGTCCGATTCCGCCTCCGCAAGGAAAGGAATCAAAGAAGTGAAGACCGGCGAGTGCATTGTGCAACACCGGGAGGAAGAGGGTTGAAAGAGACCCCGGCTCAAGTGTGACCGAGCCGCCTCAACGGAGACGTAGGATCCCCTCAAGGATCCGAACTTCGGGATAAAATCTTCGTGTCTCCTTCCTTACTTCGGTTTACTCTTTTGCTCTTCCGCTTAATTTGCTTTCGATTCTTGTGATTAGATCAATTAGATTGTGTCTACTGCATCTATTCTTGCTTGTATCCTTACTTTGTTGCAGTAGAGTAATTTGTATCTCTTGAATCGAAGGAGTAATTAATTTTGTTGCACTCTCTCTATTCTGACCGAAACAGGCAACCCGGAGTATCCGGTATATTGATCAGGAGTATCCGGACATACCGGAGTATCCGGACTAAATATCCGGAGTCTCCGAGTTGACTGTCTCGGGCTCAATTGTCTAAGTTGCAAAACTTAATTATCCCAATTGCTTCCGCATTATCTCTGATAGATTAATTTAAATTGGGTATAATTTTGTAATCGCCTATTCATCCCCCCTCTAGGCCGACATCCCGGTCCTTTCAAGAACGAACACCCCTTAGATGTGTGCATCCATGTAATATATGGAATTTGAGACATAATGCACATTTTGAGGTTAATACAATGGAGGAATTCATACTTTAACTTGAATCCCGAGTATACAATGGATAACAATCAAGAATACGAGTGCATACCTTAGGTTTTCTATTTTTCATCTAAATTATGAGACTACTAACAATAAGCTCAATAAATATATTAGTCTCGTTAAAGATTAGATTTGTCATTAAACAATAATTAAGCATTAACCGATCACTAAAATCAATGGAGCTTGAGCTTACAGTAGGAAGCGAACGTTCTAACCAAGTGAGCATCGTCGTGGTTGTGAAATGGGAGGGATATTAAATATATGAGACTACATAGTTTGGTACTGTATAACTACAGTGAAAACCATCGCGTGGCAAGCAAGCAGGCTAGCTTCCATACTTCCACAAGAACTATAAGTTTATATAGATCTGTACTCGTACAGATTAGATTAGAGGATGATTAGTACAATAATAATTAAGTTACATTCATGAATCCAAATCCTAGTGAGATTTCAAAAATCTTGGTCGAGATTTTGGATTTAGACCATTTGAGATCCTAAATATCGGCCTTGTAAAAAAATTTTAAAAAAATCGAAATGCTATAGTACCTTTCAAAATCTCGGCGAGATCTCGGTGATTTCGATCGAAATCTTTGGATTTTTTAATCGGATTTTCATTTTTGTGGGCCGGATTTGATTGGATTTAGGGTCAACATCATCCACAAAAAATCTAAAAAAAAATTGGGCATGTTTTTGGTCATTTCTTGTTCGGTTCAATTTGGCCAAAATCTCAATTATTTTGGTCGAAATCTCGGAAATCCCGGTTGAAAAATAACTGGATTTAAAATTTGTTTTTGGTTTTCGTTTGGATTTTATTTGAAATTATGTGATTTCATCGAGATTTCATATTTCGGCCACCTCTGACTAGGGATAGCAACGGGGAAAATTCCCGCGGGGAGTACCCTCCGATCCCCGATAACCAAAACTTCCTCGTCCCCGCACACGGAGCTTAATCCCCCGTCCCCGATCCCCGACGGGTTCGCGGGGCCTCGATGGGGACTAATCCTCGAAATGCTACTTGAAAAACCACGTGCTACATGAGTGACTCACTATAGTAATGGTGCATGTGTGATTGAATTGTAAGTGAATCACTAGAACAATTCATATTTAGTATGCTCATTAATAATGACATTACGTAATTTTTTTTCTTTTGAAAATTGATCATTTGCTCTCACATATTAGTGATAATGTGGGGATGAGATCGGATATCGAGGATAGGGAACGGTGGAACACCCCTATCCCCGTAATTCCCAATAAGGTCTTATTTGGGAGCCTCATTTTCAACCGGGATCCATGTTCAATGCGAGGAAACGACATTCATCCTATCTCTGACGCGTGTGTGTATATATATATAAAACAAAAATGAAATTTAAAACCCTGTAAACATTACTACAGTACTACGGCATCCTTTGCTTACCTCATCCCCATTCGCATCCCGTTTCTTCCAAGAACCGCAAGAGATCGAGTTGGGGAGTTGCAGGCGAGGCGAGGCGAGAGGGGAGGCGAAGGCGAAGATGGTGGACGTGTCGCGCGTGCAGAAGGAGCTCACGGAGTGCAATCGGGACAGGGAGGTCTCCGGCGTCTCCATCGCCCTCCACGACGGCGGCTCCAACATCTCCCACCTCACCGGCACCATTGCCGGCCCCGTCGGGACGCCCTACGAGGGCGGCACCTTCCTCATCGACATCCGCCTGCCTGGTAGACACATCTTCCTCGTCTCTCCCCTTGTCCCGTGTGGGATTCCATCGTCCCCTCCGCCCCGCGATTTCGCCTGTGATTCGTGGCAACCGGCGCGAGGGTTTAGTCCCTGGCATCTGCGGACCGTGGGGCTGGGTAAATTGATTGATGCGGCGTAGCGCGATTCCTATGAGAGATTGATTTTAGGGTAGGGTAAGGGTTTGGTGCGTGTGCCCTCTTCGTTCCAGATTAGGATTTGATTGGGCAGACGTTCGCGAGCGCAGTATTTAATGTGGATGCACCTTTGCTTTGGGGCGTAGAGAAGCAGTGTGCATTTGAGCAGACAGATTTGTTCTTCTTGTTCTAATCCTGCTAACGTAAATATATAATTCAAGGATGCGAGATGTATTACACTTTTGTCTTTCATGATGTGAAAATTTTGTGATGTTGAATACAACTCGAGCCCTCGCCATAGGGCCCGAAATGCTTGGTACTCTTGCGGTGAGAAGAATGATCTATGTCCAATCTTCAATTGCTTAGAACTTGGTGGCTCTGTTAGTTGTTCCGCAAGTTAAAATCTTTTGTGCGTCATTTTCACCGCTATATGCTAATAACTGAAGCCAAGCCAAAGCAAGAGCTGCAGAGGCGTGGAAAATGTTATTATTGTGTAACTGATTGATTGTGGTCTTTGATTGGCAGGTGGCTATCCCTTTGAGCCTCCTAAGATGCAGTTCATCACCAAAGTATGGTATGTAAGCTTTCCTTCTCCCTGTGCTTTATTGTTTGTATTCCTCTCAGTGCATATGATCTCAGTATTCCTTGTTTGTACGAGTCCATTACTCTGAGCTAACAATTGTGTAGAATTGATAGTGGTTTTTTTGTATTTGTTGTTTTTTTTATCATGTCGGGACATTAGCAGTAGTACATAGTAGCTCAAACAAATACAACAAGTATTGTCTGGTGTTGGTATGTTCTCTTAAAGTATTGCAAATAGTTTACTCTTCATGTGGTGGTGAGCCATCCAATCTCAGTATTGCAAATAGTTTACTCTTCATGTGGTGGTGAGCCATCCAATCTCCAAAAATATACTGTGACCTAGCAACTGCGTTTACTTAACTGCTGCTTCTTGACTGATAACTACGTCTTGCACCATGTACAACTCTGATTATCCTCTAATCCACTCTTGAAGGCACCCTAATATTAGCAGCCAAAATGGAGCAATTTGCTTGGACATACTGAAAGATCAGTGGAGCCCAGCCCTTACCTTGAAGACGGCGTTGCTATCCCTTCAAGCCCTGCTTTCTGCTCCTGCACCTGATGATCCTCAGGATGCTGTTGTTGCACAACAGGTCTGATTTGGGTCTGTCCTATTTAGTTCCATGTTTTAACACACAACTTACTTTTTTCTCCCTGGGAGCTACTGTGGCAACTGTGCATTGGGAATTAAATTGAGATTTCCTCTTTGTGGAGCAATCCTATAACCAATGAGTCAGACTTCTGCGTTTTCGTGAAGTTGAGTTTGTGTATTTATGCAGAACTGCCACATAATGACATAATGCCCTTGGTAGAATTGCAGCAAAGAGTGTTACAGTACTGTAAATATGAATTTTCCAAGTGATATTCTGGCATCTAGCACATGAGTTTTGTGCTAGTACATGTGACACAACTGATAATGCTATAGTTCTCATGTTATGTCTGTGGTACTGTGCATTTAACATATCTATTACAGTAGCAATGTTTGTGGTTGGTACATGGCAACCGATATGCACCTATTTTCACCATTATAGCCGGTGTTTTTCACCTTATGTGCATTTAATACCGGATATGTTGTGTGCTCTATGTATAGTTGATGCTAGATGACAAGCTAGGGTGTAAGGTAGTTATGATCAGCTCGGCAAGCTTTTCAGCATTTAGTACTAAATCTACTTTTCCTTTGCGTAATTGATGTTATACAAAAAGCTAACTATAAGATGTTTCTAATCAGCTCTTCCAGTAAGGTGCACTATGATACCAGATTGTTTATTAGTCAGCCTGGCCTGGCCCAAACTGGAGATAGCTAAGGCCAATCAAAGAATTCCATAAGGTGTCCTATTAGTGAGTAAAAGTTGCCAATAGTCGGGCATATAAGCAACACAACTCAGCTGGGTGCTTTATTTTGGAGTGTACCATGATATCGGATGGTTACTTGGTTAGTCAGGCTAGGCTGGTCCAGAGTCTAGAGTCTAGAATGGACCTTATTCAGGCCCCATGATGAGCTAATTGAGTCCCTCCTGGAGTTTTGTACTGATTCCAGTGATGCAGGGCACAAGCATAAGGCCTGAAAATTCACTGCAATAGTCATTCATGACTAGAACAAGCCCACATATACCCTATGGATTTCTGGAGAAGGGCCCTAACTGACAGGTTAACAGAATCACTGTTGCAGACTGTTTTGCACTCATTATCTTTCATTTCATCTGTTTTTGCAGTACCTGCGTGACTATTCCACATTCGTTGCTACTGCTCGCTATTGGACAGAGGCATTTGCAAAGAGTGCCTCCACTGGCATGGAAGAAAAGGTACTATTATCAACTGTATAACATTCCATCGGTTGTAGAAAAGCTATAGACATTGATGAATCTTAGTAAATCCATCATTTATGCAAATACAGGTGCAGAAGCTGGTTGAGATGGGCTTCCCTGAGGATTTGGTGAGAAGTGCTCTGAAGAGTGTCAATGGCGACGAGAACATGGCTCTTGAAAAGCTCTGCTCCAGCTGAAGCCTTGTGGTTGATATGCACTGTAAATTGCATCCCCATTCATTATAAAACAACAATGCTTGCTACTGCTCCTGTTCTGCCATTTCAGTGTGGCCTTTATGACACTATATATAGGGTATTGGACCATGGGACTGAACTGAAGACTACCTATCATAACTTGACCCAGTTCGTTCATTTTCATTTCTTTCCTCATGGTTTCCTTCCTTCCATCCGCGGGCCTGAATTCCCGCAGTTGTGTTGAACCTCACCCATGAAATCTCATTTCTGTTTGATGGAAAGCGTCAGTTTTACAACAATCAGATGATATGAATGTGATGGGCTAGATATACTGATAGTGGTGGTTTCTGTGTTGCCAAAAGCTTATGGCCCCAGTGATTCTGCCCCAGTTTCTTGTTTTGGACGCATGTTCAGCGCGCTTGCTTACACAGTTACACAAGGTTAGTACTAATCAGGTGTTGTCCGTCATGGCGGTACCCAACTAGATGATTCTTGTTGCATCGCGGAAAGGAAATCGCTGAAATGAGATTGCAACGTTTTGATGATTGCATTGCATGCTGATAGAGTATCAGTATCACACGTACAGGAAAATGGCTGGCATGAGATTGATGCAGATTCATCTGAAAGAAAGACACGGTGATGATCTTTACTTACTTATTTATTTATTTTTATTTTATTTTTTGGGGGGAGGGGTGGCTGGCAATAAAACGATGTCCTGACTCCGCAATAACTAGGATTACATGACAATCATTGAGGCATCATTATCACCACTCTTGTTAGGTGGTACCGTCCTTAGTTTGTTTCCAATCATGGGTGTTTTACCTTAAAAAATTACTCTTTGTTCACTTTTATAAGTTTTATTTTTTAAATAGTCCTATTTATAAATATAAAGTTTGCATGTTTAATGAGATATTTCCTTTTATACCTCTATTTATTCTCTCTCAATCATATGCATTTATTCATTACCACCCATTAGAGGTGGGCGTCGTGCCGTGCCGTGCCGGCCCGGCCCGGGCCCATCGTGCTTCGGGCCGAAACCGTGCCGTGCCACGACGGCCCATCGTGCTCATCTTACGGGCCGCGCCCAACTCACTTTTGGCGAGCCCAAGCCCGACCCATTTGCGCTTCGTGCCTGCTTCGTGCCGTGCCGGCCCAAGTCCGACCCATTTTTACTATTGTGACGAACAAAGAAATAAAACAAATCACTACTACTAAACTATCTATTTTAATTACATAAGAGACTAATCACATCAACAAAATGTCAAACATAAATGCAATGCTTGAAGATGCTCTGAATCAACAATATCTGCCAACTTTTAAGCCTTAATCCGTGATTTCGTGCCCGTTCGTGCGTTGCGGTGCAAGACGGCCCGGCCTAAACTATCGCGCCGTCGCCGTGCCGCCCGTCGTGCTGGTTCTCGGCAGACGTCTGATTAGCAGGCGGCCGCCCGCCTAACTGCAGTGCCGTGCTTTGCACCGCCATACCAGAGCTGCCGCCCAAAAGCCCGGTCCAATGCCCACCTCTACCACCCATACAAAGTAGGAGTATATCTTTTTCTTTCAAGACAAGACAATTAAGTAGGGATATATAAGTTATTTTCTCTCATACCTTCCTCAATTTCAACACAACATTAGTCATTGTGCAAAGTCAAGATACGCTTTATAAAAATGAAGGGAGGGAGTATATGTTTTTCTACAGATGGAGAGTGGCATACTGTTATTAGAGACTTGCTCTTCTGCCTCAGAGATTCAAAGCTTGAGGAGGTAGAAAGTGGTAAAAATTAGAGGAACGAGTTTGCACATCAAACAAACATCAAACAATTGTTTGCGAACCCCCTATCGCTTCCTTGCAAGGATTCAAATTTTGTTTTCGGACTCCATCTCGGGTCTGGCCGAAATCCGAAATTTCGATGAGATTCGAAAATTTCGGACGAAATTCAAAAACCAAAATTCAAATCCGTTTTTTTTTAACCGAGAAATCCGAAATTTCAGTCCAAATCACCGAAATCTCGGCGAAATTTCCCGGTACTACCACATTTCAATTTTTTAGGGTTTTTTCAACTTCGCGGAAATTATGATCTACCGACTGTCCTACATGGGAAATGACGTGAAGTACCCAATCCGGTCAAAATTCGGTCAATTACGTTCAAATCCGGTTAACTTTTATACAAATCTTGGTCAATTTTACCGAAATTTCGTTCCAAATTACCAAAATCTCGGCGAGATTTTAATGTATTGTAGCACTTTAAAATTTTTTTATGGTATTTTAATTTCGCCGAGATTATGAAACTCGGAGGGGCCTGAAATCCGAAATTTCGGCGAGATTTTGAACCCTGCTTCCTTGCAAAGGCTGTTTAATTTTCCGAAGGAAGAGAGGCCACTGCAGGGAGAAATAATAACTCAGCAAGAACAAGTCTCATGTAACGTACCACGGGTCCACGGCTAGAAACAAGAGCCGTTCCTACATCTACTCCGGTCAGCATTGGAGAAGCATGCCTCCAAAGACTGGTAAAGTCAGGGAGGTCAAGCTCGTGTACTACAAGGCCGACGCTACCTTGACATCACGAACCACTCATTCTACATACGCTAGTCGTCACTAGAGGTGGGCGTCGTGCCGTGCCGTGCCGGCCCGGCCCGGGCCCATCGTGCTTCGGGCCGAAACCGCGTGCGCCACGACGGCCCATCGCGCTCATCGTCAGCGGCCGTCGCCCGACTCACTTTTGGCAGCCCAAGCCCGCCCATTTGCGCTCGTGCTCGCCGTCTGCAGCGCCCGACCCATTTTACTATTGTGACGAACAAAGAAATAAAACAAATCACTACTACTAAACTACCTATTTTAATTACATAAGAGACTAATCACATCAACAAAATGTCAAACATAAATGCAATGCTTGAAGATGCCCTGAATCAACAATATCCGCCAACTTTTAAGCCTTAATCCGGATTTCGCGTTCGCTCGTAGTGCGGCGCAAGACGGCCCGCCCAAACAAGCCGTGTCGCGGCCGCGGTCGCCCATCGTGCCTGGTTCCGGGCAGACGCTGCGTTATACAGGTCCGCCCAGAAACCGTCGGCCGTGCTTTGCACCGTGCCATACCATCGTGCTTCGGGCCGGCCCAAAAAAGCCCGGCCCAATGCCCACCTCTAGTCGTCACCTACAGCTCTCTCTCTCTCTCTCTCTCTCTCTCTCTCTCTCAAAAAGAAGAAGAGGAAAGAGAGTTTCTGCAGCCATCATTAACACACACACACACCAAGGAAGAAAAAACGTCAAGATTATCTTTTGCTCGGTGCGTAATGGCAAACGGCAACTACACGCGGCTGCGAGATATGAAAATGGCGGACTGACGCACTAGCAGTACCACTTTGCCGTGTTCAACAGGTAGCCTCCAACGCGGCGTCACACACGTCCTCATCGTGTTTTCAACACCGCTTGCTTGACCCCCAAAAAAGGCGAGAGGCACGACCGGGAGTACTAAGCACGGCTTGAAATGCCCAGCCTAGCCCCGGCTCTAGCCCTAGCTAAAATCCTTGAAGCTGTAGACAGGTGAGGAGGCTATGCTCATCTGTTCTTGTTCCCCATGGAGATGAGAGAGAGAGAGAGAGAGAGAGAGCATGCATGAAGAGTGAAGGTGACATGATGACATCCATCGTCCATGATTCCATCACATTTGGGATTTGGCTGGCTGGCATCAGGATTTCAACCAGGGTTTGGTGCCTTGGTGAGACTTTGGTGCTGCCGCTGTCAATTGCCACTGCCATCAGTGCTTTGTGCCCAACCATTTCCAGGTCACAGCCCTGTATGAATGGCACCTCTATAGTCAAAACCTTGCGTGCATTTCTCCAGAGCAGGCAGGGCAGCTGGCCTTGCCATGACCCATGCATGATCGAGGGCCCATACATGATACATGTCACTTTGTATATATGTACACGGAGAGACCCTGTTGTATTGTAACCACAAACTAAGCATGGCATGGTATGTAAATTGCCAACACAAACAGAAATAATATACGCAAAAAAATTATTCTGTTACTTCAGGCTCGACTCCAGCAGGTGGCTGGGGTAGGTAACCGTTCATTCGATAATTAAATTGCTTGTTTCGCTTTCAAACTTTTCCCAGCTGACAGAGACCATACATGCTGCGAAATTAAGGCCATAACTCGCTGTACTTAAGGGAGTAATGTCGGGGAGTTAAGCCCTAACTGCAATTAGCAGCCTAACAAACCAGGCAAGCTAAGCTCAAGTCTCCTCCATCAAAGGTTACTGCTACTGCTACTGCTACTAGCTAGTATCCCGTAAGTCGCAGAAGAGCGATGCCTTTTACCTTTTGAAGTTTTCAACACTAATATTTATCATCGTATATTCGGAAAGGTTGTAAAAGTAAAGTATTTTGAAACTACTTTTATGACAAATTTAGTCGTATTATTCTCATATATTTTTCAAACATTTTTAGGTTTGACTACTAATATATAAAAAAATTGCCTAAATTGATTATATGGTATTGATGTCACTAGATCTATCATAAATATACTTTCATAATATATAATTACTTTTATTTAAAATAACATATTTTCATAAAAAATATTGACGGGTCCATCTTAGGCTATGTTTGTTTAGACTTAGATTTTTTGGCTTATAACTTAAAGTCAGTTTTTGAATTTAAATAGCTTAAAAGCAATCTTCTTTTATACGTGATATTAGTCTAAAAATAGCCCTAATAACCAAAAAAAATATTTATCCGATAACTTTTACATTTTAATTATATTAAAACTTATGATTTTTAAAAAATAAACAATTAATCAATTATCTATTTATTTATACTTTAATTTTTTATTTTTTTAAGCTAATAAAAAATCAAAACAAACATGACCTTAATGTCCTGCACCACTTATACTAGTTACATGCCCGTGCGTTGCTACGAAAAACAAAATTGATAACGAAAAATAAAGATTAAAAAATAAAAAAAAATATTTCACAAGATCAAACATCTATCTTTCTCGATTACAAGTGCGTTAGAGTGTTTATGCTGTTTATGCAACTCAAACCAGGCGCGCCTTTGAGAGTGCAGTACCTCCATTTCAAAATATATGTTGTTTCAAAATGTGTGCAGTCGAATTTACATAAATGTGTATATATTTGTCATATGAAAATATTATTGGCTCGTTTTCATCAAAAGTATTCCCAAAGTATTTCTTTTTTATAATCAGATTTTTATAAACATGTTACTATGAAAACTAATGGTTGGATGCTTATATTGGAGCCATATCGATGTCGAACTCTACGTATATACTCAAATGAATACAATCTTTCTCGATTACAAGTGCGTTAGATTCTCTCCGAATACAATCTTTGAAGTTAGTAGTGAATAACAAAGCCGCAAGAGCACACGTAAAATGATCATAAATCTTCTCAATCTCATTGTCAGAGAGATTCCAAGCATTGAACAATACCCAGTGTATATCCGCATGCACAAGGGCACCTTCTATTTCTCCCGATTGCAAAAGTTTCTATGGTTTCTTCCGATTACAACATACTTAGAGATGATATTCTTGGTATACGTCTCGGAAGATCTTAAAATAAACAGCTACATTGTAACACGACTTGAATATGATTTCAATCAAAACCTTGTCTATGATGTGAGTACTTCTCAGAGACAATGTTTTTTGTGAGGTTTCCATTAGTATTTTTAGACTTTCGACCCTTATCCTTCTCCTTGTCGACGGCAAGTATCTTGATATTGCTTCTAGCGGTGGCTCTAGATAGCGCAACATACAATTGCCCATGAGAGAAAACCTGGTTCAGTGAGGTAGACACCGACATTCGGGATGGTCTGTCCTTGTGCCTTGTTGATTGTCATTCTGGCCCAGGCACGATAGGGAACTGCTTCCTCTTGAATCTAAATGGGAACATCTCGTCATCGAGAGGGACATAGAGGTATTCGAGGTAGAAACACCCTCTTCCCTGCCGGCGTCTTTGGCCAAGCACAATCTCGGCATCTATAGTATTCTTTTGGAATGCCCGACTACAAGTCTCGTCCGTTGCATAGTCCATTTGCAGGTCAATGTTCCGCAATGATATCACGACGCTTAATCTTCAGCTTGAGTATATGCGGAGGAAGACCGTTAGGGTCGTGGTGTTTAGGAATTCAGGAGGGTAATAGCTATGGGGATCATCCTCTGCAGAATCGGCCGTGGTACACCATCTCCTCACCACGAAACATGTCAATCATCTTCGTATTGATCCTATCAATGGACTCGCTCCGGTCGACAGGATGGCTCGAGATGTGATATAGTTGGCATCCGATAGGTTGTCATTCAGATAGGAAATACACTCAGATGAGTTTATCGATGTCCGTGCCATTTCTCGTAAATGGAATACAGATCTGCTCGGGAAGCCGCCGCAGCCATCCTCATTAGTCTCCTCGATACCATTCCCGATTCGCAATAGGAACTCTGCGTGCTCAGGATCACCACAGGCCCTCATGTTACGTCTGAGCCTTAGCCGCCGCGATGCAATCCCATAGGTATGACCTACGCAACGTCGCGTCAATTATTTCGGCCTCGTCCCTTACGAACAACCGGTAGAACCTGCCGGAAGTCTCCACCAAACACGATCGTCTTCCCACCGAACGGCAGTCACGTCGGCCCATGATGTCCCGCATGCTCTTGTCCAGGGCCTCCATCGCTGTCGCCTCGTCATGGAGGCTTCATCCCATATTATCAATGATGCTCGCCGAAGAAGCTTAGCGGTCCCACTTTGCTTTGTGAAGCTACATACCGCCCCATTTGTAACGTTGAGTGGGATCTTAAACCTCGAGTGCGCCGTCCTACCTCCAGGCATGATGGATGCGGCTACGCCCGGACGTCGCGGTTGCCACGCTATCTTGCCATCACCTCGGATCTTCGCGAGCAAAGCTTTATATAGGAATGTCTTTCCGGTGCCTCCGGCCATCTACGAAGAAGACTCCTCCATTGCCACCGCCAACCGCAGATAATATTTCGACGTCTGTTTGCCATTTGCTCGGGGTTGAGGGAGGACGATAGGGATATATGATCATCGCCGACCTGGATTGTGGACTCCTCGTATATCTCTCCGACATCTATATCGGGTTGTCGTGAGACTCATCTATAACAGGAAGAGGAAATGATGTTATGTCCTTCCCCATCGATCGCAAAGATATTTCGATGTCCAATAGCACCATCTGCTCAACCGTCTGTTGGCATGCATAGGAACGGCGGTAGTCATCCGACATTCCTCGAGATGCCTTTCCCATAGCCCACACACGCCGCGTTTGGCTCGCAGAACACCAAGATAGTTGCAAATAGCCTCCTGAGCGATGATGGCATCTGGAATAGCTCAGCCTCACTAAGGCACTCCTCTAGGGTGTTGTCACTCGATTAGTCCCCTATTCTCGTGGCTTCACGGAAGAACGGGTAGACTACACCATTCACCGTCCTAAGTTCTTCAAAGGAGGTGGCACTGTGCACGTGGTTTAGGAGAACCCTTAGATAGTAACGCTCCCCTCGTTCGGACGAGCCGACACGATTCTGCCAACTTGTGTTCGTTCTACCCTCTTCTTCCACTGCTTGATCCTGGCCGCCAAATAAATGCTGAAAATTCTGTACAAGATCCTCGAGCCTCCTCACATGTTCGGTTCATGTTGAAATACTCATCAACATGGTCCTCTCGACGCCACGCTGGGCAACAACATCATGAAGATCTTGACCCGCGAACGAGACCATGTGCATGTTCGGTAGATGTAGCTGCATTTGCAACACGGGTGGGGAGATCTTGCTAAGGTCGAAGCTGTAGATCCTCCATAGAGCTTCTGGTGGGGTAACCCACCTAGCATCCCTAAACTGATTGATCTCATCAATATTTCCGTTGCTATCGGGTTCATTGAGAGCTACAGAAGCACGGTCGTGGCCTTTGTAAATATACTTGAATAGGTATTTTACAGCTTTTATGCTTGAGCAAACCTCCACATTTATATGGCAGTTGTACTTCCTCAGAAGGTAAGGGTTGTATGGCACTACCCACCTATTGTCAAGCGTTAAGCCCTCGAACCTTTGCATGGCGGCCATTATCCCTTCTCCTGTATAAGGGATACGAATCATTGCCTTGTGTTGTAGATGCATTGAAATGACGTGGGTAGTAGTTCTTGCATCTACCCTCCCGCATGCACACATTCTTTGGATTTAGGACTCCGCATGGGCCATGCATCATATGCTTAATGACCATCTCGTACAACTCTGGATACTTGTTCCTGTCTGGGAGCTCAGCGGAGATGAGACAATCAAACTGCTCTGGACAAGTGAGCTTGTACCCTCCCTTCATGATAAGAAGGAAGTGAACATGCGGAAGACCCCTCTTCTGGAACTCGATGACGTACACATAAGCAACTACTATGCCAAGGATATGCCTCTTGAATAGTTGTTCCTTGATGCTCTCAAGCTTGGCTCTGAATACCCGAACGATGAGATCAGGTCGATCCTGTGGGGTCTGTCCAGGCTCTAACTCTCGTATTATCTCTTCCCAGTTAGGGTTGCAAGTCATAGTTAAGAAGATGTCCTGGCTTCCGTAATTACGCACCAAGGCCATAGCATCCAGTACCTTCGTTGCATATCTCTACCACCCCCAATGAATGAAGCCGAGCACGATCCTTTTGCCCACAGCTTGCGCACGACTCTCTCCAGACTCTATGCTATCAACCAAGCCCTGATACAGATCGGCTCGTATCTCCTTTTGGTGGTGCCTGATGTAATCCAGCCTTGTACCCTCCACCTTGATGTACATGTCAACCGCGTACTGCTGCAATAGGCGCTTGCCATATAACAAGGCGTTGAATATCCCACGACGATCTGGAATTTGTAGCAGAGTAGTCCCTTACAAGAACGCATAAAGCCGGTTATTCGAATCTATGCAAAAGAGGGACATATAGTCGATGATAATATGGACATCAATAATGATGAGATTCAAGGTTAATAGCAATACTCACCTTGATCCTCGTAGTGACTATTGTTATTGTTATTTTACGATGCCGGATTACAACTTCAATGGGCACACCATGCTTGGGGATCTGTGGATGCCATCCTAGTTCTCCTCTTGGGAAGAAGAGTGGATACGATAGGGGGTCGTAGCATCCATAGTAAGACTTTATACTGAACTTCTCATTATTGTTGCCATATAGGATTACGCTGCGATTGAATTCTCTGTGTCGCTCATTGCCCTCAACCCACACATGCCACTTCGACGTTCTTGGCCTGTTGTACACTCGTTGATCCATCTGTAAGTCGGTGTTAAGTGATACACGATATTCCTGGAGGTTCTCGGATTGGCCTAGGCTCCTAAAAGTTTGAGAGTAGGGGTTGTCCCGCAGGATGTTGACCAACCTCCTAACGACTTCCTGGTCGAGGCTAGGTGAGTAACGAAACCGGTGATTCAGACTGGGGTCGTCGTCATAGAAATAGAGTTCCAAATGATTTGGACCGGATTCGCTCGGGCCAAAGGAATGGACATTGTGGTAAATTTGTCCGTGGGCTCAAATGTGTACACTCCGGATCTCATGTTAGTATAGTTCTCATCAAGACTCACGCCTAGGTGGTGAAGGAGAAGTGACCGTTGAAGAATCTTATGTTTTCGCGAAAATGCCTAGCATCAAGATCTGCACTCGACCAAAGCCTCGAGGAGTTCGGGAATTGGCTCGATCGATAGCCTGATTTTACCGCTATGCGACAACAAAACCCATTCGTCTCATACTGAAACCTCTTTGCACCGCAATGCTTGCAATCAGCTCGCCTTGACATATGTGTGCTATCGGGAATGTTGCTATACACATGATTGTAGGGATCTTGGACATCCGAAGCCGCTGGAGAGTCACTATCCTCCATTTCATCATCATCTGGATGGATTTAAGTTGAGGGGATTATAATAGTTGTTGAATTCCATATAAAGAAGAGAGAAATGTCATCTAAACTACCTCCACCGGCGAACATGTAGTACTCCTCATCCATATCCTCCTCTACGATTGTTTCTATACCACCTGTCATTTTCCATGAGTACATGTTAATAACGGTTACATAGTTAAAAAGGTAAATCTAGTTATAGATATTACCATTGTCTGTAATGAATGACTGCGTTGAGGGACCTGCAATAGCAAAGCCATGCGATGATGGATTTGAAGCCAATGAAGCATCTGACTGTGAGCATTTCATTGCAATTGACTCAGAGCATGGTGTGTCTCTCCTACTCGCATAGATTGCATTACGTTCATGTAACAATGTTTGTCTATCATGTGGTGTAATTATTTGCCTGGCTGATCTTCTACGGGCATTAATGTCATCCCTCTCCTCTCTTCTACACGCTCTTCGATGAGCATTTGACTCATGCCTTTCTTTAGGAGCCAAACTTTGCCTACGCGCTCTTCGACGGGCATTAATCTCTTCCCTTTGTTCAGGTGTTAAACTTTGATGACGTGCTCTCTGACGTTCTCGTCTCGCTAGCCTTTGCTCTGGTGTAAGAGCTGCATTCCACGCATTTTGTCGTTGACGCCTTGATTGTATTTGCTCCTCTATGAGGTTTGCATTTCTTACAAACTGTCCACTATAACTCGATACACTTTGTTGAGGTGTAATGTGAGCCACTACTTGATCAAAATTCAGTTGTGTTTGGACCTCTGTCATGGCAGCGGAACTTTCAGCAATATCACGGTAATTCATCCTACCTGAAGTGTACAACGCATATAATATAATGAGCTATTTTGAGTAGGAATGTTTGTGATTAGAACACACATCATAGGAAAAAAGCAACTTGTACCATTTGAGCAATCGTCTTGTAACGATACACCCATTGTGAGGGTACTTTGAGGTGTAATTGTGTATAGCATAGGTGTTTGATTGTGATCATCTTCTTCGTCCGAAGACGAAAATATTTGACTTTGAATATTGTCTCCATCACGTATAAATAAGCTAGCAGATGCTTGCGGCAAAAGAGCGATCACGAACTCTCTTTGGAGCATGATGTGCATCCATCATCGCCAAAATGATATTTCCGTAAATAATATCACACTGATTGCGATTAATATCATGCGATTTACAATCTATACGACAATAATATCATGCACAATTTGTAAAGTAGATTTTACCATTAGATCTTTCGCCTTGTAATAACCCATCGGATGTGATCATACTTTGTGTAGGAATTGCAAATGAGGAAGTTAGCTGGTGTGGCTCATCAATCGTCATTTGAAGAACTTTCGCTTGCAACATAGGATGTTTCTTGAATAGAAATTTCAGAAGGGGTGTATAACAAATAATTGGTGTTAGATCTCTTTCGTTTGCGATGTTCATCAACAAATATTAGAATATCACAAATGTTTATTAGTATATTAATTTAATGATGTAGCATAGGACTATAAAGCAAATATATAATAAGTAAGTTAAAATAGAAACCTTCTTTTCCTTTTCTTGTCCTCCTGTTCTTATCCGGCATGCTAGCAATTTCTTTCGTCATGTGTTAAAGCCTATAACAGAAATATATATACATACTTAGATGGCAGCATAAATATAAAAATAGCACTAATTTGTCAACTCAATAACAAATAACACACTCACATAACGAATGGCAGTCAATCAATGATACTCGGGTTAACATGTACTCCCTCCGTTTCTTTTTATAAGGCGTATTTGGTTTCGTTAGGACAAGGCTTTGACCAACAATTACTCTATTACAGATAATTTTTATGACACAAAATTGATATTAGCAGATTTGTATTCAAAAGTACTTGTATATAATTATGATTTTGTATTGCATAAATGATATATTAATAAAGTAATCGTTGGTCAAAGTATTGTCCTAACGAAACCAAATACGCCTTATAAAAAGAAACGGAGGGAGTATATTTTTAGTGACAAGCTGAAGTTTTTTCAGATTTATTTTATTAACATTTTTTATTAACATTTATTTTTCTAGTGACAAGGTGAAGGTTTTGCAGTCATTTTTCAGGTTTTTCCCATTTATTTTATTAACATTTTTCTTAATGTTCATACAAGCATTGACCCATTATTTTTTGTATTTTTTCTCTCCCTCCCATGCCCTTATTTGGCCCAGCCGCACTTCGGCCCACCGGCTCGACTCACTCCCCTCCTCTAACCCTAAGCCTTATCCTCCCGACATCTCCCTCATCTCCCTCTCTGCCGACACACCTCCATCTCACACGCCGCCGCCCTCTCCCTCATCTCCCTGCTCTCCCGGCGCCTCCCCCACCCTCCATGCTCTCCCCGCGCCTCCCTCCTCGCTTCCCTTCCTCCTCCCGAGCAAAGCTAGACATGGACACCGCAACCGTGTAAAAATCGAAGGCGGCGAAAACCCTCAAACCCTAATCCCTTGTCCCCATGGCGGAGCCCAACGCAACCGCGCCGCCGCCGGAGGTAGCGCCTGAGGAACTGCTGCCGCCGTCGTCACGCAGGAAGAGACCGCCGCGGAGCCTCTCGCGGCCGCCGAGGGCGAAGGCGATCTCAAGAGGAAGCTCGAGGAGGTCGAGGCGGGCGTGGATGCGAACGCCGCCGGCGTGGACGCCAAGCGGGCGCGCGTGGAAGGCGACGGCGCAGGTAGATCTCTCACGCCCCTCCTCCCACCCCACCTCTCTTTTCTCTCTGCGTATGTGTTGCACCTAGGGTTTAGTGTCTCAGACATGATGCTAGCAGCGAGAAGGTAACCTCCGCCGTCCAGATCTGGGGTCTGGGTCGGATCTGAGCTAGGGCTCGGGCGATCTGCTGGTTCTGGTGCTTGTTTGGCTAATGTTGGTCCCCCCTTTTCTGTTGGGTGGTTGGCGCTACAGAAGGAGGAAGGGGGCGACGCGGTGACCGGCCACATAATCTCCACCACCATCGGCGGCAGGAACGGCGAGCCGAAACGGGTGAGCTGGGGGTCTCGATTTCGCTCTCTCACGCGGGTGTATGGCAGAATGTGCTGGTTTTCGTGCTCTTACAGTGGTTCCTTGCTCTGTTGTTAGTGGCGTCGTGGTCGAAATTGGTCATCGTCTCTTGGTTTACCGAAGGGTTTGTGTTCTCTAGCAAATTTTTAGCGGGGGTAGTGTTTTTTTTAATGAAATTTGGTTGCTTGGGGTTGATTCATCGAGGAATTGCGGTGCTGCAGCTAATTTGGTGGGTTGGTCAACCAGATAGTGGTTTTTTCCTTGATTCTAAATAATTTGGCATGCCATAGATAGATTATGTGGTTTATTGCTCACGCTAGTGCATTTAGGAAGACCGCTCCCCTTTAACATTGCTTGTTTTTGTGTCCAGTTCTATTGTTTGTGGTGGATAAATTCTTCGCTTCTAATGTTAGTTGGTTGTGTCATAGTTGGGGCTCTTGCCAATTGTGATGCACAATATTCAATCTGAGCTAACTACTTCTGACGGCCTTATTCTATACTCGATTGCTCATGTGTTGCTTTAATCCTGATTGCAGACGATAAGCTACATGGCAGAGCGAGTTGTTGGAACTGGTTCATTTGGGATTGTTTTCCAGGTGCGGTGCTTGGTCTTATGGTCTGCTTTTGCTTTCTGTGGTGTTGTACATCAGTTGATGCAATGTTTATTGAATTGAATTGGTTTTCGCATGTAGGCGAAGTGCTTGGAGACGGGGGAGGCGGTGGCCATCAAGAAGGTGTTGCAGACCGGCGTTACAAGAACCGTGAGCTGCACTGATGCGCTCGATGGACCACCCCAATGTCATTTCTTTGAAGCACTTTGCTTCTTCGACCACAAGCGAGGGATGAGCTGTTCTGAACCTTGTCATGGAGTATGTCCTCGAGACACTATACCGTGTGCTCAAACACTACAAAGAATGCCAACCAATGGATGCCACTTATCTATGTCAAGCTTTACATGTATCGAGTTTGTGAACCATCATATTAACACTTGCGTGGTCGCTTCCCTTGCTTTGCTAATGTTTTTTTTTCTTGCACTTTTCAAAGGGCTAGCTTACATTCATACTGTTCCGGAGTCTCGCCACAGGATGTGAAGCCACAAAATGTTTTGGTATGTGTTGTGTGAACAAGATTTTATTCTTCTCAGATTTGGTAGTTGGTTACGAATTGGTCTCTTCTTGCTTACCGTCAATACAGTTGATCCTCTCACTCATCAAGTCAAACTCGTGACTTTGGAAGTGCAAAAGTTCTGGTATGTTGATTTACCCCCTGAAGTTAGTCCATGGCACTGTATTTGGGTGGTGTCAGGCAAACATGATCATAGTTAGTTACTTTTGGCTGATTTGCTGGATAGTGGACAGGATGCAATCCTGTTGGAATATTTTTCATGGTCTGCTATTGGTTAGGATAAAAAAACCATGTTACTTTTGTTGGAACATGGAAGTTGGCAAGTAGCCGTCACTGTCAATGTCTTGATGGTCTGTCTTATGGGAGATGTGTACATTCTTAGCACTTTTGCCCCAGCCCTCTATATAATTCTTCTTCTTGTTTCGTTTTCAGGTGAAGATCCAGTTGGGCGAGGGCTCCGCAGCTCAGGTAACAAAGAAGATGCTTGCTAATGAGGGGATCGGTTCATTCTACAAGGTTCGTTCTTGCTGGTGCTTGAGATTCCTATTTTCCATCGTGTTTTATACTGTCATGAGGGCTGTGGTGAATATTTTTTTGTGCATAATTTTTTTGTTACTGTATGCTCTTATCTGCTACGTATGTTCTACATTTTCTTGTTGATTGGCCAATTACATTTTAATTGTCCTTTTATGATCATGTTTTATACTGTCATGATCCATGAGGGTCACACTGAATATTACTATTGCACTTGAGCTTGTAATTTGTTTGATTGAGAACTTATCTCCTAGTAGGAATTTGTCCTCCAGCACATGCTGATATTGCTATGATTTGAAATATTAATTGCACTTTAGGCATACAGTTGTATATACTAATTATAAACTGGCTGCGTGTGCTTTATACTAAGCATGTTCTACATTTTCTTGTTGATTGGCCAATTACATTTTAATTGTCCTTTTATGATCATGTTTTATACTGTCATGATCCATGAGGGTCACACTGAATATTACTATTGCACTTGAGCTTGTAATTTGTTTGATTGAGAACTTATCTCCTAGTAGGAATTTGTCCTCCAGCACATGCTGATATTGCTATGATTTGAAATATTAATTGCACTTTAGGCATACAGTTGTATGTACTGATTATGAACTGGCTGCTTGTGCTTTATACTAAGCATGACTAAAGGCAGCTAGTGAGTATATACATACATGTTGCTTTCAGAAAAGAGTATATATGTATACATACAAGATTAATATGCAGCTAGGGTACGCTGGTTAATTAAATTGGCGTGCATATTTTGAAAGAGGTATGCGTACATATATACGTATGTATATACTAATTATTTAGCTACACGTACGCAGTAGGAATTATTTGTGAATGGTGATGAGATGAGCACGCACTGTGGTAGATATTCTTATGAGTAGTGACAATGTCACCCTCACACTTTTGCTTGTACTGCCATTAATCTCCAGCTGTCCTTATTTATCTGTTTACTCCTTTGCTCTCTCCCTCCATCCCTCTCTCTCCCTCTCTCTGCCCTCCCTTTCTTGCAACACCTCCATAATCAGGTTGTTTTGCTAGTTGCTATGATGGTGTGTAGGAGCATTTGCTTTTATTAGTCCATCTGTTCTGAGGTTATTTCACAATTTCATGGCGATAAATGATTAGCAGTAATCCTTGTCTTTGGCTATTTGATTTATCCCAATCTTGTCACCTAATATGAGGACTTATGGAGTTTATTGATTGATGTTTTGTGCAGGTTGGATTACCAATGTTGGCAAATCAACTTTGTTTAACCAGCATAGATGATCTTGTGATTGCCCTCTTTTTCTTGGCCGGCTCCTTCTTTTGCACCCACAAGCTAAGCTCTCTCCTCATGTTCCTCTTAATCGCTTGTTCCGTTACTATCTTGTGTCTTTTAGCCATGTTTTTTGATTATCACACATGCATGCTGAACACACTATGGATCTAGAGTAATACATATATGACTTTGTGAATGATGCAATGCATAATGTTGTAGTGCACACATGCTAAGCATGCTGTAACGCAAATATTGACAAACATAAACAAACATCACAATAAAATAACGATAGTATAGTTTCAACATAAACAAACATCACAATAAAATAAAACATCTAAGACGACAGTTACAAAACACACTTGCAGCTAAAATAAAACATCCAAGAGGATAGCTACAAAACACACTTGCAGCCATCACACTCAAACCACAGTTGCTAGATATGCCCATCTATTTTCAACAAATCTGGTCACAAATCCGAGATCGATAACTCCCATGACTAACGACCGTCGTAAAGCTGCATGTTACAAGAGAAATGTTGCGGTTAATATATTTGATTTACATATTACAATTTTTTAATGAGTACTTATGCTATATAGAGACTTTTATTTATTTATGATACTGCAACTACTTACTCTCGAGGTCACGTGTCACATGATGACTTGGATTAAATGAAAATGTTGTGTGGTCTGAAGTCTCCAAGCACCCTATTATCGAGAATTGAAATTTTCTAGTTATTGCAATTAAAACAAAGTATGCTTATACAGTAGTGACGTGGAATCAGGTACCATGTCTGTAATTTTTTTTTAGCATAGTTCCTAAGACAATGTGCTTGCCAAAGATAAGTCGATTCCCAAAGAGTCGCGTGATTTAGTCAAATGTTGACACCAAATGCCAACAATTAAAAGGTCGAACCTATAAATTAAACATAGAAAATATAAAATTGTGTTATATCTACATATAAGTCATTGTATATTTTTGACAATGAATTATTGCTTTCTATCAACTAATAGGTACCTTGTGTCCATTAGTGTGACCTCTCTGTAAAGATTAGGTCCGAAATGCTCCAGTTGACCCCAGTGTACAGCTATTCCAGCTATGTCTACGCCAATGATTGTTAGACAAATTTAGAAATTCTCTTTTATCAATATATGTAACTAATTAAGATGCAATGTACGACAGCTTACCTACAAAAGTCTTGTTAGGACGATGGTGCACTTCAGTGAAAGACATAAGATGCTTTGGGTACCGTGGAAACTGAATTGGCACATTGTAAGGCTCAACACTTGTGTGTCGGGTGAAAACACATTCATATGGGTTTGCTATGCTTCTGAACTGAACCTCCCCATAGTTTGGTTGGAATTGCACCCGATGAATGGTATAGCTATGTCCTTCATTGAGTAGCATGTTTAAAGTATCAACACTATCCCTTGAGATGGCTTCAATTTTTGATCCCTTCAAACACAAACTCAAACAATATTAGCTTGTGATAGAATTATTTTGTTACTATTATTAGCATTCACTATTTTTGGAACTTACAGTCGTATCCATGAGGATAAATCGTTGAAGGTTGCTATGATCTTCAACATGGAACTTGACGTCCACTCTAACAACAATACTCCATAATCTGTCTACGTCCCATAATTCAAGGTCGTCGAAATTTTTAAACTTTGTAAAATAAGGAGCGC
Source organism: Rhipidocladum racemiflorum (assembly GCA_036346355.1). NCBI lineage: Eukaryota > Viridiplantae > Streptophyta > Magnoliopsida > Poales > Poaceae > Rhipidocladum > Rhipidocladum racemiflorum. The sequence continues at coordinate 55,367,335 of CM070569.1, forward strand.
ATTTTAGCTTTATATTGCTTTATGTTTTATTGTAGGTTAATTTCGATAGATCATAAACTAACCTAGTCACCACCGGTTGTCCAGAGAAGCCCGCATACAATCTCTTTCGACTAACATTCGTTGGTTCCATTCGCGCTGTATATGAACTTCTGTCTACCTCCCATAATTCAAGTTATTAGAATTAACACATGTGACAAAGATAAGTCTAGCCAAGATAAAGCGGAATAAATGGGTTGTTCTGAAGCTACTAATACATAGTAATAACATTAGTGCAAGCCTGCAAGGTGAACGAGGAAGCTAAAAATAGGCCAATCGAGCTTTGGATCAAATACTCAATCATTATAAAATATCTTATATTTATTTCTAGGTAAAGATGGTGACCGCACCTAATGACACAAACACATAGCACAAAATTATAAGCAATATGAAAAGGTAACTGACAAACCTGCTAGCCTCAATTAGTGGCAGATGGTCATACTGAGGTTTCTCAATCAAGTTTTGTACCTGTAAAAGTGTAAAATTAACAAAATATCACTAAATCATATCCAACTTACCATACGGAAAGACAACATCAGCTTGACATGTCAAAGCAGAATGCTGTAATAATTTCTGTTAGAATTAACACATGTGACAGTATAATTTATTCTGTTGAAGAAACATATTTTATTCTGTTGAGAGAATACATTATTTGGCAAAAAAGTGTTTTGTAGAAAGCAAAAAAAGCCGTATCTGGTTAATCTGAATAGGACAAGGCAATTTTGATTTTCTGTTGCCCTTCTATTCTGCCTTGTTTATCATTTGGTAATATTAAAATTTTGCATGCCAGGTCGAGACATTGTCAAGAGATGACCTTTCGTCAAGGTTGATGTTAAATGTTAATGTTGCATCAGTTGGATCATTAATGCTACCTGATTCACTCATCACTATAATGGATGTAAGTACAACCTTATGTTCTGTTGCATAGATGCTATAATCATAAGATTATGAATATGTTTTAAGTATGCTTCCTAGCATTCTTGGGAGATCATGTTTTTGCTTAGCATTGAAAGGAAGTAGATGATATGCATGTATTGGAGCACTGAACTTCTTTCACATTATGTCCTGGCAGAAGTGCATGTGACCTCTAATTTCTCATGATAGCATTCTTGGGAGTGTCTTAATGGACCTCTAATTTCTCATGATATAATTGATATAACTGGTTCACCTGTTTTTTCTGTGTTACATGCCAGTAATACAAGTCATAGCCTAAAAGGTTAGTAAAAATGCTATTTACTGCACCTTCTCGCAGCATTGAAACTGAAATTTATTGTTTTCAACAAATAATGTGCTTTAAATCTCTACGCTAATTTTGTTTAGGGCAACAAATGTTAATGATTGGTCATAGTCATCCATCTCAGCAAGGGGTAATGTGTGATGGTCTATAGATCATTTCATCTTCACAAATTACTTTTTTGTTTGTTTGTGTAACATGTAAATGCTCCGTGCAGGTGTATGTCATTGATTCTTCTTTTCACCGTGGTATTGTGCACAACCACTGCCATAATTTTTTGAGTTAATAAACTGCTCTATTTATTATATCTGACCGTGATGTATTTAGTCTAGGCATGGATGCTGATAAACAAAACAACATTGTGGAGCGTAACAATATGATTCAGTTAAATGTAAGCTACACTCTCTTCTAATTAATGTTGTCCAGTCTAATAAGCATTTTCTGACATTTCATGGTTTATTTTTTCATGCAGAAATGCATGGCTGATGATTCTTCCCTTGGTATATTTTCTTCTGAACCTCTCTTTCCAAAATTTATGCACTGTTGCAAACATTCATCTTTGTTCCAGAGTCCACTATTCTGGAAAAGAAAAAGGAAACATAGTCCTTTTTGCAATGATATTTGAATACTTTCACCCTTTTGCAATTTACTATTTGCTTAAAGATATAACTCAATATGTGTTGTCATTGCAAATAAAGTAAACCAGTTGCTTAAAGAAAAAGGAAACATAGTCTGAAAAAATAAACCATGCAAATAAAGTAAACCAGTTCTTTCTTATGGTTTCACAGCTTTTTTTAAAAAAAAAACTCATATCATCAGTTCTTCACTACAAAACCATATGCCTGCAATCCATCAAGTCTACCAAAATATCCCCCGAGCTGATACAAGGCTGATAATAGTTTTACTAAAGTATAAGTAAGACCCATAGTCCTGTTGCACTATAGTTTTACTGAAGTATAACTTTTTATTGACATTAACATTTTATTTTTGATGTTAAATCATTATGCATGATATGCAGAATAGGCAAACTGTTCTTTTTTCTGCTACACAAACAAGTGAGATTTCGCAAAGTTGTCATTTGAGAAAAATGAAGAAAGTAAAGAAAAACCTGTTTATGTTGAGAAAAATGAAGAAAGTAAAGAAAAACCTATTTATGGTAAATCAAATGTAAGGAACTGCTATTTTAAGAATGTTTGTAGCAATGAGAGGTTTCTGGTTCTATATGCAGAACATCTAAATTTTCATCATGTAGTTTAGTCAAGTTCCATGCAGAACATCTAAATTTTCTTCAGATAGAGTGTTCTGATATCCATGGGTATTTTAACTTTTGCAAGGCAGAAAAGGGTATTTTATTATGCACTAATGTAGCAGCACGTGGACTTGATATTCCTGATGCACTAATGATGCTTAAATCATGGTTTTACATTTAGCATGCTTAGCTTCAATGATAGTTAGGGTTTCTTGCTTTATGTTTGGTTCTTTTGATTTTTATGTTATTTAGTTGTTATAATGTCGAAATGAGTTCTTACTCAGCAGAAAATTGAATTTACTTGAAAGTAAAGTATTCACATGCATACTCAATTCTTCAATTTTGTAGATTGGTTGTGCACTAATTGGATCTCTTGGGGCATTATTCAACGGGGTTCTTGTTATCAACCTGCTATCGTACTTGATGTTGCGTGGTTTATACTCTTCTCACATGCTATATGGTATGTCTTCCTCTACCACTATCTTTCAGTTTAATAAGTTGTTTTTCCTTTATGTATTGTGATTGCACACATCAGGCACATGGAAAAAAATAATGGTACGATGTTCTGCATAATATTTCTGTGACTTTAGGTGATATTTCTTTTTTGTTTGATGGCTTCATTAATTTTTAATTAAATGGAGTATGGTGCGAAATAGCTATCAAGTCAAACCACTCTGTAAGTTTTAATGCAGTTTCTTGGTGCCCACCAATCTGAATGGTGTCGATCTGATTTGTGATTCTGTTGAGGTTTCAGGGAATAGTTGAACGCAATAGTTAGTTTTTTCTGCCGTTCAGCAAGGAATAGTATTGCATTCTGTTGAGGTTTCAGGGAAACCATTGTTTCTTGAAATTTGTGATATATGTTCCTGTATACACTTCTCTTTTATGATGATAATAATGCATGATACTCAGAAAAACCAAAACAAGCAAGAAAAACCAAAACAAGCAAGAAAAACCAAAACAAGCAAGAAAAACCATGAAGCATAATAAATAAAGACTATTAACCTTGCGTTCAACCTGGAAATGCAGGAGCGAAGGATGGAACAAGGTTGCGGCCAAAGCGTCTTGCCAGAGGGTGACGCCAGGTCTTGGCTGCGGATGGAAGGATGGAAATCAGATCGACACCATTCAGTTGCGGCCAGGCAGACGCCAAGGTGTTGGCTGCGGATGGAAGATGGAAGACGGCAGTGTCTGCTGCGAATAGAAGATGGAAGACGCCAAGGTGTTGGCTGCGAACTGGTATTTTCTTTCAAATCTGGCCAGTAGGGCACTATTTGTAAATGGGCAGAATGCTTCAAATCCACGCTGGAAGCGGGAACTGGGAATGGGTCAAATTACGTGGTTTTGAATGCTTCGTTTCTTGTGTGCATGATAATCTGGCCGACTATTGAAGTGGTATTAGCTTTCAAATTGATGCTGGAAGCGGGAATTTGAATTTTTGTATGTAAATGAATGCTTCGTTCCTTGTGTAATCTGGCCGACTAATGACGCTGGAAGCGGGACTATTGAGGTGGTATTAGCTTTCAAATTGACTGCAATTGACGTGGTTTCAAAATGAAGCGGGAAGAAAGCTAATAAAAGCTTCCCTAATGAAGGCTAACACATTAACACCTTCTCTAGTCCACTGTAGAGACTACTATGTGTAGAATGAACCACTGCCACCAACTGTCACTTAAGAATAGTAGAGATTTTATCACGGAGGCATCACTCTTTAGCCTTTACTAGAGTGAGTAGTTGGTAAATTGCTCGGTCAAAGCACATGCTGCCTCGTGGTTAGCGATGCAGTCCAGCCAGCTGCGAACAGGTTTCAAATTATATATATATATATATATATATATATATATATATATATATATATAATATGGTCAAAATTCAAAATTTTAATAAGATCTTGACATTTTAAATAAAATTTGGACAAAACTCAAAAACTATTTTTTTAAAAAAAAAATCAACTGGAAAATCCGAGATTTCGACCGAGATCTCGATCAACTTTTGAAATTTTGAAAAATGGTAAAAAACTAAATTTTTTAAAAAAAATTCAACCGGAAAATCCGAGATTTCGACCCAGATCTCGATCAACTTTTGAAATTTTGAAAAATGGTAAAAAAACACGGGAATTTTTTTTAAAATTTTTTATGGATAGTCTGGACCATAAATCAAATCAAATTCGGCCCTGAAATCCGGTCAAAATGTCTGAGATTTCGACCAAAATTGCTAAGATCTCACTAAGATTTTGAAAGTTACTGCAATATTTTAAATTTTTTATTTGATTAAAATTTAAAATCTTATCTCGACCGAAGAACCAAATTTTAACCGACGTGATTCGAAGTCTCGGCCAAATTTTGACTATGCTCAGATGGTGGGACATGCTGAGCGCAGTACGGGGTAGATGCATGCATGCAGTCCGTGCTGCTTTGACAGCCTTTGTTAAGATTTGAGGTACATTTCTGCTCTCCCAAGGCTGTTTGTTTCCGTGACAGGGACTAGTGCAGTGCAGGAACAACCGCATGCTTCTTACCGTCAGCGTAACTGCATGTGATGTTTCATTAGGTTGGGTGCATGATTTAGAGGGCTTTTAGTTATTCTCGATCGAAATTATCATTGTGTACCTAATAGTAATGATGTTACTATACGTGATGTTTAGTTAGATGCAGACCTGAGAATTAGGTTGTGTATGTAAAGGGCCAGTCGGCCTAACACGGAATCTAGCGGATTGAATCGGCACGACACGGTATGATATAGTAGGTCGTGCTGGATCTAAAACTCAGGTTTAATGGATGATATGACACGTCATGACAGCTTGGACTGTACTTGGATCGACTCGGCACGAAAAACATATTTTAACTATAAGCCTAGCCTATTAAACATAATAACTAGCCCATATACCTTCCTCCTTCCAATCATTTTCTTTTCTTCACCTCTCTCACGCCAATGCCATTGATCCCTCTTCCGCATCTGCACCGTTGTCTCCACAGACGCCGTTTGCTGTCGTTGATGTTGTGTCTCTCTTCTACGCCCGCGCTATAGTCTCCATTGACACCATCTTCACCTCTCTTGCGCCCGCGCAACCAACCCCTCTTCCGCGCTCGTGCCACCATCTCCACTAACACCGACCGCCGTCTTGATGCCGCATCCCTCTTCCGTGTCGGCATCGCCATCTCCACAGACGCCGCTTCACCTCTCCCGTGTTCGCACCGCAAAATCTCTTCTACGCTCGTGCTGCCGTCTGTTGTCACCATGGCTCCTTCGTCAACGTGACATGCTTATGCTGGCTCAGCACATTGGCTGGCCGTGCTGACAAGGCACAGCCCGCTGCGTCCCGCAACCTGTCATGTCCGTGTCGTGCTAGTACAGCATAGCCCAACTCCCAGCGCTTGTAGAAAACTATATATGTCTAGTTGCCCTCACAATCGTCGAAGATGTCAAGAAATAGAAAGATAGTAACAATTTGAAAGGACCCGCCCATCTAAATATTTTGCAAATGAGATTATCAACACAAATTAATCACACACATGATTAAATTAACCAACAAAATTTAATCATTAACAAAATGTCATACAATTGTATAATTGCAATGTACATGAAAATAATAAATTTTCATCAAAAAGAAAGATAACAAGAAATTCAAAATTTTCTAAAATCTACATCTTTTATTGTTCTTGACCTTGATTTCCTGAAAATGTTAGTTACGCATGCATATCGAAACAAGAGGCAATAAAATTAAATTAGTAAAAGATTAAAAAGAATGAGTTGCTGTCAGACCCAATTGTGTGTAGGTGTCGCTCATCGAGATACCAGGTCTGTTCGGGGCCAGGCGACACCTCTCACTATATTAGGGTTCATTATTCGGCGTTATACAAACCTGATAGAAAGTGCAGGTAACCAAATCCATATAAAGTAAATGCACCAAAATATCATTGCACTGTGGGTAGGGATAAGAGCCCTTGACCAGCCGCACAGCTTCCATCCCACCACATTTCCTCCACACACAAGCCACCAGAAAGGCATAGCCTAGAAGGCCAACAAGGAGTCGAGGGCAAGAAGCGGAGCCCAGGAGAATGGACATCGAAGGAGGAGGCCAAGAACCAGGAGGAAAGGTCTCGGCCACCTCCATCAACCTCCACCGCCATCAGCCCATCAACATCACCATCAATCCATCCCCGTCAACATCCCCATCAATCCATCCCCATCAACACATTCAACCTTAGGTGCATATAGTTACATTCTTGCCAAGTAGAAGCAACTAGCTCTAGTGTAGTATCAAAAGTAGATAGCAGTTAGAGTTATTAGCAGTCTCAGATATTAGTGGTTGCAAGAGCGGCATTGCATGTGCCCGCGACTGAGATTTCGTCCGACGAGAGACGGCGTTGATCTCATGAGTCTTGAGTCGGGAATAAAGCCCGTCAAGGGTCAAAATCGACAAATTAGTGGAGTCCTTGATGGTGGTCACCTTCATCTCCCAAACTCTCAAATCGAGTGCTGTCAGAAAGTACCTAGCATTCTCCGAGTCAGGGTATGTGCAACCAACTGATCGAAGATTGCTAAGAATCTTGGAGAAGCGAGCAAAGCACTCGTCAAGGCTCTCACTAGTGTGTTGTTCAAATTTGTTTTAGTCACGCTTGTACTGATCCTGCCTCACCGTCTTAATCTGGGTGGTACCCTCATGGTAAGCATTGAGGGTCACCCATATCTGATGAGCGGATCGTAGGTGAGAGACCCGGTCATACTCACTGTGGCTAAGTCCATGTATGAGGATGTTCCTTGCTTTAGCGTTTGCCTCAACGTTAGTCATGTTCGCGGCGTTGACGTCCTCATCGGCAGGAACAACATATGGGAATTTCACCTTCTGCCATATCAGGAAGCCCTCGGTAGTGATGTATGGCTCCATCCGCATTTTCCAAAACGGATAATCAACTCCAGCAAAAATTGGAGGCTTCGTTGAGTACTTGTCTGTCGCCATGGCTCTCGAGACCGGTCAAGATCTAAAGAGAGCAAAACCGGCTCTGATACCAATTGAAGGTTCGATATGGCGATTAGGGGGGGTGAATGATCCCAAATAAAATTCCCCCCACTCAGAGTACTCAAAGCAATCCCGCAAGGAAACCGGTGCTCCTCAAATACGCAAAACCCGTAAAAACCAGAACAATTATACAACTTTGTATATCCCTATCTTGCATGGATGAGAACCATGAATCATGTGAGGGATTTTTAAATCACAATCCTGATTATCAAGTGTCCAAAATAAAGAGAAATCAATTCAAATACCTCTTTTCTAAAAGAGATCAAGCCAAATCACAAAAATCTCTTTTAGAAAAGCAAAAGCATATTTTTGAGGAATTATCCTCACATGGAACAGATGGTTGGTGCACTTCTGTTACTCCAAAATTTTTGAGAATTTTTCACCCTGTAAGCAGATGAATCATGAAACACTCCACCAAAAATAACCTCCAAAAGCCTTGTAGAAAAATAAGAAAAAGTCAAGGACTACAGACAGTCAGAAACTTCGACTAGGAAGTTTGGGGTTCGGTTTTCACCTTATAGCTCCCAAACGGTGCAACCAGTAGACTCTAAAAAATTTTCATATATAGATATATGAGTCACACACCTTCTCCAATAAGAATTACTCAAAAATGGTTTTTGTAGATTTTTAAAAAAATTGAAAACTGACTACTGCGCGAAGAACAAGTTCAGGACATATTTGCAATCTTGATAGAAACTTGATCTCTAGTCTATCCTAGGGTGCAAGAAAGATGTAAAACCAAATAAGCACCCTCAAGACATCCTTAATCAACAATATTTAGAAGGAGATGAGGCAAATCCAAATTATGAGAAAGTAAATTGCGAGAATTTACACGCGGGAAAGTAAATGCTGAATTTAAATTGCATAAAGTAAAGACATAATATAAATACGGAATTTAAATTCACAAGGAAGTAAAGAAAATCTTTGTATTTTCTGGTTGAAAGGTTTACAAAGACTCACTTCATGTGGGCGAAGCTCAAAGGAGCAACTCAAACCTTCAAGTGAGGGAGGGCAACCCTCTCCCTCTATTTATATTACTCTTGGGCCACCTACCACCCTTGGATGAGTCTCAAACCCTAGAGCACTTCACCAAGGGCTAGGATTAACCCATTCATTCCACCCCCCCCACATGGGCTTTACATGGGCCACATAGGCCATACATGGGTTTTAAACAAAACCCGGTCAACGCGATGCAACAGGCCTTTATTCGCCAGACTTGATCGCTCCGTTTTCGCCTTTTTGAGCCTCCAACCCGAACCAGAAATCTTGACCCACCTCAAGTTCATTTCCATGAAGTCCAAGTGATCCCGGTTTGAGCCTAACCTAACTAAATAGATGAGAACATTTTTAGAGCTCAACACAAGAAAGAATAATTTTTCTATAAAAGCTCCAAAAACCAAGAAATCCAAAAAACTTAATATTACTCATGATACAAATGCAAGAACAATTGTTCAACATGATCAGGAGAAAGCATTTTTTAATTTTCTTCCCTCTAAGATGCATTTTCTACGTTTTCTCCCCCTTTTGGCAATATAGGCATCAAGAGAGTAATTTTTGGATGAAATACAACCTAAAAGAGCTTTAAGGATTATGCAAGTGACCACTTAGACAAAGTATGACACCAAGTTACTCAAGTTCAGATTATGTCATCCTAAGTCATATCCAATGTCATATTTCAATTTTTGCTAACTAGCTCAAAAGAAGTTATATTACTTTTGCATGATTTCAACAATAGCAATAATTAGCATAACTTCAAGACTAAAAGCAAAGCCAACCTAATGAGCAAATAGATATATTAGAGTTCAACTTAGTCAACACTTTGGGAAACTACAAGACCATTAGAGAACACTCATGCTCAAACATCTCTTCAAATGCAAATTTTTAGAGTGCTACAGTAACATATAATTCCCCCCGAGATCTCAGTAAATTTGACCGAGATTTGAAGAAAACTTGACCGGGTTTTGACCGGATTGGATTCTTCACGTCATTTCTAGTGTGAGACAGTCGGTAGATCATAATTCCCGTGAAATTGAAAAACCCCTAAAAAACTCAAAGTGTGAGGGTACCTAAAATTTCGCCGAAACCTCGACATTTTGGGCCAAATTTTCGTCTATATGAACCGAAATCTCGTAAATTTTGTTTCAAAAATTACCGTATTTAAATTTTGCCGTTTGATTTTCATTCGGATTTCGTCCGAAATACCAAATTTCGCCAAAATTTCATGTTTCGGAGGGCGCCGAGATGAAGCCCGAAAACGAAAATTCAAACCCTAATTTAACTTGGATTCTATTAACCACCTTATAGGCCATTAACTACGTGCCATGCTATGAGTTGGGTTCAACATCACATGCATTAAGATCCGGTCTCGTAGGATTATTTTCCGTACATTATTTGTCTATTTATCTTCGCTTGATTGATTGAATTGCGAGATAAAATTACAAAAACACTCTCAAGTTAGAGGACAATTCCATTTGCTAGCTCTCTCCGTTCGGGCGGTGTGAGGTGTGAACCTCTTAATTCCGTGAGAACCTTTTCGTTTCGAACAGATAGGAGTCGCCTTCCCAATCAACGTCGAAGTTCAAACCCTAATCACTAGCGAGCCACCAAAAAAATACTATATATTTAGCACATGAAAAGCGAACCATTTTGTTTCATATCTCATTCTAGATATTGATTTGATAGTAGGAGAGTCCTCATTAGCAACCAGACATGGATAGGAATTTAGGCCCTGTTTGGTACGGTTCCAGATCCTAGTAGAAACGAAAACGGTTTTAGATTCTTTGTAGAAATGTTTCAGGTAGAATCAGAATCACTTTCTGCAAACCGTTTGGTACGGTTCCAGATTTTAGTAGAAACTAGTGAAACGGGGTTGAAGGTGATTCAGCCACGAAGAAACGTTCCGAGTTTTAGTCCGTTTGGCTGGGTTTCTCCCATATTCAAGTAGAAACAACTCAGTTCCAAGTTGCTAAACAGGGCCTTAGTAGAGTTTAGGGCATCCATTCTAGCTTTTTTTTTTGCATGAAAATTGCATGGATTTTAGATTAGTTCAACTTTAAGATTTGCATTTTTTTTTTCATTGAAAGTGTACAAGGCTAAAGGAGGGAGGCTATCGTGCTTGGCAAGCACAATGATTAACACGTGTATAAAATGGGTAACATATAAACATCGTACAAAATGTAAAATTTCAGCCTGAATGCATATATAAAATAAAAATACAGTAGAAGTAGGGTTTTTTGACCCAAGAATTTAAAATACACAACTGCAAATAAAAACATGAAGTATGATTAGAGAGAGAGAGAGTAAATAAATACTTTACTTAATAGTATTCTCCTTGATTAGCATAATAAATGAAAAAACGGAGTCAGAAGTCCAAACTCCAAAGTCCAAAGTCCAAACTGCCAAGCCGTCGTCGTAACAGAAGGCTGTGCAGTCTTTAAGCTCGTCTCCCATTTCCCTCCCTCCCTCTCTCCCAACTTCCCGCTTCTACCCTTCGTTTCCTCGCAAACGCAGCCGCCCGCCGGTGACCGCGCCCGCGCCACATGACGCGCCGCCATGGGATGCCTCCTCGATAAGCTCGCCGCCGCTCCCGGCTCCTCCCTCTTCTTCCCCGCGACCGCAGGAGGAGGAGGGGGAGGAGGAGGAGGAGGAGGAGGGAGCGAGGTGCAGCTCAGCGCGCCGCAGCCGGAGCACATCGCGGCCGTGAAGAAGGACGCGTGCGGGTGGCCGCTCTGGCTCTCCTCCGCCGCCGGGGACGCGCTCAGGGGCTGGGCGCCCCGCTGCGCCGACGCCTTCCACAAGCTCGAGAAGGTGAGGTGGATTCTGATTTCCGATGCTGCGCGTCCGGTGTCCTTGTTTGGTAGTTATCCAAAAGCTTGGCCTTTTCTTGGAAACGGGAAGATATTTTTTTTACTTTCTTTTTTCTGTGTGTTTTGATTGGTTCTTTCTTGGTTGTTGTGTGTGATCGTAGTTTGCAAAAGGAGGTGAATAATTTGGGAACTTGCAGTTTTGAGTTCTTGCTGATGCTTTCTTTTTTTGAAAATCCAATATTTTTTCTCCGAGTTGCAAAGAACAAGGGTGAGAGGACAAAAAAAAATGACGCCTTCCCATTGTTCAAGACATAAACGAACTCCAAATTCCAAGAGTCGAGCCGTGTTAAACTAAACAGAGATGAACAAATCCCCAGCTTTCTTGAGAGTTGAGAATAATAAATCCTCAACCTCGCTTTTGTCCATAGATTATACTGTCCGCATCGCAGGGGTCCGTAATTCGTAAGGACAAGACGGAAAAGTCAACTCGCGGTGTTCATATTTGATGGAGTACCTGTTATCGCTATCCTCACCATTTCAAAGATAACGAGTTGAAGAAGGGTTTAATTTTATGCTGTATTTTAATTAGGAAAACCGAGTCAAATATTCAGTGAAAAAATTCAGGAAATCATCCGAAATTGCTTATCTACTCGATGAGTTCGACAAAAAAATTTACAAAAGTTTTAATCGTTTTTGTGCAGATTGGGTCGGGGACGTACAGCAACGTGTACAAGGCGATCGACGTGGAGAGCGGCCGCGTGGTGGCGCTGAAGAAGGTGCGCGTGGATGGCGTCGGTGAGGCCGAAAGCGCGCGGTTCATGGCGCGGGAGATCGCCCTGCTCCGACACCTCGGCGACCACCGCAACATCGTTCGCCTCGACGGCCTCGTCACCTCCCGTCTCGCCACCGCGCCGTCACTCTACCTCGTCTTTGAGTACATGGACCATGACCTCACCGGCCTCGTCGCCGCAGCAGCAGCCTCCGGCGCCCGCTTCTCCTTACCCCAGGTATGGCCATTGTGTTTGTTACCTAGTAAATAAGCGCGGAGTGCGCCGCGCGCGTGAACAAAAAATGAATTTGCGTTTTTTTCGAAGAAAAAATGGACCCGTACATATATTTTTTGCTGACGAAAATATTTTTTCCGGAGAAAACGGAGAAAGGACCTAGACGTAAGGAACCGTTTGTAATTTTTTTTTTGATCTAACCGCTATCTCGAAAAATTAGAAAAAAGGCCCGTTCGTGATTTGTATTTAACAGCAGGTTTTTCCCGTAAAGTAGAGAACGAGGGACCTAAAAGCAATCCATAATCGATTTTCTTGCCCTCACAAAAAATCGCGAACAATCTTTTTGTAATTCAGAAGGATCTATCTGTGATTTAAAGAAATAAAGGGGTTTTTTCGCAAATTTACGGGGATAACAAGTGGACACTGATGGAGGTCTTGAAACCTCCGGATTGTAACGAAGGGATAATATGTTGGTGAATTCAACTACTCAGCTACTCAGCTCTAGTATGCTGGGGAATTCAACTACTCAGCTACTCCGCTCTACTATGCTGGTGAATTCAACTATGGTGAAGAGATGATCTCTAAGTAATGATAGAATATTGAGTGTTTCTATGTTTGTGAAATAAATCTTAAAGCATTTGTAGTTGCTATCTACTGATGGTCATCACGAACCGGCCTAAAGTTTAATTTTCTCTAGTATATGGCGATATGGTTTCTAGAGGAGCACAGAAACATTTTCCAACTGGAAGATCATATGGACTATGGATGGCATCAGAAATCCAAAACAGTCGTAGTGTTTGCAGCAATTTAGACTGAAGTTTAGAAGTAACTTACTAAGTAGGATATGGCAATTGCAAAGTATGTTCAGTCAAAACTGAAATTTGAAATACCTGTTGCAACCAAAATTTTCTTCTGTTCTAGAAGAAGAACCATTGACTGACTATTGGTAGGGAATTATGCCTGTGGCTTTTTGTGAAGAAGCAAACAAATCCGTCAGACAGAAAAACCGCAATGATGTGGGTCTCGAGGTGAGGTAGAGTATTTACTAGGTTTGAACTTTGAGCACAGGTTCCAGTCCAATTGACAGAGACAGGCATTGCATGTTTTTGTTTACACATTGCTTACAAGAAATCCCTTCAATGAACTACAGATATTTCAACTGTCAACATTGGCTGCAACCAGCTCACTTGCATTTAGATTTCTCAAAGTGCGACATGTCTTTCTTTTCTGAAAAGGAAGGGCCCAGCCAGGACAACTTTTTTCCAGCAAAACAGTAATGACACATGTATGTATGACCATGATTAAATTATGTGTGTTTTTCATGAAGTCTAATTCTTTGTCTGCAGGTGAAGTGCTACATGAAGCAGCTACTGTCCGGGATTGAACACTGCCATAACAAGGGTGTTCTTCACCGTGACATCAAAAGTTCGAACCTACTTGCCAGCAACGACGGAATTCTTAAGATAGCTGACTTTGGACTGGCCACATCTTTTGATCCTGACAACACGCGGCCCATGACTAGCCAAGTGATCACACTTTGGTATCGTCCACCTGAACTTTTGCTAGGTGCTACTAACTACGGTGTTGGTGTTGATCTTTGGAGTGTGGGTTGCATACTGGCAGAACTTCTTCTCGGCGAGCCTATATTCCCCGGAAGAACAGAGGTACTTGTTTTGTCCTTATGAAATATTGGCTTCACACAAAATATCGCAGAAGATTGCACGATCTAAAGACTAATTAGTGGTTATTCAGGTGGAACAATTGCACAAGATTTTCAAGCTATGTGGTACTCCATCGGAGGATTACTGGGAGAAAATGAAATTCCCGCATCCTACATTCAAGCCATATGAACGGTGTATAGCTGCAAATTTTAAAGATGTGGCACCATCTACCCTAGCACTTCTTGAGACTCTCCTATCTATTGACCCAGATATGAGAGGCACCGCAACTGATGCTCTCAACAGTGAGGTAATTAATTCTACCCATCACCCTTAAGGCATCTATTTTTAACCTTACAAAATAAGTAAAATAAATACTAGGCAGATAGTATGCAAGAGCATAACTTACAATTGATCATGATAGAATGGATTAAGCTGAGTCAGCATCGATGAGATATACTGGATATATAATATCCCATATCCCATAAGAAGCCAAGAAGTGGTTTTTGTTCACCTGCGCTTACCATTTACTGTGAATTCAGTTCTTCAGGACAGAACCATATGCCTGTGAACCATCAAGCCTTCCCTGCTATCCACCATGCAAAGAAATAGATCTGAAGTTGAAGTACGAGAAGCACAAAAGGTCCTGGCGCAACTCTCTAAAACTTATTTCAGTTATTTTCTTGTATCGACGGAAGATTCAACATCTGCTATGTCTTTCAGCAAGTTGAGAGCTCATGGGTCGGTAGAACATCAGAGCACGACCAGAAAGCCCATGTCACGAAATCCTGGACGCAGAGTATTTACTCCAGATGTCAACAATAAGCCGCAAGCAAAGCCAAATGTATGCTTCCTTCTCCCTTTTCCCCTGCAAGAGTTTTATATTCAAATGATCACAACCTTAACAAAATTTACAGAAATTGTTATGTTTCTTTTATCCTCCGCTATCTGATGCTTTATCAAAAGCTATATTCAAACTAACTATATAGACATATAAACCATGTCTGAAAGATGAATTGTGTTCATCGTACCTTCAGATCCCAAGATTGGTGATGAGCACGAGCACAACCAAACTTGAGAGATTTCCTCCGCCTCATCTGGATGCATCAATTGGTTTTAGCCTAGATTCCTCGGCAGATGGAACCACCGAAGAGTTCTTGTCATCATCGGTTGTGGAGCTAAAGAAAATGCCGAGCCTAATATTTGGTCACATGAAATCTTACCTGAACAGCCCGAAGACGGGAATGCACAAGGCGAAGCCAGGCCTCAAGATGGCGCCTTCCACTGTTCTCATCGGTGCATTCCGGCCGTACTCGCTTGGCCATCCAATGGAGGTGAGAAGAAAGAATAGGGAGCAGTTCAGAACCAAAGGAAGATATGCAGTAGGTTCAGTCAAATGACGAGCTAATCATGTCCCCTTTCCCTCTTTTCTTCTTTTCTTACATTCCAGTAACTGTTCATTTTTAATCCATAAATGATAGGTAATACTTGTATAGTTCGAGAGTATAATAAAGGAGAGTTGTGAATAACCAATTTATGTAAAAAGGATAGCTTACAGAAATTCATCAGTAAAATGGTGTCAGATCAAAGAACATCGTCAGGCAATTTTGTAGCTTCAAGCTCTGCCTTTTCACCATTTAAATGTACACCGAAAATAATCGGACATGATCTTAATCTTGGACAAATGTATGTTCTCAACCCTCGAGAATTTAGAAACGCAGGGAAATTCCCAGAGCAGAAAGCTTGAATGAACAGCTTCCAAATTAGTATCCTTCTCCTTTTTTTTAAAACACTAATCAGTATGCTTCTCCAATAAACAAAAGGAGCATTGCAATACTGATGCTCCTTACATCATCCACGAAATCAATCTCAAATGCAGGGTTAACTTACAAACAACAAGCAAGATTAAATACAGCAAATGATGCAAGGCATCATAGAAGGTGACTGAATCAGCCACATTTTACAAGCTGGTATGTGAAATGTAAAGATCCCATGAAGCACTGTCTGGTCAGCGATGATATATTGTGGCAGCAGCAGCAGTTGCTGAACCAGCACAGGGATGATGAAATTTCTCAGCAGCAGGAGGAGCTGAGTGACGACTGAACATGCTGTACACCGCAGCAGCGACAATTGCCAGGCCTCTGAACTTTAGCCACCTGTTTACCTCTTTCGATTTGGACAACTGCATGCTCGTACATCAACAAGAGTTAGTATTTAGAAACAGCACAAGGGAAGCCATAGGTGCAATGCTCAATTTGCCGGGGTAACATGAGGAGCTCATGCATGGACCTACATCGCTGGTGTTGTGTGCGAGATCATTCTTCTTGATCGCCTGAGGCGTCTCTGCAAGGAACAGGATGATTCAAGTGTGACCGCGATGCACCTCAAGAAACTAATGCGATGCAGAAGCAAGAGAGAGGAGGAGAGGAACAACTACCTCTGGTTTTGACGGATCCGTCGCTGTCGCCGCCGTCCGCATCGGCGGCGGCCACGAGCGCGTCTACGGCCGCCGCCTTCTGGCAGTAGAACCGGAAGCTGGGCGAGCCGGGCATTGCCAACGCCGCCGCCGGTTCCTCCTCCTCCTTCGGCTCCGGCGCCACCTTACATCCCCGCCTCCTCCCGGCCGCGGTCACGGACACGGACACCGACTCCTTCTGCCCGTTCTGCTGCCGCGCCACCAGAAGCCCCGTTGTGGACGCCTCGCTGTGCCCCAGCGCCCGGCCCCGCCTCCGCCGCTCAACCCTGTCAGTCGACGCCGCGCACCCCATCGCAGGCGAAGGGGAGGGAGAGCGAGAAGGGGACGAAATGCTGGAGCATGGGATGCCTCCTCGGCTGCGGCATTGCTCTCGGCCTTAGTAAGGAGGCACCCGACGCGAGTGCGAGGCGGTTGCACCGTTGAGGCCGGCGAGCGGCGGCGAGGATTTCGCGGAGGCCGAGCCCAAATGTGGCGGGGAGGGGTGGGCGATGACGGATGGGTCCCACTTGGCAGAGTAGCCTCCACAGATGGGCTATGCTGGGCCTTCGATACATTGCAGGTATGGGCCTCAAGAATACACGGATATAAGTGCCTCCAATGGAGATGTGCTTTTACTGGTAAGTAAGCCCTCTTTATCTGGAGTTATTTTACATGTTTTTTGTTCATGCACTTGACAAAGTTGATAAATACTCATTTTTATATGTTCGATCTAAATATTGAAAATGAAATTGATTATTAAAATTTAGAAAATTTGATTGCACGTAACCAAAATTTACATTCTTTTATGATTGAAGTAGTTTTCTTTTTCACTAAAAAGACAAGGAGTTTTCTATTTATCAAACAAAATTTCAGGTGCATCCAGTTGAATGCAGAGTATTTCTTGAAGCTTTGTCGTTTTTTTTTGGCCTGTTGGCTTAATTTTTATTTTAAGTTTGGCCCTTGTTCGAATGAAATTGCAAATCTAGTCTCCTCCCGACTGCTGAAGCAGTGGCAGCCATCTACCACGCTCTCCTAGTCAGCATGTGATCTACTGCACTCTCATACCATAATCGGTAACCTACTGCGGTCCTATACCATGGTAGATGACAATGTCGCCTTCCACTCCTTTTGTGGTCGGGGAAGAGGCTATATTTGTGATTTTCATTCGGACAAAAGCTAAATATGAAGAGAAAAAGGGCAAATGGGCCCATTTGACCAAGCTTTCTATTTATTTACCAAGTATTTCGATGTGAATCTAACCTATCACTTGTTGAATAGCAGTAAAACTCGTTCCTCAAGCCATAAAGTTTTGCATGGACCTACTACTAATAATAGTAAATGAAAAGGTGGCAGATCTTGAAATCAAGCAGAGACTTGGGGCCTGGGGATGCAATTTTTCTTCAGGCATAGTTACATGTGGCTGCCTGCTGCAGCAAACAGACAGAACACCCTTCAATTCAGGACCTGCCAATATTCAGATTCCATTTCCTACATGGAACTCCACTCCTTTGTTAATTATTATTCTCATTCTAGAAGCTAGGCAATAGCTTGAGAATCCTGAAGCTTAACAGAGTCCATTGATTGCAAAACAGATGCAGCTTGCTCTTGCAGGCAACTAGCGGATGTTGAGTGTTGTTAGTTGCTGATGATCCATGGCCAGCTGGTGCTTTCAATGCCTGAAGCCAAGTACTCAGATGCTTGCAGGTCACTGAGACACCCCTCCTCTACCTTGCACAGTTGTGTGCAGAAGAGGCAGTATATTGGAAATGGCCTGGTTGCTTCCATGTGCCTCCATGTTAGTTTTAAAGCCATTCACCAACAAACCCTCCATTCATTCCCAGTGGACAATGCTAGAGGTCAGAGAGAGAGAGAGAGAGAGAGAGAGTTCTTTGGTGCTTGCTTTGTTTATTGACTTGTTTTGGATTCCCTTTGAGGAAGCTAACTTAACTACTCTCTCCTCCTTCCCACAACTAGTACTAAAGAAGTACTAATCAATGAATTAATTGAGAGGGTGGTTCTTGCAGGCAGATGCCTAGCTATTAATTCAAAGGAAGTCTCTTCTTCCACTCCACTAATTCCTTTTTCTTTGTTCCTCCTCCACTACTTGCTCCATGTCCATAGACACCTCCAATCCATTGGGCTCCACCGCATGCCAATGTCTCTGCACTTAAATATGCAGAATACTGACAGAGTCAGCAAGCAACAACAAATTAGAGTTCGGTTTGGAGCGGCTTGCATTGAGCTGCAAGTTGCACACAGGCTCATCATCTGGGAGTGATCACTGAACTTGAACCCTTTCTTTCTTTTCAACGCATGCATTCCTCTTTGGCTCCAACATGGCCCCAGCGTCAGATCACCAGATGTGTTGATGCATAGCGTTAGCATCGTCTGTCTTCCGAATAGTACCATGCTGTGCACTGCAAATCATTGAGTGCTAATAATGTAACAAACTATTTGCACGTCCTGAATAATAAATAAACCATGTTAGAGAGAGAGAGAGAGAGAGAGAGCCGGCAAGTGCATGAACTATAGTTGCTTGTTTTGTGATCCAACTAAGAAGTAAGAAGAGGCCGCCAGCCAGTGAGCTACCAGGGGTGTGGTGGTTGGTGGAAGGAAGGAGGAGGCAGTGTCTGTCCTTGCTGACGCTTAAAAACTATTCCTTGCGTGCATTGCATGAATCATGATGGCTTGCAAGGAGAAACCAAGCGAGCGAGGAGTCCATGATTCATGGACTTTTTGGGCTGGCCGTCAAGGTTTCAAAATTTGGTTTCGGATTAAATCTCTGACGGGATTGAAATTTAAAATTTTAGTGAGATCTTAAAATTATGGATAAAATTAAGATGAAATCTAAAAAGAAAATTTAAATCCGTTTTTAACTGGGATTTCGGAGATCTTAGCAAAATTGAACCGAACAAAAAATGGTTCAAAACATGTTGAAAATTTTTAAAATTTTTGTGGATAGTCCTGACATATCTCTAATATTCTCATAAATTTTTCAGATGACGATCAATTTTGAGGAATTTTTAAAAATTCGACAGCGGTACTATCCTAATAAAAACGTTAGCAATAAATTTGAACCGAATGAAAAATGGTTCAAACTATGTTAGCAATTTAAAAAAAAATTCAAATAATGATTAATCCTGAGAAATTTTTAAAAATTCGGACTGTGGTACTATCATGATAAAAGCGTTACAAGCAAATTTTAATCGAATGAAAAATGGTTCAAACTACGTTAGAAAATTTTAAAATTTTTTGTTGATGGTCCTGGCATATCTCTAATATTCTCATAAAATTTTCAAATGATGATCAATTTTGAGGAAATTTTAAAAATTGGGACAGTGGTACTATCCTAATAAAAATGTTACCGATAAATTTGAACCGAATGAAAAATGTTTCAAACAATGTTAGAAAATTTTAAAAAAATTTGTGAATGGTATTCACCCAAAATCCAATCAAATCTAATCTAAAAAAAACTTGAAATCCGATCAAAATATCCGAGATCTCGTTGAGATTTTTGAGATTACTGTAGCATTTAATTTTTTAAAAAATATTTATCTGACCAAGATTTAGGATCTTGAAGGGAGCCAAAATCCGAGATCTCGACCGAGATTTCTAAAATTTTGTTAGCATTTTAAACCTTGGTGGCCGTGCCATGGGGGTGGAATGGAATTGGATAGCTAAGCTAACTCGGGAAGAAAGGGATCGAGTTATCGTTGACACTTTGATGGATGGATGGATGGATTTGCTCTTGCAAAAGGAAGCAAGCAACCAACCCACAGCCCACAACTACAAACTAGAACTAGGAGTAGTCTAGTGTACTCCTCTGATCCTCTCTTCACCTCTTCTCTGGAGAGGGGGGGAGAGAGAGAGAGTATGACTGTGGCAATTGCAGGTAGGAGTGCCGTGCGTGAGCTCCCAAAATCTTTAGTTGGGAGGTGGTGGTCGATGTCAAACGCCAGCGTACAATGCGATGGCAAGCAAGTTTCCTTTCACCCTTTCGGTCGACATGCGCGTCCCCGAGCAATGTGCCATCGCATGCACATCAACAACAACACCACCATCACCCTTTCCAAGGTTTCAAATTTTGTTTTCGGTTCACATTTTGTCATCTTCAAAATCCAAAATTTCGGTGAAATGTTGTTATTTTGGAGGAAATTCAGATGAAATTCAAAAGGCAAAATTCAAATTCAGCATTTTTGGACCAAGATTTCTGAAATTTTGGCCAAAAAAACAAAATTTTGTCTGAAATTGCCGAAATCTTGAAAACTGTTAACTGAATAAAATATGGTTCAAACGACATCAAAAAAATTTAAAATTTTTTGTGGATGGTCCTGACGCACCATTAATGTTCTCATAAAAATTTCAAATGATGATCAAGTCTGAGTAATTTTTAACAATTCTGAGAGTGCTATTGTCCTGATAAAATGTTGACCAACAAATTTGAACCGAATGAAAAATAGTGCAAACCACTTTAGAAAATTTTTATGAATGGTGGTGACACATCCATAATATTTTCATAAAAGTTTCAAATGATGATCAAGCTTGAGAATTTTTTTTAAAATTTGGACAGTGCTACTGAAGTCTGATCGATAAATTTCAACCGAATGAAAAAATAGTCCAAACCACGTTAGAAATTTTTTTTAAATTTTTTTATGCTTTTGACACATCACTAATGTTTCCACAAAATTTGTAGATAGTGATCAAGCTTGCATAGTACAACATATGAACATCCCACACAAATGCATAAGATGTTAGAACATGAAAATTGTTTAGTAGCTTTAGGAAGAACATTATAAAAGTGGTATTGTACATAGGCTATTCGATTATTTTAGTTTCTGGAATAAAAAATCGAATTATACCAAAACAAAAACCGAAAATAAAAAAATCAAAATAATAGGTTAATTCGGTTCGGTTCGGTAATTCGATTTCGGTTTAAAAATGCCCACCCCTACATGATGCAGGTAAGATGGTGCTATGCAGGTGCTTAATAAATTTAGTGTGTTCAGGTCCCAAAGTTTAGGACCGAGTTAGCAAGGTAGCCTAGATGAGGTTGGATGGGATATAGCCATTCAGCCTGGTAGGGATGGAGCCATCCAGGTGCCTCTTTGGTTGGGTGGTTAGGGATGGGCCAATTTTTTATTTGGTTGGATGTATGAGGATAGATGGGCTAGGTGTGATCAAGGTTTTGAATTTTGGTTTAAATTTTTTGGACAAAATTTGAATTTTTGGTCAAAACTTGACTAAAATTTGAACAAAATTTGAATTTGACCAAGTACACCTCGTTATCCAACAAACTGGATGAGCTCGTCTGGCCCTTTTTTTTGGATGGCTCTATCCAGCATTTTGAGAGAATATTCTCAAAAAATAGATGACCCTATCCAATCCATCCACACATCCAAATAACTGGATGACTCCAAATACATGGATGGCCATATCCCATCCACCCTCATCCAGGCAACCAAATACACCCTTAGCCTATCAGAGAGGGCGAATGATCTAATAATATTTTATAAAAAATGTCAAAAATCAAAGTTTTAGAAAATATCAGCTATCCCGGCACCACCGCAAGCAAAAGTCCAATGCTACTGCGGTCCAACACTACCTCAGGCAAAAAATTCGATACCACCAGATGAATAGTAAAAGCAGAGCTGACACTACCAGGTGAACAGGAAAATCAACACGATTTTAAAACCAAGAATCAATGTAACTTTTGATCGATTGTTTAAAAACCCATACTTTACATGTACCTTTCTATTGATGTCAAGAACCTATTTCAATCATTAATCGAATGAATTGACATTAAAGTTGGGACCTTTTTCAAATTTAGATAAGGTTGCACCAACACCGGGTCAAAAATACAAACGTCGATCTGAGCTTGCTCATGGGCTAAATATGAACTTAACGACCTTGAATGATATCTCACAAGTCATAGTAAGCTAAACCAACAAAGAAATAACTCTCAAATTTTTAGAAACAAGATCTATTAAAAAGCGCTTCATTAAGTCAAAATCGAATTTCGTGAGAAAAATTTATAGAGCAAGGGAGATGGTGCCTAGATGATTGGAATAAGATTTTCTCAGTGTATTCCCGTCAATCATGAAGCCATCCCATCACTTAAAAACATAGGAGAAGAAGAAACTCGAAAATTAATAAGAACATGATGTTCCAATCACAACTTGAGCAAGAATGAGTTTTAATGGATCTTGCCGTGTTTGGGCATGATCTAGATGTGTTTCTCAACCTCTTACATGTCCTAGGTCCAATAGAATTACATCAAGTAGGAGGGGAAGCTAAGCTCAAGTTGTATGAAAGAACCAAGCAAAAATGTATGAAATAAAATAAATTTCAAAACATAAATGAACTTGGATCTTGCATTGCTTAGAGAGGGATAGTTACAAAGGCACGCTTCATGGTGGGCAAAGCTCAAAGAAGCATAAGAAAATCAAAAACCAATCTCTAGGACTTACATGGAGGCATCTCCCCACACATCTATTTATACTTATAGCACACTAAGAGCCACCTTCATCCTTAGATAACATTTGACCCTCAAGAAATCTTATCAATGGTTGAGATTCACTCTCTCACTCATACATAAGCTAATTCGCAACCTAACAACATAACAGATTTTAAGCATACATTTGCACGCTTCTCAAAGCACCGCTTAAGTTTACAACCCAATAATCCTTTAACACTAACTTAACCACTACTCCACCTGCAAACTCTTGATCCAATGATCTTCCTTCACTTGAATAGGGTTTAAGTTAGCATCTCATACATCCACTTGTCATCTCGGCTTGCAGCAACTCTACGGCCTTAGTTATCTTCCAATGTCACTATGACCTAGCTCCAAAGTCGTGCAACCATCTCAGACTAGCAAAATATTACATAATATTACTCAACATAATATGCAACATATACTCAACACCGATAGCAGCCCGAAATTGCAAATTCAATTTTTCAAACACAAAACTGTTAGCACCCAAAATTGGATAATTAAGAGTTAGCCGAGATGGGCACAAGTTTGGTGTAAGTCCAAAAAGGCCAGTACGGTTTTGGACTTGTGAAAGCCGACATGGCGTCGGATTAAGGGTTCATGATTGTATGGCAAGAAATCGGTTGGAAGGAAACTAAGGTTGATACGACCCGGATTGGATACGATCACGCCCAAGATGGCAAGAAGAGTTCAAGGCCGATACGGGCGACTGTCAAGACCAAGACGAACACGATCGGGCCGAGGGTTATAAATAGGACGACGAACTATGTCGAAAAAATAACAACTCAATCAACCAACACATGTACCTTCGTCTTTCCTTTTTGCATAGGAGTAGTTCATAGTCTTGTAATCATTCCTCTGTAATACATATTGATCAATAGAGTTGTGCATCACTGATTATTGATCTTTACGGTGTTACACCAAACCAGGTTTCGGTTTTCTCTCCGATCTTGCTGCGCATCGCCTTTTTCGGGAGGAGCAACCTTTATCTTTCTAAGTGGCTCCTTTGAGTTGATTAGATTTACTATTTGTCACCATCTGCATCGATCAGCATCAGTTCGATTAGATCCCATTGTCAAGGAGACCTCGATCGGTTTGTTGACCGATTCATTGACACACATCCTTCTTGCCGATTATAGGATCAAATTGGTTGGCACGCCCGCAACCCAAATCTTGAATCTGGCGTTCGCGTGTGCTGGAGGCTATCAACCCGTCATCACGTTTTTAGCGTCAACACACTTTTGGCACGCTTGGTGGGACCCGAAGCAATTGAGCATGTCATCAACAGGGAAATCCACGACAACTACTGATATCAACACCGACGCGATAATCGCGCCTACAATGGCTGATTTAACGCCGGAGCAACGAAAAGAAGTCGAGGACCAAATGGCAGCGTTTGAGCAGATGGCACTGAGTTGCTATCAGAAAACTCGACGCGGCGTCACAGCAAGATGGCGTTGCCAACGGTCACCTTCGTCGGACAGGATGCTTCTAAGGCCGCCGAACAAGCGCTGGTGAGTCGATATTTACCCGCTCAGGCAGAGTTATCTGGCATGATTAATAAATCTATGAACTATGCACTACTTAACCAATCATTGGCCCTGGTAACCACACTTAGGTCATTGATATCAAACAGCATTAAAGAGGTAGCGCAAGAACTCGTATCGGTCGATTCCCTTTACGAACCATTACAACCATTGCCAACATACCCAGTATTCTCTATCGGGCAGAACACCCAAGGTGTAAGGCCAGTGGTTGAAAATAAACCATCGGCTGTAGTCCTGACTCCTACCCTACCACAACCAATCATTATCTTGCCACAAGGTACCAGTTCGAGTGGGGTCAGGCAATTCTATGGCCATACAAATGGCGCCAAGCTAGGGTGCTCGTCTAGCCTACCTCAAGGCATGCCACCAAAAAGGTTCCTCGGATCGACTCTACAACTGATCAAAGACACTCAGTATGTTGAAGTGGCCCTGGCTCAAAGTCCATACAGGATCGTTACGTACTCGGAGCCCTTCATACCACTGCAGGAGCCGGTAAGGCATCATCCTGTTGGCTACGAGCCGCTACAGGATCAGTCACAACACAGGCCACTGCGAACTCGGCATTTTCCTCATACAAGAAATTGATATTCTCTGTTGAGAGAGCGTACTCAACATGAATGCGATCTTTGTCCTGCAACTCATCTGCCGCAAAGCCAAGTATTCTAGCAAATTAAGAGTAAGTGATTTTGTACCAAGTACCTTCAGTCATCCACTGCATGGAGGAGGAGCAATCCTTGAGAATGTGCAGTGTGGCATAAAACTGAGCAATGATTTTAGTGTTCCAATCATGCTTGAATCCCATTATCCTTTTGATACCAGTTTTCTCACAAGCTGCAATGACTGCATTGAAGGTTTCATCATCTGCCTCAGTCATGTAATCCCAGTCAACCCATTGCATCGGAGTAACTGGATTATTCCTAGGCAAAATGACTGACTCATAGAAATCCTGCTAAAAGAAGTTCCAAAATCTCCTATCTGTGGAGAATCTGGCCTCGCGCTGGGGGTTCTCTTCTCGTGCCTTTCTCACTTGAGCAGGTTTGCCCTTGTATCTCACAAGCTTCCTCACAAGCTAACTTGATCGCTCGGGCTTCTAAAGCAAAGGCATTCTTACTTCAGGAGGAGGACCGCTATGAGGGTTAGCCTGAGATGGCTCTGCAACTTCCTTGCCTTTCCTGGAAGGCAAGCGCCGTCCACGAGTAACTATAGCAATATGAGCATCTTCAGAAGGCTCATTCATGGAAATAACACTAGTTGGGTGTTGTCGATTTGCCAGTCTTTTAGTTCGTGTCCTAGTTGGGGTCTTTCTCTTGTGCACTTGAGCATCATTAGTTTTTACCTTCTTTCACTGCTCATCTCCCTGACTTGGATCCATTTAATCAGGCTAACACAAGGATTTGAGCGAAAAACGGATAAGAGAAAGATTCGACAAGAAATTGAGACTTTTGAGCTCTTCTGTTTATACCAGTTGTTCCGGTATTTTGGCTTGGATGTTTCAGTCATATCGGATGTTCCGACGCCAAAAATCGAAATGTCCAATATCTACGTCCTAGCATAAAAAATCCAAGATTTCTTATTAATTCTCACGAGTTTTTAATATATAATAGATGAGTTTTTTTAATAAAAGGTAGAACTCTACCAATCTTTAAAAAAATCTACTCGATTGGCGTTGATAATAATTCTCTGCTACTGCTTCCTCCTTCATATTTTTTAAATATTCTAGCCTGGTTCATTTAATTTTTTTGAAATTAGTTGTTGATGCGATAAAATCACAAAAATATCCCTTAAACAGTACAATCCAGCGGATCCCATCCACTTGAAATTTTTGTCTAATTTTTTAAAATATTTCAAACGATCCCAAGCCGCTTGAATTTTTTTATTTTTTTTAAATTTCAAGCTGTCCCAAACCGCTGATTTTTTTTCTATTTTATTTAAATCAAGCGGTCCCTGACCGCTGGTTTATTTTTTTATTTTTTTCTTTTCTTTTTCTTTCCATATTTAATTAATCCAAAAAAATCCCAAAAATTCTCAAAAATCCAAAAATACACTTTCTTGATCAGTTCAAGCCACTGAGTCCAAAAATGACCTCCACTCTACCAAACCAAGTCTCCAAAATCTTCAAAATAACCAACATACCCTCGCGACCCCTTCTCTAGCCACTCTTTTCGGATTTTTCCCGTTTTACTTTCTTCTTGATTTTCTTTTGTTCGTTTATTTATCGATTTCATTTCTTCATGTTAGATTCGACCTTCGAGTAGTACCAGGAGCAGGAACAGTACCAGTAGTAGGAGTAGGACCTGTCCAAAATCGAGCAGGACTACAACTACTACGAGTTAGACGACCCTTCAGCCCAGCAAGGCAAGCCACACCCCTTGAACAATTTGAACCCAGCATGTCAATAATATAGTAGTATATGCTTTTTAATGCATTATTTTTCTCGTATTTTAATACTGAAAAAGATAATTTAGAATGACATGATGCTTAGTTATAACCGTTCCTCATTTAGCCTTCCGTCTATGTTCAAGGCTATGATTCTTTTTATTTCAAGCGGATCCCGTCCGCTTGATTTTTTATTTTTTTTAATTTCAAGCGGATCCCGTCTGCATGAATTTTTTATTATTATTTTATTTCGAGCGGATCCGGTTTATTATTCCTCGTTCGCACGATCAAACTATTGTAATGCAGTGGAAGTCTCCTCGATGATAGGTTCGCACGATCAAACTGCACGAAAACATGATTAGTAAAAGAAATGTGAATTAAAATATAATGTATGTTCGTACCACCCATCTTGGCATGCTGCGCGGTGTACAGGGTGGCCGAGGGCCAGCAACTCAATGTGGGTGACCTCCTCGGGCCTTGAGGGAGGTATCGCAGTAAGTCGTGCATGTGTACGAGGCACGTACCACTCCAAGTACGCGACGTACGACTCAAAGTCATATGGTCGACCCTCCACTCTTACCTGCTCTGTGGCGGACTGCTTCCATGCAATCGTCCATGGTAACGGTGTCTCGCACCAGTCGTCGCTCCTTTGGCCCCTCCAAGACTGCCTACGGGAACGAAAGTTGTAAATTACAAATTGCAGTTCATATTTACGAATTAAACATACATATGCACTTTTTGTGGCAAAGACGGGCCAACTGAAGGGGGGTTTATTGATAAAGTCTGAATTGGCGCATCACTCTAGCTGGGCAGTACGTCTCCACCATATGACGAACAAAAGAAAAGCAATAAGAAAGAAAAATGAGAAAATCCGAAAAGAGGAGCCAGAGAAGGGGTTGGGAAGGTATTTTGGTCATTTTGGAGAGTTGGTTTGGCAAAGTGGAGGCCATTTTTTTTTACTTAGTGGCTCGTACTGATAAAAAAGTGTACTTTTGGAGTTTAATTTTTTTGGAAATTTTCAAATTAATTAAATCCAAAAAAAAGAAAAAAAAAAGGAAAAGGAAAGAAAAAAAGAAAAAAAAATAAACCAGCAATCGGAACCGCTTGATTAAAATCAAATAGAAAAAAACAAAAAATTAAACCAGCGGTCTGAACCGTTTGAAATTTAAAATGAAAATAAAAAATTCAAGCGGTCCGAGACCGCTTGAAATGTTTTAAAAAATAAAAAAATTCAAGCAGATAAGATCCGCTGGATTATGCTGTTTAAAGGCTATTTCTATGATTTGATCGGATCAGCAGCTAGTTATGAAAAAAAATTAAACGAATAGGGCAAAAATTATATAAAAAAAATCTCCTCATGCCGATTGGAGCTGCCAAGTGCCAACCATGTCAAGGTAGTACTCGAAGTGTGTGCTTCAAGCTAACCCCCTGCAAAAAAGAGAATGAAACTAATGAAAGCCAGCCCATATTTTCTCCATTCCAAGTTTCCTTCCTTCCTTTCGTACAAAATGTCTTGAAGTGTCATGCGTTTGTCCTGTTGGTCGCCAATTGCGTGGGGGGATCACAAGTAGGGCCGGCAAAAAGGCTTATTTGTGAGGTTTATTGGTTCGGTTTAAAATTGTTTTAATTACACTCGTTTATTGATTAAATATTGAATATGTCAATTTCGAATGAAATTGGGTTTTACTTTGGCTCGTCTCGTTAGCTCGATTCTAAAAATACTTTTAAATTATAAATAAAATTATATTAAATCAAATTGTGTCAATTTCGAAGAAAGCTCGAAAAAAATGACGACTTGACTCAATTACCACCCCTAATTACAAGCATGGCGAAACCTTAATTCTCGTCGGTTACACACTTCATAACTCTATAGTTATACAATAATTTTATAACATCATAAATTTAATATATATATATATATTTTTTAAATCTACTTAAAATATAATACAAATAGTTCAAAAGTCTTAAGAATTCTAAACCACTAAAATTAGAACCAATTTAATCAACAAATTTATCTATCTCATAGCACCATTCAAAAAAAATTAGATGCCTAGATATACCTGTCACCCTAGATCCACCCATTTTTTTAGATAATGAAAGATTAAACCTCTCAACTTCTGTATCATAAGATACACACCGCCAAACAATGATTACGAAGTTCCAACTGAAAGTTGCCAAAAAAACTTCCTACCAGAAAAAGTTTCGACAAACCAAGACGATAGAAACATAAAGTTTTAAGCCACACATAGTCTATTACTGAATTAACATCCATGATTGATGAAGAGATCCCGAAGCATAATCTCCATCGAATTGCATGCCAGTAACATCACTTCCTTTGATTCTTGATGCTGCAATACAGGCCATGAACTCAACCAGTTGATGCACATGTAGATAACCTGCAATGGAATAAATTTTTTTGTGTTCTTAGAAATCATATCATTACGATATAGCCAAATCGACCAACATAAAGCGGCAACCTCAACCAAAATGTGAGCCCTCAAATCTTTTCTCAACCTGAATAACCAATTTCCAAACATACTGGTTACGCTACAAGGATGTGATAGATTAAAAGCCAAGTGTATAACGCGCCACGCAAAACGTGCAAAATAGCATTAAAAAAAGGTACGTTGAATAGCTTCTTCATTGTTATAAAAAAAAAAAACATTTGTTGTTACAATTCTAATTTCTTTTAGATAAACTATCTTTCGTTAACATCGTACCACGGTGTAAGGGCGTGATCACGAGTTCAGATGGCTTACTTAAGCGGCGATGCTCGCAAATACGAACGGTGCGCACAGTACACGTTAGGGAAAGATGCACGCGGCGAAGGAGATGACCCAGACGACCCCAGTGCGTTCGCAGCAGCGCAAGCAAGAGAGGGAGGGACATTTACGGTACGCGCGCTGAACCTGGGCGTTTCCGAGCGTGAAATTGCGAGTGAAACCCAGTGATTGATGGATGCGACGCCGATGGCCATCTATCTCACTGATTGCCGCTGTCGTCTCGTCCGTCCCTGTGTGCGCGGGCACCTGCAGGAGCAGCCACCTCGCCACCTGTCAAAAAAGCTCTCAGGCTGTCTTGAATAATTGGCAACCTCCCCTGTGCTGCTGGCCTGCTGCTGTTACTGTCCATTCAATACGGCTTTGACTCCCCTGTGTCCACGATATTGAGCTATCGGCCTATCGCTGTGTTCTGTTACTATCATCTATCTGAAAAATAATCCATATTTCCTTGCTCCTAAAGTCTGAAAAACGAAAAGAGAAAGGAGGGGGGAAAAAAACTTTTGGTACAGCATTTGGCATTTTGGCTGCAGCCTGTATAAATCCATGGTTGAAATTTCAACAGTTTGTTGCGAGAAAGTTCATGCCTCACATCAACCAGAAACAAACAGCGTGTTCATACATGAACGGCGTGGTTGGGCTCTGTTTGACTCGGGTTGCCTAGCTTCCCTGTCACTCTTTGCTCGTGCTAAAGATAAACCTCTGATCCATCTGCCTGTAAGAATCGCTGAAGATTCAGATTTTTTTTTTATCTGTATTATTGATAACTGGGTGTTTAGATTGATCATTCCAATCTTTCTCTTGACCTAAATGATTTGCTTAATTTTGCTATGCAAGAAGTGTTTAGATAAGACTATTCCAGTCTTCCTTTGTTTACTGGTGACTTTTAACTACTTGTATTCATTATGCTTAATTACTCTTTAGGGTTTTTCGAAAATAATATCATTATGAATTTTGAGTTAAGAGGAGGTTTGTTAGAAAAAAAATTCAATATCCAACTTTCCTATCTAAATAGGTTGTCATGAGGCCAAGCCACGCGCCCGAGCGCGTGTCGTCTGCTAGCAACCCGCCCGCGATTTCCCACCCGCCCGCGCTCAATTTCCCGCGCGTAGCTCACCTGTGTGCTCACCATGCGCGGGAGCTTGACTTCCGCTCCCGGAGACTATGGAAGCTTGCTTCCGCGCTACCCGGCCACGGAAGCTTACTTCCAAACTCCCCGCGCGCAGTAGGTATGGGCCATGAAGCTATTTCTATAAATTTATTCGTATGGGGACTAGTTTTGTACAAAAAAAAGAGAGGCTAGTACAGTGAATTGTTTGTTTTCTTATAAATGTTTTTCATATTAAATCTTGTCTCCAGTTCTTTTAGTGTACTACCCCTAACAAACAGCGGTCATACAAGTCAATTTTCAGATGCTGCTCTGTTTTGTGCAGGCATCTACGCATAAATCTTGCTTTCACTTTTTTACAAGAACCGCTGATGCTTACCTCATAACCCGCGTCAATTCGAAGGAACTGATCCATCACTATTATACGTGGGTATACTTGGCCTAGTTTCATACACAACACTGACATAATTACTCGTGGATTACAGAAGTATCACTCTGCAGTTATCACTTATCAGTTACAGTGACCGCGTGAATCAGTTTCAGTGTGAGCGAAAAGAATTCACCAAATCTACGATCTGTATGCTAACAAGTATTCGTTTTGATATGATTCAAAGCCAAGTGAGGGAGGGAGATGCTTTGCAGGGGATCAGACCGGAGAAGCCAGCCACCCAGAGTGCAATGGAATTGCCTGACATTATTCCTATTCTTATTCCTCTTGCCAATAACAGGTTCATTATTCCTCTCATCAAAGGGCCCTCGAGAAGAAAGGCATCCCGTCGCACAATTTTTCTTCTTCAAATTTAGTGGTGTGAATGTAATTATAAAAATAGCTCTCTCTGATTGTAAAAGCGTCGATAGATGACACGTGTCATATGTAGTGCTCATGTATCCTGACAGATACTGTCAAGCTAGGGCAGCAACCGCCTTGTCGAGCCACCTTGCTACGGCAGAGTTGCCCTACCACGATAGGTAGCTGTGGTTCCAGACCACTGTTGTGGTACATGAGTGTGGCAGATGACACATGCTGGCATTTTCGTGGTCGGAGGGGGGCTATTTATGCTATTGTGTTCACACGGTAACTATATTTGCAAAAGAAAAAGGTGTCCTGTAAGAATCTGAGTATTTTCTTGCTAAATAGCATTCAAATTTTTAGTCTTCAAATTAGATCCAATGGATAAAATTAATTTGCCTCTTGTCTTATTTGAGTACTATCTTGTCTAGGAGTACTCAATTTTTTTAAGTATTGAATGAAGAATATTATTCTTTTTTGCATGACTTTTTTACATCAATTATGTACTAGTTTGCATAAATTAAATTATGCAAAAATAATGCAACAGTTTATTAAAAAACACTATTTTTTCTGTATGGCCATTTTTACATAAATTATATACTAGTTTTACACAAATTAAATTATATATAAAAAACAATGACAATTTGTAAATAGAAAAAGGAACACAACAAATAAAAACTTAGATCACAAAGTTAAAATGATAAAGAATAACGTGGATCACAAAGTCAAAATAATAAAGCACAATGTGAATTACAAGATAATATATAATAGACGAAAAAATAAGCTACTCACCAAAAAAACATCAATATATAATAGATAAAAAATATTAGGTGCTTACGAACCAAATAAACACCGAAGAAGTGCTATTTAGCAATTAAAAAAAAGCCAGGAGGGTAGAAAATGTTAGATTTCTCGTCTGTCTCGTGCTGGAGTATCGACCAGTATCATCGCACGCACGCACCATATCATCGTCTTTCTTCTTCCCTGAAGTGCGTTGGCCCTTCTGCCCTGCTTTCTCTGCAACCTCTTTTATTCTGTCTCGTTTTTCTTTTTTTGGCTATACCCTCTTGCTTTGCTTTGTATGTGTGCTCATTCTTGCTGTTCCTTGCACTGAAGCTATGTATGTATCATGTATGTGTCGTGTCCTGGGCTCCTGGCATCAGTTCGCTGTGAGGCTTAACTTCTTTGCTTGGTTATTGGTGGTAGTAGTGTTTGGTGAAAGGAGAAGAAAGGAAGCAAAGTGACCAGCACATCAAGCTTTTGGATGAGAGAGCACAGGTTTAAACAGATGTCGAGCTTGTTCTACTCCAATTTATGCTTGGAAACTCTAGGAGAAAACAAAGGAACATTACGTTAAGGATAATGGACATCTTTCTGAGAAATAAACACACTAGATTTGCAGTGAGCTCAAATCCAGGTAGAGATGTGATTTTGTTGTTGTTTGAGCTCAGTTCTGTTTCTTTCTCTAGCTAGGTACTGTCCGTACTACCGAGGAATGATGATTCTGCTACCACATTAGCAGCGCGAAGAAGGGCACTCATGACTCATTAGAGCATGACACCATAATTAACGGCCTAGCCAGCTCTAATCCTCTCATCATGGCCAATTAGAAGCGACACTGCTGCTGCTGCTCTCTTTTTCCTCTTCCCCGTCGCCGCCGTCCACGAAAGCCTCGGTTACGCATGACGAGGCAGACGACGGCGACGACGGCATGCCGGCGCCGCCCCTCCGCCGCACCGTACCGCGGATGTGCGGCAAATGGGTGCCGCCGCCTCCGCGGTGAGCCGGCGTGTTCTTCTTGAATATGCGACAGACCACCCAGTCCTTGGCCTCGGCCGCATGGCAGCTCATCTGAATCACACAATTCACCAAGCAATTAAGGGCGAGCAGTAAAATTTCATGCAACTCACATGTGTATTAATTAGCACTAACGCTTTGATTAATTCTTAAAACTTACATGGGGCAGAGGGTTCTTGGCGGCGCCGGCGCAGGCGTCGAGGCCGGCGGAGAGGAGGCGGTACTCGTGCATGGCCCAGTCGGTGCGCGCGCCACCGCGGTGGCAAAAGACGAGCGTCCGCTTTGCGCCCACGGGCCGCTTGCACCGCGGCACGAGGACCAGCTTTTCCTTGCCGGACACCCTCCACACGCCGGTGCCCGCCGCCCCCGTTACCCCGCCGCCCTTGCGCCAGCACCTCGTCGCCGGCAGGTGGAAGAAGTACCTCTCCCCGTCGGCGTCGCCTGCGTGTCCCCAGCGTCAACGCAATGCACCAACGTCACAATGCAGTTGTGCGCGTGCGTCAGTGCATGTGTCAGTCAGCGTACCTGGCAGGTCCCACGGGTGGAGGCGGGCGAGGTCGGCGACGGGGATGATGTCGGCGGGGAGGGGGCAGGAGAGGGCCTTGCGGCGGAGGTAGTGCAGCAGTAGCTCCTCGTCGGTGGGCCGGAAGCGGAAGCCGATGGGCAGGCCGGCCAGGCCGGGCTGCAGCCGGCAGCCGCCCTGCCCCAGCATCGACTGCAACATGAACGCTCGAGCTCGAAGCCTCGAACACACACGATCCAACCAGCCAACCAACCAAACAAACAAACAGAAGGAGATTATGATGGAGCTGGTGATTGGATTGGATTATTGGTTGCTCGCTACCGTGCCAGAGTAATTGGTGGGGGTACTCATCTATCGAGAGGCAGAGGATGGTGTTGTTGGTCTCGTGCAGGAGCGAAAAAGGAGAGCTAGGTTGCTTGTTTTATAGGGCAGTGGCGTGAAGCAGACTCAACTGCTCTCTCTCTCTCTCTCTCTCTCTCTCTCTCTCCCTCCCTCCCTCCCTCCCTCCCTTCCTCCCTCCCTCTCTCTCTCTCTCTCTCCGCCTTTACCGTATTTGGATTTTGGAGTGTTTAAAGCCTTCTCTTCAAAACATGCAAGGAATAGGCTGCTGTATATAAGGTTTTAAATGCCGGCGAGATTTTGCCCTTTGAAATCTTAAATCTTGATTAGTTAAAAAAATTAAATTATTTTAATAATTTCAGAAATCTCAGGTATTTTCCGAATTTGACCGGATGTAGATCAATACATCTTAAGAATAGCATCTTTCATGAAAAATTAAATTTTTAAGACTTATAAAAATAATAGAAACACTGTCACATTTTTTTTAATAAAAATGTACAGGCTTAATCATGTTCTAAAAAATTTATGATACCGTCTTTAGCAGTCTAGGATCATACAGAAATTTTTTTAAAAGAATTAAATTTCATTTGTTAACTTTAAAAAAATTAAAAACAGAAGGACCATAAATGATATAGTAGTCTTGTCAGAATTTTATAAATTCGCTCAAGTGTGATCATGATCCAAAATTTTTATGAGAGCTTAAGAATTTCCTCGGCACCCTTCTCTAAAATTTGCAAAAATAAATAAACATTTTTTGGTTTCCCAATCAAATCTATGGAAACAATATATGTTCTCAGCCAGGCTTTTATTAGGACAGTAACACTATTTGAATTTTTTAAAATTCCCCAGGCTTGATCATCATCTGAAATTTTTTTGAGAACATTAGTGATGTGTCAGGGCCATCCAACATTTTTTTCAAAATTTCTAACGAAGTTTGAACCAATTTTTATTCGGTTCAAATTTGCCGATAATATCGGGATTTGAGATTTATTTTTTTGGATTTCGTCCGGATTTTCATCCAATATTCCAAGGTCTCATCACAATTTTGGTCCCCTCCAAAATAGGATCCAAAACCGAAATTTGAAACCTCGGCAGTGTACTGGCTACAGAGTGGTAAGTTACTCCGGTAATGTGCTGTGCTTGCTGAGTTTAAGAAGCTAAAGCAGTGTGTCCCTGCTCTGACAGAGGGGAGCTTTGGTTTTTGCCTAGGAGCAACCGAACAAGGCATCTTGCTCCTCTCTTTCTCTTTGGTGTTTCCTTCCTTCCTTTCTTGGCTTTCCCTGCGTCCTTTTTCCTTAAATTCCTTCTCATCTCCTCCTTTCCTCCTTTCTTTCTGAAGAGAGGCGAGGCGAAGGAGAAGGAGAAGGAGAAGGAGAAGCTTCCACGTTATAATCAGCAATGCTCCCTGTGCTTACCTGACCAAGCCCACCTTGGATTCCAACATTTGATTTACATATCCCCTCGGAACGAAGAATCAAAAGTTACCGATGCGTCTCAGGCAGTAGAAACCCGCCGAAATAAGAACAGAGAGAGAGCGTCTCTTCTCCTTTTTTATTCGTCTTTTCCTGGCCCGAAGCCTACTACTAGTGTCACTGCATCACCTATCCACATTCCAAGGTCGCACCTTTGAACTGCAGATGCTTCACCGACGAACAGTTGAGGAATTTTGTGCACCGTGTTGGACACATCATCCGCCTGGCAATCAGCCTGTGCGTTGCTTGCTCCGGGAAAATGATGCTGTTGTCACGTAGGAGGACTGCAGTAGAACACGAGGAGGAGGAGAAATCAAGAAAGAGTTTTGATAAGTTTCATCTGAATATTTTCTTTAGCAACCATCATCCAAATTCTGGGTCATTGGATTTGCTTTCAGATCGATGCACACCCCCCTGAATTCGAGGTGGGTTGTTCATACGGATGTGTGTTTTGATCGTACAGTCCAAAGTTTAGATGATTTTTAAAACAAAAACATCCGGATGATGCCTATACACTCCCAGAAAGGGTTTTGATAAGGGGAGCCCATGTATTTGCTACCACCAAGCTAGTCTGCTAGTGTTGGACTGAGACGAAAAGGCAAGAGCCCTGATTTTGTCTTTCCAAGCTGGCTTCAGCTCGCGGCCGCTTTGGGGCAAACTTTACACCGCCTTTCGGAGCCAGATCATGCATGGCCTTTGCGCTTTCAGTTGCAGCAGCCGCTGGCTTTGGGATCTGCATCATGTGTGCGCCATGGGCGTGGCATCACCTGCATGCGCTGCGCGGCGATGTCGCATCCTTCTTCCATGCCATTGCCGTGCGTGCGTGGACGACGATCCATCTGATCCTGACCTGATCCATCATCCTCCAGCCTGCCTGCCCGTCAAGCGACTCCGGCCGCTAGCTGGCACAGCCGTCTTCGCCTGCGCTTCCATCGCGCACGAACCACACCGGCCGGCCTGCCCGTCCATTCCATCCATCGCGATTCTGTCCTGGCGAACTACGTGGCCAAGCGCTGACCAGTGCAGCGGCGACGAAATGGCCGCCCACGAGCCAGCGCACGTCGCCGCCCGGCCTGCCTGCCGGCGATCCATGCGCCCTAACTCTCGCACGTACACGCGTGTACGGTCTAATCAGAAATCAAGTGGCGCCTTTTCTCTCACTGTTTGCAAACACAGAGCAGGACGCGCCCTTGCGTGTAGAGTGGGCGTCGTGCCGTGCCGTGCCGGTCCGGCTCGGTCTCATCGTGCTTCGGGCCAGAACTGTGCCGTGCCACGATGGTCCATCGT
The DNA here is from genome assembly GCA_036346355.1 of Rhipidocladum racemiflorum. Classification (NCBI taxonomy): domain Eukaryota; kingdom Viridiplantae; phylum Streptophyta; class Magnoliopsida; order Poales; family Poaceae; genus Rhipidocladum; species Rhipidocladum racemiflorum. The sequence continues at coordinate 55,404,309 of CM070569.1, forward strand.
GCCCACCGTGCCGGGCCGTGCTGCCCGACTCGCCTTTGGCGAGCCCAGGCCCGGCCCATTTGCGCTTTGTGCCTGCTTCGTGCCATGCCGGCCCAGACGCAATCCATTTTCACTATTATGACGAGCAAAGAAATAAAACGCATCACTACTACTAAACTACCTATTTTAATTACATAAGAGACTAATTACATCAACAAAATGTCAAAAATAAATGCAATACTTGAAGATGCCCTGAATCAACAATATCTGTCAACTTTTAGGCCTTAATCCGTGATTCCGTGCCATGCCGGCACGGGCCCGATAAACAAATTTGTGTCGTGTGTCGCCCGTCGTGCCGGTTCGGGCCGGCACGAAAGCTCTGATTACGTGCCGGCCCGGCCCGACATGGAACTGTGCCGTACCGCGCTTTGCACCGGGCTATCCCATCGTGCTTCGAGTCGGCCCAAGTGCCCACCTCTACTTAGGTGTGCTTGCGCGCGCGCTTTCTTAAAGGAGAGGTTTCGGTCGAGTACAAAGGTAGAGAGAGTGAGACTGAAACCCCCTGTTACTTGACTTGTCAGAGAAAGCATATCCTGTACTCTTCCACAGGTGAAAAAAATACTTTGGTGCATCTCTCATAAACAAGATTACAGTGTTTTCTTCCTCTCGAGTCGAATACCCAAGATCTTCTTTCTCCAACGAATCAACCTCTTGCTGGGCCCGGCCACTTCTCGTCCACCCATTGCCGCACGGCCGGAGAAGAGACCAAACACCCTGACGAGTACCCACGTCCCGGGTACATCCAGCGGCCCGGAAAGGCGCGCGGGCCGACCCAAGACGAACGAGGCCCGAAGACACGACCCAGTCTCCGATATCCCGAAGAAGCGACGGCATTTATTGCGTATCGAGCGTATTAAATGCAGGCCATGATGGCCGTAACCCAGCGGCACAAGTCCCCGACCCCCGCATTAACTATGACGGCGGCCAGAGCGTAGAGAGTCGGTGGCGATCCGTCGACCAGTAACTTTCGAGCAACCGCAAGCGCGGAAGACGGAAGCCCATAGGGGTAGCCTTTTTCCTTCTTTTTCCAAAATTACGGTGTAACCCTCCTCTTCGCCTATATAAGAGGGGGAAGGGCGAACATGCAGAAAAACGAACCAACGAGAAAAGAAGATCAATACAATCCAACTCACACGAACTGGAGTAGGGACGTTCAGCCCGAACCAGTATACATCTTGTGCTCACCCGAGTCAAGCCGTTCGAGGAGAGGGAGCGTGCACCCCCGTCGACCTATACAAATTCACTAGCCGGTGCCCGAAACACCGACAGTTGGCGCGCCAGGTAGGGGCTGCGCACGCCATCGCCGTTGCTTTCCCACTCAGCTTCCTCGACGGTCCTTTTCTTCGACACCACCATACCGATAGCATCGATCCGCTTCGGTTCCCTCGACTTCATCACCACCGCGGCGGGACAGATGGTGATCGTCCCCGCTGCTCGGCGCCAACGCCTCGTGGACCTTGGCGCCGTCTCCGGCGATCTCGGTGACCTTCGGCTCGAGGCCCCCACGGACCGACGCCGGCACGCCAAAAGCTCCTTCGCCCCGGACGACGCGCAGGGCGTCAAAGTAGCGGCGGTTGCGCGCCGCGCCTTCACGCCAGAGCGATGGTCGCCACGCGCGACGACGGCGACCATTCGGACAACTCCTCCGGCCAAGGCTCTAGCGGAGAGAGATAAGAATGCATCAGCGCTATCGCGAGCCCGACACATGGCGGCGCGAACAACCCCTCCGCTACCCCGGTCACGCCGAAGACTCTCCTCCAACGCACCGAGGAGGACCACCAGACTCGCCGCGCCGACCTTCAGCGACGGCGTAAAGAGCTGGAGGTTCAAAAAGCCGAGCTCGACAAGCTCCAAGCCGATCTGGATCAGCATCCACCCGCAGTTCTACCTGCACCTAGCAGCGCACATCCTCGCGCACGCCAGGTTCACCACCTGCTGGCCAAAGGGACCGACGATTCGTCGTTCTTTCCACATGCCGGCCAAAACATCGCCGCGGCGGCAATGTTGCTCCGCGGCATCCCTGAGCCAGATGATCCCGCGGCCAAGGCAACCCACCAGAATCTCCGAGCGCTGGTGGAACGAGCAGCCGCGCAACACGCGCATGGCTCCGGATCACAGCGTTCGGGCGCCTCTTCAGACGGTCCGCACCGCGACGCTTCCCGGGGCCACCGAAGCAAAACAAGGGCGGTATCGCCCCCCCGAACAACCCCAGGCATCACGCACCCCGGTGCGCCAACGCTTGGGCGACGAACGAGACGTTCGCGCCACCCTCCAGGCACGAAGAAGAGCAGGGAACGACCCGGCCCGGACGTACGTCGCCGACAGCGCCCCACGACGTGACCGCAGCCCGAGCCCCGATGGCCCCGGGCCGCGGGCATTCTGTCAAGGGATCCGCAGCGCAAGGTTCCCTGCCAGGTTCCGAGCGCCGGCCAACATAGCCAAATACGCGGGGGCCACAAACCCCAGCGTGTGGCTGGAGGATTACCGGTTAGCATGCCGAGCGGGGGGAGCCACAGACGATCTTTTTGTCATCCAGTACCTCCCCATCTACTTAGCGGACTCGGCTCGAGCATGGCTCGAGTACCTGCCCGCCAACATCATCAGGGACTGGGCCGACCTCAAACACCACTTCGTTGGCAACTTCCAGGGCACCTACAAGCGACCAGGAACTCCTGGGACTCAAGAGCTGCAAGCGGCGGCGTGGAGAACCTCGGGACTACATCCGGCGTTTCTCCCAACAAAGGCAACGAGCTCCTCGACATTCGTGGACGCCGATGTCGTGGGGCGTTCATCTGACACTACCTCCAAGACCCTGGTCCACAAGCTGGGATGCGCAAAGCCCAGAACCACCAAAGAGCTCTTGGACATCGCCACCAACCACGCCTCGGGCGAGGAGGCCGTAGATGTCATCTTCGACAAAGGGAAGTCGAAGCGAGGAACTGGCGCCGAGCCCAGCCCCTCCTCCGACCGCCCCGACAAACGGAAACGCCACGGCAAACAGGTCCGCGAGGACCGCATAGTCGCGACCGCCGACCAGCCGGGGAAGCCGCAGAACCGGCAACCCCCCGACCATTTCGAGAAGCTGATGGAGAGTCCGTGTCCGAACCACGGAAACCCCGTCAGGCACAAGTACCGGGACTGCGAAGTCCTAAAGCGTCTCTTTTCCGGAGCTCCCACGACGCCGCGGAGCAAAGGAAAGAAGCAAGACCCGGCGCCGACCGACGGGGACAAAGGAGCATACGCCGGCTTCCCTGAAACCGACGGATGCCTCATGATCTTTGGCGGACCGGCAAGCTACGCCGACCGAAGGTAGCTCAAGCTCGCCTACCGGGAGGTGCTCGCGGCGAACCCTGCCGTACCCAAATACCTTCGATGGTCAGAGTCCCCAATCACCTTTGATCGAACCGACCATCCCGACCACATCCCGCAACCAGGGAGGTACCCGCTTGTCGTCGACCCCATTGTGGGGACGAAGCGCCTGACCAAGGTGCTCATGGGCCGGCGATAGCAGTCTCAACATTCTTTATGTCGAGACCCTCGACGCCATGGGGATTCCCCGCCCAAGCCTCCGACCAAGTAGGGCGCCTTTTCACGGCGTCGTACCTGGCCAGGAGGCCCACCCGCTCGGGCAGATCGACCTGCCCGTCACGTTCGGGAGCCCGGCCAACTTCCGCACCGAAACCCTCACCTTTGAGGTCGTGGATTACACCGGCTCCTACCACGCCATTTTGGGAAGACCATGCTACGCGAAATTCATGGCGATCCCCAACTACACCTACCTGAAGCTGAAGATGCCCGGGCCGCATGGGGTGATCACCGTGACCGCGTCTTTCCAGCTCGCTTACAACTGCGAGAAGGACAGCTGCGAGTTGGCTTCGGCGGTCATCGCGTCCGCCGAGCTCGCCGGCCTCCGGGCCACGACCCAACAGTCTGCTCCCGACTCCAGCAAGTCCGAGTTAGGCTCCTTCAAATCCGCCGAGGACACGAAGGCTATCCAGGTCGACCCCGAAAGTCCGATCAAGACCGTTCGGGTCGGGACCACGCTTCCTGCCAAATAGGAAAGCGCGCTCGTCAATTTCCTCCGCGCCAACCGAGATATCTTCGCATGGAGGCCCTCCGACATGCCAGGAATCCCGAGGGAAGTCGCCGAGCACTCTCTGAACGTCCGGTCTGGGTCTAGACCAGTCGCCCAGCGTCTGCGTCGCTTCGACGAAGAAAAGCGCACGGCCATAGGAGAAGAGATCGCCAAGCTCTTGGCCGCAGGGTTCATCAAAGAAGTTCGCCACCTCGAGTGGTTAGCCAACCCCGTACTTGTAAAAAAGAAGACTGGGCAATGGAGAATGTGTGTTGACTACACAAGCCTCAATAAGGCATGTCCAGAGGATCCATTCCCCTTGCCCCGCATTGATCAGATGGTAGACTCCACCGCAGGGTGACGTAGTCTGTCCTTCCTGGACGCCTACTCAGGCTATCACCAGATCGCGATGAAGGAAGACGACCAACCTGCGACCTCGTTCATCACCCCGTACGGCTCGTTCTGCTACGTAACGATGCCGTTTGGCCTGAAAAACGCGGGAGCTACATACCAACGATGTATGCAAACGTGCCTTTCCGACCAGATCGGCCGTAACGTCGAGGCGTACGTCGACGACATCGTTGTCAAGACCAGGAAGGCCCACGACATCATCACCGACCTGGAAGAGACTTTTGCGAACCTTCGGCGGTTCCGCATCAAGCTCAACCCCGAAAAATGCGTTTTCGGGGTACCCAAAGGGAAGCTACTCGGCTTTATCATCTCCGAGCGCGGCATCGAAGCCAGCCAAGACAAGATCTCCGCAATCTTAAGGATGGGGCCAATCAGCAACCTCAAAGGGGCCCAGAGGCTGACAGGATGCCTCGCGGCCTTGAGTCACTTCACGTCCCGCCTCGGCGAGCGCAGTTTGCCTCTTTACAAACTCCTGAGGAAATCCGACGGTTTAGCTGGACGAAGGAAGCTCAGGACGCCTTCGATGCGCTAAAGGCTCTTCTGACCTCTCCTCGATCTTTGGTCGCCCGGCACGAGAAGAACCTCTGTTGCTCTACATTTCCGCCACGACCAGGTCGTTAGCGCGGCGCTTCGTCGTAAGCGAGCGAGAGGAAGAGCGGAGTTCTCAAGGTCCAACGACCGGTCTACTTTCGTCAAGTACTCTCGAGTCCAAGACACGGTACCCACAGATGCAGAAGATGATCCACGCGGTTCTAATCACGAAAAGAAAGCTGGTACACTACTTCAACCGGCACCGCGTCTCCGTGGTAACTTCTCTACCACTCGGTGAGGTCATCCATAACCGCGACGCCTCCAGGAGGATTGCCAAATGGGCACTCGAGCTCAACGGGCACGACATAGCATACATCCCTCGGACCGCCGTAAAATCTCAAGTTCTAGCCGACTTCGTCGCCGAATGGACCGAAGCTCAGGCCCCACCTCCGCTCGAAGACCCTGAGTGCTTGGGCGATGTACTTTGACGGATCCTTCACCAAAAGCAGCCGGGGCGGGTCGTCATTGTTTCCCCACTCGGAAAGCAGGCTCCGATATGCCATCCGATCGCTGATGCGACCAACAACGTCGCCGAGTACGAGGCCCTCGTTACCGGTCTCCGCATCGCCGCCGACCTCGGAGCGCAGCGGCTATACGTGCATGGCGACTCAAAACTGGTCATCGACCAAAAGGGAAGGCACGCAACGGAACAAGCAGATTACCTCAACTCTCCGAAGGGCCTCCCCAGAGACAACTCCCAGCCTTGCGTTAAAGGACTGGAGCGAAGCTGACAGCGCCTTGCGGACCCGGTCTGCTTCAACCGTAACCTGCTGGCAGATCTCTCCGACCGCGGTCCACTCGTCCCCCTCTGCCTCGTCGTCCATAGGGGTGGAATTGAGCCGAGCCGAGCCGAGCCGGGCTCGGTCTAGCTCGCAAAAATTCGAGCCGAGCCGGGCTCGGCTCGCAGTGTGCATCGAGCCAAAAGTTCAGCTCGGCTCGGGCTCGAACGAGCCACGAGCCGGCTCGAGGCAGCTCGTGAGCCGGCGTTTTATACACGCAGCGCAGGCAGCAGCACTCGAAACTGAAATCCCCAAATTCCTCTGCCGCCTCCAAGGACTCCTCCCTGGTACGAAATCTGCATCGCCTTTGCAGCTCCGGGACTAGGCAGCGGCCGGTATCAAACCGCCACGTTCCCGCCTGCTCGCCCTCGCGCGCCCAGCGCCTTGCCACCTTCTTCCTCGCCTTGGCGGCGCCAGTGTTCGCCCTCAGTAAAATCACTCGGGCTCTCATGGCGCCGCGCCCACGGTTGTTATAATTGACACTCCTTGTGATAATTGTTTAACTCTTGCTAAGAAAGTTGATTACTTGCAAAATTCTTTAGAGCGTTTCCTTTGATGGCAAGAAAAAACCTAAACATGATTTTGGATCAATCAAAAGTCAGCACTCAAAACAAAGGTTTAGGTTTTGATTCTTATGCTCATCATAAATCACATGCTCCCCTTGTTGTTAAAACACTTGACGGAGAAAATTTGAAATTGTCAATGAGCCTAAGAAAATTGTCTTTAAATCTCTTTGAGTGTTATCTTCTACTATGATGAATGCAAATATTTGCTTCTACTTCTAAAGCCAAACATCTGCCATTAAGTACACTTGCACTCATTGTGGTAGAGATGGACATTTAGTAGATTTTTGCTTTAGACTAGCCAAACAACAAAAGAAAAGAAAGAGCTAAGGCTAGAGTCTAATTTGAGGAAAGGCAGCTTTGCTTCTCACTACGTGCCTAGGGTGATGCAAGCACCTTTGTATTTGCTAGAAACACGAGAGCAGGCAAATTTGATTTTGTGCATAAAATGCTTGTGTTGTGCCTCTCTGTTGTCCGTCGTGTGTCTCGATCTTTGGATTCTAAACATCTTATTTCTAACTTGATGCCGAGACCTCGACACTTTCTGCTTCTATGTAGGCTTCTCAGCGAGGAGGAGAACATGTGGCTAGTGAATTTGGATGCTCACTTCATATGTTCAGTGATAGATTTGGTTCTCCTTCACTCGTGCATCTCATGCTTTGAAAGTGTTGCCTTTGGAGATACTTCTTCCATACATTTTACTTAAAGGCACTAGTTCAAATGATGCGAGTACAAGTGCATATGTTAGGGAGAGTGTCTTTGTTCATAAAGATGATGATAATCTTTGTTGAGGGCGAGATAATTAGAGGTTTACATGAGAGACTCTTCCCACGTGCTTGTGTGTGCTTGTTTTCAAGCTTCACGTCGTCACATCGACAAGCTATCAAAAGGATTTTCAAGTATCTTCATAGAACTCAAGATTTTGGCATTTGGCTTTCTGCTTCCTCATGGATTAGTTTAAGAGCTTTTACGATGTTGACTTTGGAGGATGTTGATTTGATTTGGTTCATTTGCCACCTCTTGAGTAATCCCTTTTCTTGAGCATATTGATATTGGATTTCACTTTCTTAAAGATCATGTTGAAAAGAAAATATTGTGCTTCATCATGTGGATACTTGAACATCAATTGGCAGACATTTTTCACAAAACCTTTGTCTTCTTCGTTTTGCTTTTATTAGGAGAACTTAGGATTATTCATCCAATGGGTTTGTTTTTGAGGGGAGATTCTTTGACAAGTTTTTCATAATGAGCTCACTTTATCATATTTCTTTATATATTATGTAATTGTGCTAATATATGATAATCTAAATTGTTCACTTGAACTAAAAATGATATTCTTGAATTCCTTGGTTTGATTGCCTATGGCTAAATACTCTGTGATATCTTACTCTTCTAGGCTTGATATTGAATCTTCTTGACAAATTTGGGCTATGAAGCAAGTCTGTTTTAGCTTTACTCTTTCATAAGACCTTTTAATCACTTTTGCATGTTTATAATCAAAGAAAAATGAAAAGAAAAAGGAATCAATAAAAAAGGGTTGTTAAAAGCAAAAAGCCTCAGTTATGAGCTTGAGGATGCTTTCCTAAAAGATAAGATGTATGCTTCAAGCATGCCATTCCCTCAAAAGACAAGATGTATGCTTCAAGCATGCCACTCCAAGGAAATAAAAGTATGCTTCAAGCATGCCACATCTGATTCTTTGTTTAAAGATTAAATTAGTCCACTAGATTGGAGTTGAAACTACTTGCTCATACGATTTGTTATTTGCTTCAACTTTGAGCCTTTGTTTTTCTACTAAAGGTTTTGCTTAGTACTTGGCTATAGTTGACTGAATTGAGGTTGAGATGCATGTCATTCCTAACTTGTTAAAATCACATCAAGATCATGTATTTTGCATATTATGTGATATATAAGGTTATATGATCGAATAGGCTCATCTTTTCCTATCTTGGCACTCCTTGTTTCTCTTGGTGAAATCATTGTTTGAGGAAAAATTTTGAACTGTTCTCTCTTTTACTCTTGATGAATCCATTGTCAAGGGAGAAATTTGAAATCTTTCTTTGAAAAGTTTAAAGAAAAGGAGAGTTGTATTTGGAAATTTGAGAATTTTGGGAGAAGTTTGGAGAATTTTGAAATTTTAGGTAGCGTTGCACATTCACACATTTTCATTCTCGGGAGATTTTGTTTTGCATTTTGGTCAAAGAGGATTTGTGTTTTCTTACTTTGGTCTTTGATCCTTTGGAGTTTCAAAATCTTTGGTAAAGTGAATGCCAAATGATCAATTCTAAGTAGTGTTGCCAATGTTTTTTCATCAAGGAGATTGTGAAATCATGTGCTGAAAAATTGGCTTTAACTGAAAAATTAACTTAGATTTGAATTTGCAAAATGTGTTTGTTCATGTGTTTTGACAATTTGACAAGAAAGCGATAAATTCGCATTAGCGCGGACAAAGTTCTCAAGCATTAAGTTTCCCATCTGCGACGGACGGTGTTTTGGAGTGCTGTTGTGAACATGTTTTGAGCCCATGGCCAAAGTCATTTTCACATGTACAGAGGCCGATTTTCTTGGTCCGTTGTGAACAAGCTTTTACCGGTTTGGATAATTTCTTGGAACCAAGATTTTCACATGTACAGGACTAATTCTTTTTGTCCGTCGTGAATGAACTTTTCTAGGGTTTTACTTTTTGTGAAGCCAGCGTATGCGTTCTTGGCCGGACAAGCCCAGGTCCGTTGTGAACTTGTTTTGAGCTCATGGCCACCGAAGCCATTTTGCATGTACAAGCGGACCAACTTTGTTTGTCCGTTGTGAGCGTGTTTTTCGCGTTTGGTTGGCTTCTTGGAGCGAAACTTTTCCTTATACAGCGGACCAACTTTGTTTGTCCCAAGTGGTAGATGCGTTTTTAAACTCAATTAGGAGTTTTGGCGATTTGGATTTGAATTTTTAATGTGAATTTGAAATTTGTAATGATTTCATGATGCTTCTTTTGAAGTGGACTTTATGCAATGCTCATGTGAGTAGTTGCATGGATTGACATTGAGTCAAGTCGTGGACTTGTGCTCGGTTGTTTTGTGGTTTGTTCATGTGCGGTATTGCTCGAGAGGCAGAATGTAGTCGATGGCGGGACCGGAACTAGGTTCATGGAGGAGGCGAGGTTCGGGACTAGGATTCAGGAGGAACTGAGGTCTTAGTGGTCAAGGATGTCATGCGGGGCGTTAGGGCTAAGAGAATGGTGCACATGAAGAATGGTTAGTCACGTGAGAATGGCGGGGAGGTCATTCGGCGTGCAAAGTGTTAGTCACGTGAGTATGGCGGTGGCCATCTGGCGTGCAAAGTGTTGAATCACGTGAGTATGGTAGGGTTGCCATCTGGCGTGCAAGAGTTGTACTCGGCCTGGTTGGGCCAAGTAGAGTTGAGTTGAATCTGGATTCCTTCTAGGGAATAGGAATCGTGTTGAACTCCTTAATGGAGTTAGTGCTTTAAATAGGTGAGTCTCTGTTGAAAGGCACTAAGTAAAGGCTAGCGCATCAAGCTTTGAGCTTGGTTTTAGGAGTTTGTACTCTTTTGATGAGAGTATTTTAGACAAGAAATAAAGATCAATTCTTCCAAGATTTTTGCGTGCTCTGGTAACCCACGTCGCTACTGAGTATTTTACTGTTTTGGTTCTTGTTTGCATGCTTGTTCTAGTTCTAGATTGGTTTTGTTCTTCAAGTTTTATCTTGATTTGATCCATCAAAAAAACCTCTCTAGGGTTTTGATCTAGTGTTTCTCAAAGTCTAGTTGATCAATTTTTTTGCCGTTCTTGTTTAATCTTGAAGTTTTGATTAGATTGATTCTCGTCAAGTTCTGGATCAGCAAGATTGCGAAGCTCATAACTTTTGATCCGTAAGTCCGATCGAGCTGATTCTTTTTAGGTTCGATTCGTATTGGAATCTAGTTTCTTGTGTCCAAATTTCAGATCGTTTCGACAGTTGGATCTCCGGGAATTCTCGTTTTACCAAACCTCTGTCATTCTGTTTTTAGCCGAAAGCAGGAGGCAATTATTTGGTTACTGTTTTGGGGTGAACTTTTAATAGGTCAAGAATTTGGTTTTAGCTTCCGCACAATCATTCACCCCCTCTGATTGCTATATTACGTATGCTTGATCCTACAAGTGAGTATCGAGCAAGGCTCTGCTAATCCATCTTAGCAATTGAATTAGTAAGCGGTAAGTTATGGCAGCGAGAAATACTCGAACAAACCGCCAATCTTGATGTACGGACTTCCCCAGTGGCGGATCGGATGGCTGCATATCTTCAAGCTCAAAGTAGCGATTTGGCGCCAGGTAAAAATTTAAATCTGAGCTTCCTTCTAATGATGATATTGATAAAATCGAGTTTGAAAAAGATGTTGAAAACAATAATAGAGCTAGAAACATATTGCTTCAAGGACTTGCTAGAAAAAAGAATTCGATGGGAGTGCATCATTTACTCCTTTGCTCATGAAATTTGGAAATCTCTTCAAGATTATCATGAAAGTCTTGACTCTGTAAAAGAAGCTAGGCAAGATCAATTTAAAAGGAATATACTAGATTTGAAATGAACTCTGGAGAATCTCTAGATGATTGATTGTTTGCTCGCTTTATGAGAATCTTAAACAATCTTAGAGCTGTAGATGTAAAGTACACTTGGACTCTGAAAATGCTAGACATTTCCTATCATCTCTTGATCTTAAAATCGGCAAATGAAAGTATTTGCTTTTGGGAAGCTCACAAGATGAGTGAAATGACTTTTGGATAAACTTTATTCTAGTCTCAAGACTTTTGAAATAGACATTGTTTCAAGAACTTCCATTGATAACTCTATGGCTCTTAATGCTAATTCTTCATATGATAATGCTACTAGTTCTTCATATTCCATTCTTGCCTTGAGTGCTCTTAGTGATGAACGGCTAGATCAAATACCAGGAAGATACACTTGCTCTTCTTTCCAGCGTGTCAATGCAGCGTACATGAGATCAAGGGAGAGAAGAGGAGCCTCCATCCACTTTGCTACAAGCTAGCGGCAAGGCGGGGCACATCCGTCTTCTCATGTTTTCAAGAACAAAGATAGAGAGGAGAAGAGGCAAAGCAACTCCTCCAAGTCCTTCCGGACCAAGAGAGCAAGGATAAAAATAAACAACGAACAAAGAAGATGCTCAACAAAGTCTTGAGGCAATTGGTAGCTTAGACTTAGCGACATTGATGACTCAGCGAAGATGAGAAGGAAGCGAAGCAAGCGAAAGCTGAATGAGAAGGATCTCACGGACTATGCTTCATGGCAAGGAACACTAGTGATTCACAAGTAACAACGCGACACCTCCGACGGTGATGAGGTAATGCCTTATATGATGAGCTTTGTGAAGTTTTAGTCATATTGAGGAAAATCTTTAAGAAAATCTTCACTCCAAAAATAAAAGCTTAGAAAAGATCTATCCATGCTAAAATCTGAAAACTTTGATCTTAGAAATTCAAATTACGAAGATATTTGCGATACTTGCTTAGATCTCAAATTTGAAATTAAGTCACTAAAAGAGGAACATGTGATTAAACTAGAACAAGTTTATCTTGAACAATTGAAAAATGAAAAACTTATGAAAAATATTGGTTGCTCTCTTGATAGTTTTACATGATCAAATTACTTGCTCTAAATGTTCTATTCTTGAGTTGAAATTAAAAGATGCAAATTGTAGAGAGTTACCCAATTAACAAATGACATGTTCACTCATGAAATTAACTCGTGTTCAAATTGCGAAGCGAAAGCTAAAATTGGCCTCCTTGTGATAATTGTTTAACTCTTGCTAAGAAAGTTGATTACTTGCAAAATTCTTTGGAGCATTTCACTGATGGCAAGAAAAACCTAAACATGATTTTGGATCAATCAAAAGTCGGCCTCAAAACAAGGTTTAGGTTTTGATTCTTATGCTCATCATAAATCACATGCTCCCATGTTGTTAAAACACTTGTGGAGAAAATTTGAAATTGTCAATGAGCCTAAGAAAATTGTCTTTAAGTCTGCTGGAGTGTTATCTTCTACTATGATGAATGCAAATGTTGCTTCTACTTCTAAAAGCCAAACATCTGTTAAAAGTACACTTGCACTCATTGTGGTAGAGATGGACATTTAGTAGATTTTTGCTTTAGACTAGCCAAACAACAAAAGAAAGAAAGAGCTAAGGCTAGGTCTAATTTCAGAAAGGCAGCTTTGCTTCTCACTCGTGCCTAGGGTGATGCAAGCACCTTTTTGTTTACTAGAAACACGAGGCAGAGCAAATTTGATTTTGTGCATAAGGCGCTTGTGTTGTGCCTCACTTTGTTGTCGTCGTGTGTCTCGATCTTGGATTCCTAAACATCTTATTTCTAACTTGATGCAGAGACCTCGACACTTTCTTCTATGTAGGCTTCTCACGAGGAGGAGAACATGTGGCTAGTAATTTGGATGCTCACTTCATATGTTATTGATAAGATTTGGTTCTCATGCTTAACGTGCATCTCATCTTTGAAAGTGTTGCCTTTGGAGATGCTTCTTCCACTTGTTTTACTTAAAAGGCACTAGTTCAAATGATGCAGTACAAGTGCATATGTTCGGAGGGAGAGTGTCTTTGTTCATAAAGATGATGATAATCTTGTTGAGGGCGAGATAATTGAGAGTTTACATGAGAGACTCTTCCCACGTGCTTGTGTGTGCTTGTTTTCAAGCTTCCCACGTGCGTCACATCGACAAGCTATCAAAAGGATTTTCAGGTATCTTCATAGAACTCAAGATTTTGGCATTTGGCTTTACGCTTCCTCATGGATTAGTTTAGAGCTTTCGATGTTGACTTTGGAGGATGTTGATTTGATTTGGTTAGATTTTTACCTCTTGAGTAATCCCTTTTCTTGAGCATATTGATATTGGATTTCACTTTCTTAAAGATCATGTTGAAAAAAGAAATATTGTGCTTCATCGTATGAATCTGAACATCAATTGGCGGACATTTTTCACAAAACCTTTGTCTTCTTCTCGTTTTGCTTTATTCGGGGAGAACTTGGGATTGTTCATCAATGGGTTTGTTTTGAGGAGATTCTTTGACAAGTTTTTCACTTAATGAAGCTCACTTTATCATATTTCTTTATATATTATGTAATTGTGCTAATATATGATAATCTAAATTGTTCCACTTGAACTAAAAATGATATTGCGAATTCCTTGGTTTGATTGCCTATAGCTAAATACTCTTGTGATATCTTACTCTTCTAGGCTTGATATTGAATCTTCTTGACAAATTTGGGCTATGAAGCAAGTGTGTTTTAAGCTTTACTCTTTCATAAGACCTTTTAATCACTTTTGCATGTTTATAATCAAAGAAAAATGAAAAGAAAAGGGAATCAATAAAAAGGGTTGTTAAAAGCAAAAGCCTCAAGTTATGAGCTTGAGGATGCTTTCCTAAAAGATAAGATGTATGCTTCAAGCATGCCATTCCCTCAAAAGACAAGATGTATGCTTCAAGCATGCCACTCCAAGGAAATAAAAAGTATGCTTCAAGCATGCCACATGCGATTCTTGTTTAAAGATTAAATTAGTCACTAGATTGGAGTTGAAACTACTTGCTCGCCCTGATTTGTTATTTGCTTCAACTTTGAGCCTTTGTTTTCTACTAAAGGTTTGCTTAGTACTTGGCTATAGTTAGTGAATTGAGGTTGAGATGCATGTCATTCCCTAACTTGTTAAAATCACATCAAGATCATGTATTTTGCATATTATGTGATATATAAGGTTATATGATCGAATGAGCTCATCTTTTCCTATCTTGGCACTCCCTTGTTTCTCTTGAGTGAAATCATTGTTTAGGAAAAATTTTGAACACTGTTCTCTCTTTTACTCTTGATGAATCCATTGTCAAAGGGAGAAATTTGGAAATCTTTCTTTGAAAAGTTTAAAGAAAAAGGAGAGTTGTATTTGGAAATTTGAGAATTTTAGGAGAAGTTTGGAGAATTTTTGAAATTTTTGGGCGCATTGCACATTCACACACATTTTCATTCTCGAGGAGATTTTGTTTGCATTTTTGGTCAAGAGGGATTCTGTGTTTTCTTACTTTGGTCTTTGATCCTTTGGATTTCAAAATCTTTGGTAAAGTGAATGCCAAATGATCAATTCTAAGTGGTGTTGCCAATGTTTTTCATCAAGGGAGATTGTGAAATCATGTCTTTGAAAAATTGGCTTTATTGAAAAATTAACTTAGATTTGAATTTGCAAAATGTGTTTGTTCATGTGTTTTGACAATTTGACAGAAAGCGATTCGCATTAAGCGCGTGTAGGACAAAGTTCTCAAGAAGCGATAAGTTTCCCATGCTGACCAGACGGTGTTTTTGGAGTGCATTGTGAACATGTTTGAGCCCATGGCCAGAAGTCATTTTCACATGTACAGCAGACTGATTTTCTTGATCGTTGTGAACAAGCTTTTCGGTTTGGATAATTTCTTGGAACCAAGATTTTCACATGTACAACGGACTAATTCTTTTTGTCCGTCGTGAATGAACTTTTTCTGAGGTTTTACTTTTGTGAAAGCCGAAGCGTATGCGTTTGCGGCCGGACAAGCTTACGGGGTCCGTTGTAGACATTTTGAGCTCATGGCCGAAGCCATTTTGCATGTACAAGCGGACCAACTTTGTTTATCCGTTGTGAGCGATGTTTTCAGCGTTTGGTTGGCTTCTTGGAACGAAACTTTTCATATACAACGGACCAACTTTGTTTGTCGTCGTGAATCTTTATTTCAATTAGGGTTTTGAAGCGATTTGGATTTAATTTTGAATGTGAATTTGAAATTTGTAATGATTTCATGATGCTTCTTTTGAAGTGGACTTTATGCAATGCTCCATGTGAGTAGTTGCATGGATTGACATTGAGTCAAATCGTGGACTTGTGCTCGGATTTGTTTGTAGTTTGTTCATGTGCGAGGTATTGCTCGAGAGCAGAATGTGGTCGATGGCCAGGGGGCCGGAACTAGGTTCATGGAGGAGGCGAGGTTCGGGACTAGGTTCAGGAGGAGGCTGAGGTCTTGGTGGTCAAGGATGTCATGCGGGGCGTTAGGGCTAAAGAGAATGGTGCACATGAAGAATGGTTGAATCGCGTGAGAATGGCGGGGAGGTCATTCGCGTGCAAAGTGTTAATCACGTGAGTATGGCAGGTGGCCATACGGCGTGCAAAATGTTAGTCACGTGAGTATGGTAGGGTTGCCATCGTGCAAGAGTTGTACTCGGCCTGGTTGGGCCAAGTAGAGTTGAGTTGAATCACAGTTCCTTCTAGGGAATAGGAATCGTATTGGAACTCCTTAATAGGGTTAGTGCTTTAAATAGGTGGGGTCTCTGTTGAAAGGCACTAAGTAGAGCTAGCGCATCAAGCTTTGAGCTTGGTTTTAGGGTTTGTACTCTTTTGATGAGAGTATTTTAGACAAGAAATAAAGATCAATTCTTCCAAGATTTTTTGCGTGCTCTGATGTAACCACGTCGCTCTGATATTTTACTGTTTTTGGTTCTTGTTTGCATGCTTGTTCTAGTTCTAGATTGGTTTTGTTCTTCAAGTTTTATCTTGATTTGATCCATCAAAAACCTCTCTAGGGTTTTGATCTAGTGTTTCTCAAAGTCTAGTTGATCAATTTTTTGTCGTTCTTGTTTAATCTTGAAGTTTTGATTAGATTGATTCTCGTCAAGTTCTGGATCAGCAAGATTGCGAAGCTCATAACTTTTGATCCGTAAGTCCGATCGAGGCTGATTCTTTTTAGGTTCGATTCGTGTTTGGAATCTAGTTTCTTGTGTCCAAATTTCAGATCGTTTCGACAGTTTGGATCTCCGAATTCTCGTTTTACCAAACCTCTGTCATTCTGTTTTGTCGAAAACGAGGCAATTATTTGGTTCTGTTTTGGGGTGAACTTTTAATAGGTCAAGAATTTGGTTTTAGCTTCCGCACAATCATTCACCCCCCCCTCTGATTGCTATATTCGTATACTTCGATCCTACAAACTGACTCGGTGAGCAGATCTCAGTACTAAGCACTGTGATTTAGTGTTGTTGAAGCACTGTGATTTAGTGTTGTTGAATCACTGTGATTTGTTGACTTATGAGTTGTTGAATGTTGTTGATTGTTCAATGAGAATGAGTACTAAGCACTGTGAGCAGATCTCAGTACTAAATCTATTGCATAAAGTGGTACGAATCTGTTATTCAAGAACATATGTAAAGTGATGCTTGTGCAATTAATTCTTATTTTGCTTCCTGCTTATATTGGGCAATAGCTTTTCATGGTGATTGTAAGCATCGGATGCTAGCGACTTCCCTACATAGCACGTAAATTATGTAATTTGTTAGCTTGCTAATCCAATTGTTATATTTAAAACTTTCAATGCATCAATTTAGAGTGGTGGTGGTGAGAAAATTTTTTGAATCTTGGTGTCTAACCTGAAGTTGTCAGTTGTTCAAGAAACTTGTTGCCTGTCTTGAAAGGTTTTCACAGTGGCAAATCGACATAGGAACTTCATATAGGGGAAGCCAAACTATGGGCTTTATCTCACGTGTAGAAATTTGACACTGCTTCTTCCACTCCTGTGAGCTATTGCTATTTCCTGAACACTTGGCTTCTGCTTGCATTCATAAATATTCATTTTGCTACTCCTACTATTGAGAGATGACCACTCAAGTACTCTTTGGGCTGTTAAGCTTATTCAAGTAGCCAACTATACAGCCCTGTTTTCTTGTCACATTAAACTATAGCCTACAGAATGCAAATTTAGCAAACTGCATTTTTTCTTTGTCTCCATCGGTTGGTTTCTTTCCTAGCCCTGTGTGTGCTAGAAATATGGATGTTTTCTTCTAGAATAACATGATTGGTTGTTCTTTTGCTTATAGAATATGGTTGATTCTATATTGTCAAAATTCCACTTCCACATGCTGTTATTAGCAAAATATGCTATGTGGAACCTCTTTGGACAAGCTATGTGGACTCATCCCCGTAAACTCGAACCTACCGACGGTAACGAGCCTAACGAGCCAACGAGCCGCCATGAAGCCGGCTGCTCGGCTCTCGTTAGCTGAGCCGAACAAGAGGCTCGGCTCACTACCGCTTCGAGCCGAGCCGAGCCGCTTCGAGCCGAGCCGAGCTCGAGCCGAGCCTCAAGCCTCGAGCTTAATTTCCAGCCCTAGTCGTCCAGGACCACTGACGACGAGCCTGGTAGGACCAGCGGGGGGATAGGAACGCGAGCAGGCGCCCCGGCTACCCGCGAGGGCTCGACAACCACCTCCTCCTGCACCGCCCCGGCGACCGTCTCCATCGTTGTCTCCTCCGCAGCTTCAACCGGAAGGGAGGGCCCCGGAAATGACGGCGTGAACCACCCTGGCGCCCGAGCTGCGCTGGGGGGTCCCGCCGGGGCAGTGGGAGCTCTTCCCGCCCGCTTCACCCTCCGGAAGCGCACCGGCTCGACTTCGGCGCAGGGTCCTCCTCGGACCTCGGCGTGACCAGCGGCCCCACTTCCGTCTCGGTCGCCGGAACGATCGGCGGCCCCAACGGTTGCTCGGTCGCCAACCCCGACACCGCGGCTACCGCCGCCTCCGCTGCCGGCAGCTCGGTACTTCGACCCAGTGGGGACCACCACGACCTCCGGTGATGCCTCGGCCAAACGAGGCGCTCGCCGATGGCGGCGGGCAGCCTGACCTGCGCGGAGTGGCAGATATCGATCGCCACCGCGATCGCCCCTGTATAGACCACGCACCACGGCGACAAGTCGGAAACTAAGAAAAGATTTTAAAACCCAGATCGACCGGCAGTGGGAGGCATTTATCGCGTCGAGCGCCTACACTGCACTTTTCGCCCTTCGCGATCGCCCCGGTGAGATGCATCGACCCTCCATTTCCCCGAACGTCCGCGCCACTCCCACGGGCGGGCTCAATGGCCGCGACACCGTCGTCCCGACCTCTCCACCTCCGGCGCCAGTGTCGACGCGCAAAGGCCCACTGTCGCCATCTCCGCCCCGAACTTGGGGGCGACCCGAGTCGCCCGATTCCGCATCGGTCGTATCAGAGACATCCTCACCGCGGGACCGCCTCGCGTCCCGCTGCTCTTTTTTCTGCTTCGCAACTCTCTCTCTCTCTTCCTTGCGGGCAGCCTCTCGCGCCTCCTCGGCCTCCCGAGCCTGGGCCCTCGCCTCTTTTTCCCCCGGCAAGTCCGGCCGGGAAATCATCCGTCCCAGCCCCTGCGAAGAAACCAGAGAGTCGGTCACACCGGCCGGAGAAAGGAGAAACAGGCAGAGGAGCCCATTCGCATACCAAGTCGGAGCCACGACCCGCCATTAAAGGAGCAGGAGCTCGAGACACCGCCACCAACGCACCACCACCCAGGACAGAGAGGACCCGGGCATCGACCTCTGTCGGAGGAAGCTCGGGTCCCAGCATCCTCGTGGGGTCGGATGCCCCCGTGTACTCAAACATGGGGCGCGCCCTCTCCGCAAGGGGCTGTACGCGCCTCTCCATGAACGCGCGCACAACGGCTTCGCCGTTCAAACCGCGCGCCTTCAGAACCCGGATCTGACCGACGATCAGCTCCACCTTCCGCCGCTCTCTCCGATCAGGCCCCCAAGCCCAGCATTCTCTGCTCTCAGGAAACAGGCCGGAGAAACGCGGAGCGCCGTTTCCCACGTTCCGGACATAGAGCCACTCGGAATGCCAGCCCCGATTGGACTTAGGGAGCTCCAGGTCAATGTACTCCAACGCCCGGTTGGAGCGCAGGTACAACGCGGCGCCTCCAAAAGGTGCCCCCCGACTCGCCCCCCTGTCCTTCACCAGCCGGCAGGAGAAGAAGTACTTCCACAACGCCCAGTGCGGCTCGATGCCAAGAAACGCCTCGCACAACGTCATGAACACCGCGATGTGAAGCACACCGTTCGGATTGAGTTGGTGCACCTCCACCCCGTAGTAGAAGAGGAGCCCCCGGACGAACCCGTGAAGAGGAAACCCGAGCCCGCGCTCAAAAAACCAGGCGTGCGCCACGATCTCGTCGGCGTGAGGCTCGGGAACCGCCCCCACCGCCGGAACCCGCCACCCGGAGACATCCCGCGGCGCAAGAAAGCCTTTCTTCTCCAGGCCGGCCGCACGAGAGGAGCGAGTGGAGCACTCCTGCCACATCTTCGAAACGCTGAGGCGACGGCGGCAGCGGGAAGCTAGTAAAACACCTCTTCTCTTCTCTCTCTCTCTCTCTCTATCTCCGTTGCGAGGCAAAGCGGGGAACCGCAACTCCTCCCACCCTTCCTTTTGTATGAGAAGCGGGCCGGTGGGAGTCGAGTGGACGCGGGTCAAGCCAACCATGAAAAGCGGCACGTCCTGACCACCTATCCACGTCGCGGTAAGTACGCCAGTTACCAAACCCCCACAAAACGTTAAATACTGTCAGAAAACCGCAGGAAGAACAGGCGCCACCTCAAAAGGCGCTCCTGCGCCCTCTCGATCTCCACCTCCAGCCGGACCGGACGCGATCGACAACACCAAAGCCCTGTGGCCGTCCAAGAGCTCGCCGGACCGCGCTTAAGGCCCGGCCAGAAGGGTGCGAAAAACCACCAAGAAACGAATCCGGCTCCACCATAGCGAACGAGCAAGGGGTGAGGAGGCGAGCCCCAGGGCCCCTAGTTGGGTCGGCGGACGACCCAATCGCCTTAACTCACGTCCGGGACCATACCTCACGCTCTCCCGCGGAACCCGTCGACGGGCGGCAGTCAACTGCACCCTGGGTTGGCGAACGACCCAAGGTCCGATACGGGATCGAGTAAGGAAAGGTTCTTTATGGATCGCCCCCAAGTGGGGTCGGACGCCCGCGCAGGGATCGTCCGCTAGGCGACCCCCCCACCGCGAGGGGGCCTCCAGGTTCCACCCGGATCACTCGCTTGTAGCTCCATGAGAGCGGCGCTCAAGCCAGCGAAGGCAAGCGCGTGTCTCTCACCCCCTCCAGGTCCCACACCTGCGGACGGGGTGTAAACGTGGGACAGACAGCAAATCTCTCCATCCATTAGCAAACTAGAGCGAGCCGGTCGGATCCTCGGCCTTGTTGCCCGGCAAAACGACCGTAACCCCCCGACCTGCTCTCCGACCAGCTCGGGGGCTCGGGGGCTACACCCACCGGGTGCGCTCGCCTTGCACCGGTCAAGTTCTTCGACCCGGCTCGGTCGGGCTACACTGCAAGCACCGGTAAAGCGATTGCAACCCCGACACGCTCTCCAGGCCACGGCTCGGGGGCTCGAGCTACCACCGGGTGCGCTCAGCGCTTACCGGTCGAAGTTTCTTCCGACCGATTCGGTCGGGCTACGGCTGCAATGACGCCGGTAAAGCAGCTACAACCCAGGCTTGCTCTCAGGCCGGCTGGGGCTACACTGCCGGGTGCGCCTTGCGCCGGTCGAAGTTTCTTCGACCGGCCGGTCGGGCTACGCGACGCGGCGTCGGTAAAGCGACCGCAACCCCAGGCACGCTCTCCAGGCCATTTCCGGGGGCTGAAGCGACACCCACGGCGCGCGCACCAGTCGAAGCCTCTTCCCGGACACGACAAAGCTCCGATCAAGCAAGGCGTAAACCCCGATCTGCTTCTCCGACTCGGCTCGGGGCTCGAAACTCTTGTGAGTACCCACGTCCGGTACATCCAATGCCCGGAAAGCGCGGCCGACCCAAGACGAACGAGGCCCGAAGACACGACCCGCCTCCGATATCCGAAGAAGCGATGGCATTTATTGCGTATCGAGCGTATTAAATGCAGGCCATGATGGCCGTAACCCAGCGGCATAAGTCCCCGACCCCCGCATTAACTATGACGGCCAGCAGCAGAGCAGAGGGAGTCGGTGGCCAGTCCCGTCAGCCCGTAACTTTCGAGCGACCGCAAGCGCGGAAGACGGAAGCCCATAGGGGTAGCCTTTTTCCTTCTTTTTCCAAAATTACGGTGTAACCCTCCTCTTCGCCTATATAAGAGGGGGAAGGGCGAACATGCAGAAAAACGAACCAACGAGAAAAGAAGATCAATACAATCCAACTCACACGAACTGGAGTAGGGACGTTCAGCCCGAACCAGTATACATCTTGTGCTCACCCGAGTCAAGCCGTTCGAGGAGAGGGAGCGTGCACCCCCGTCGACCTATACAAATTCACTAGCCGGTGCCCGAAACACCGACACACCCTTTCCAAGTTCTGGGCTGTCGATTGCCCCCACCCGGGCCCACAGGACTAACCCGGGCCCTACTTCCATATTGGGCCCACACCCGATTTAATCCGTTTGGTACTGCAATTCTAGGCCCATGTTCTCTTTACTATGGTTTCTCATGCTCCCCCCCACCGAGGTTTTTCTACATCTATAAAAAAAGACTATATCGTCTCTTGTTATAATATTCTTATATGGTACGTCTTACTCTAGCCTATCATGATAAATTACATTTAAAATAGCTAAATTGTAAAGGTATAGAAAGAAAAAATAGTAAAAAAATTAGTTTGAGTTTGTAGAATGACGCGTATTTAAAAACATAATTCAAAAGCTAGGGTTACTCGTACTCTGAGGAAAGAGGAACGATTGGAGTATTATCATGGCGGCTGTTGAATGGAAATGCTTGCTTTCGGACGGAGTGGGGAGAGATGTGCGACTGCCGCACGCTGTCCGCCTTTACCACTTTTCAGCCTGTTTTTTATGCTCCACACTCCACAGTCCACCCCCTGCTCTTCTCATTGCCTACCTGCTGATCTTGATTCCTTCCGAACGTTTGCAGTTTTGCTCCTCGAGTGTTTTCTCTCTCTCTTCTTTTCTTTCCAACATTTCTTCTACGCGTACGATCTTCCTCCTACGATCCTTTTACGATGAAGCACACGTGAGGAGCTTAGGAGTTGGGGCCACATGTCAGAAAGGAGGTCCTCTCTTATCGTACATAAAAATTCGTACGTAAAGCACCCCCTCCCTCCCTCTCTCCTTTTTTTTGTTAACCAGAGGTGTAAGAACAAACCTTAGTTTTCTTTTTTTTTCGTTCTTTCTGTTTTTGCAATGCCAAGCAATGTTGACTTCATCATCCCTGACAGTACAATCATAGTAGGCGTCATCAGTACAAGGAGCACCTCTTGTGAAAATTATGTGCATGATGATGCAGTAATCACGAGGAAAACTGTGGACTTTCTTGGGGGCAATACTTCATTACACCCCGATTGCATGCCAGAATTAGGGAATTGTATTTCCAATTGAGAGAGACTGTTTGGATGTAATAGGAATTCGAACTCAAAATTTGACCCCAATCCCACATAATTGCTTCCTAGTTTTTTTTTATAATAAAAGATTAAATCTCTTAGCCTCTGCATCGTGAGATACACACAGCTAATCATTTATTACAGAGTTACAGCAAAAAAGCTGTCACAAAAGAGGTCCAAGTACTAAAATAAAATTGCAACAACCCATAAGAAACATAAAACATAAAGCTTCAATCCACACACAACCTTTTACTGAATCACCATCTATGCGTGATGAAGAGATCCCTAACCACGATTTCTAGCGATTTGTAAGCCGATAACACCATCTCCCTATCGTCTTGACGTTGAAGCACAGATCACGATCGCAACTAGTTAGTGCAAATAATCAAATCATTTCGACATAGCCAAATTGACCAACACAAAGCGGTAGCTCCAACCAAAAAGTGAGCCCTTAATTCTTTTCCCAATCCCAATAACCAGTTCCCAAACATATTGGTCATGATACTAGGGGATGGAAGATTACAGGCCGCTTGTACAACGCGCCATGCAAAACGAGCAAACTGGCAGTAAAAAAAGAGGTGTTGAATAGTTTCATCATTGTTACAAAAATAATATTTTTTGCTACCATTCCAATTTCTTTTGCATATGTTATCTGTTGTTAATATTACCCCACGACGTATGTACCATTTTTTTTTAATGGCACTTTAAGCTTCCAAAGTTGTCGATTTGTAGCTGGGATATTTTCATGCACTAAGGTTGTATACATCGACCGAGTAGAGAATTATCCATTCTGATGGAGATTCTATCGAAAAGTATCCCATTCTAATGATAGGTGCCTACCAGTAATCTTTGAAACAAGCTCATACCAGGCTAGCAAATTATGTCCCGCAATGGCCCTCCGAAAAGACACATTAAGTGGGACAGAACACAATACTTCAGCTACCGTGGCATTTTTTCGAACAATATTAAACAATTGAGGGTATTATGCACGGAAGGGGTTGTTCACAAGCCATATATCCTACCAAAATCGTATTTGAGATCCATCACAAAGTTGAAAAGACCCAAATCTAAAGAGGTGATATTATGAGCCAGGTCGGTGAGAAAGTCATATATGGATATATGACTAATCCGGAGTGCTCTTGAAAAGTTTGCATTCATGTCATGAGTCGAGATTTCCATTGCTTTCTTGTATGAAAAGAAAGAGTGAATAATCTCTGGTATTCTGGCTATGGTGTAGGAGATTTGTGTTCCATTTGCGTCTTGGCTTAGGAAGATAAAATGAATATTCTTTGGGTGTTGTCGAATTCTTTCCAAAGTAAATGTTAGCGCTTTGGATTCAAATCGATGCGAGTGGAACAATTGGGTTCAAAGTAATTGTACTTCTTTGCATTTCTAGAGGACGATAAGAATAAGAGTGTTTATGGTTTATGGTTGAGTATGCTAAAGATGTATACTCTTGGGCTTGGTTGTTATTGTTTTTGCGGGTTTTAAGGACCCGGGTCATAAAATTGGCCTTTCCTTTCAGTGGTAGCGGTGGGTACTGGTCTTTTTGTAAAAGATCAATATTTTCCAAGGTTCTAACCCCGACTGTTCAAGCAGTTGGTAATCTTGGAGTGTTGTGTCTCACTTGGTTCGCGTCGTCTGGAATACGATGAACCACAGTAGAGAGGTTGAGGTATGAAAACACTTTTGTGTGTGGGAGCTGAAGAGGGTTCTAGAGGTTGGTGCCGTGTTCTTCTGGAGAGTAGCATCGGTTAAAGGGATCGGGCACTTTAGTGCCAAGGAATGTTTAGAATGAGGTGTGTGAGACCGTTTTCCTTCGTTGTCTGTTTGGGAATTTATCCTATCGCTTGGGACGTTCTGAGTCCTTATGTTAGTGCTTTGTGTTTCAATGTTGAGTAAGATTCTGGCAAGTTTTGTTTATGAGTTATTGTTAGAGCCGTCAATCTTCGAGCCTTAGCTCCTTGTTTTTGAGTTCGGGCTAGTGCAAATCGTAGGGGTTTCTGAGCGGGTTCTGTGAAGTGAACCTTAGCTCCCTTCGATTTGGTTGGTTGCGAAGTGGTGTGTCTCGGATTCGGGGTCGAATCATGTTAAGGGGGAGAGAATGTGACACCCCAGAATGTGATATTATAGATTTCAGCATTACGGTACGACTTTATACTGAGTTTTTGGGCTTTTCGGGTGTTTGGGCCTTTCCGGGGAAGCTTGGGCCTTGGGGGGATCTTGTTGGGCCTTAAGTGGAGGCCTCTTGGCCCATGTGGAGGAGGAGGGGGCTGCCACCCTGCCCTAGGGCGCCCCCAAACATCCCCCATGCGCCCCACCCCTTTTCCCCTTCCCTTAGCCACCGCCACCCCCAAGCCCTCCCTAGCGGCACCCCTCCACCTCTCCCCCTTGCGGCCCCTCTAGGGTCCCCCCCAAAGCCGCCACCTCTCCTCTCCCATAGCAGCCCCTCTCCTTCCCCTTCTCCGGTGGTCGTCGCTGCCCCGCATGGAGATTCATCGGTCCGGAGTTCTTCGGCGATTCGCTGCGGATCCGGAGGAAGGAGCGGCCGGAAGGAAGGAGCGCCCCACCCCTTAACCCTAGCCTCCCTCCCTCCCACTCTCCCCTACCCTAGCCGCCACCCCCCTCCCATGGTGCACCCTCCCCCTTCCCCCATGGCACCCCCATCCTCTTGTGCCACCTCCCCACCTCTAGCTGGCCCTAGGGCCTCCCCCTCCACGCGATCTCGTTGTTCGGGAGTTCTCCATCCATGGGGAACCGGCGATTCCGGCGATTTTGACGTCCCCGGCGTTTGGAGAGGAGATCGGGCCGCGAGGAGGCGAAGTTCGTCGATCGAGTGTCTCGCCAAGAAGAGGTAAGCCCCGGGGATCTTGGTTCTAGGGTGTAGGTGCTGGTTAGATGGTGAATTCCATGGTTAATCTTGATGCATAGGTGCTGTTCCTAGATGGAATTAGTGTAATTGCAAATCTGTCCATTGTTTTGATCTCGGGCAGATTGGGCGCTCGTGCTTAGGGCTCGGTTTTGGCAATTTTAGATGTGTTTTATGATCGGCCGGCTGTTGAGAAAGTTGTAGATAATTTCAATACCTTTTATTGGACACCAAGAACACGAAATTCTGATCAGCCGTTTGAAAGTTATGGCTGTTTTACCGAACATGTTCAAAACTGTGACGAGATTGGAACAGATTACGTTGTTCTGTAGATTAAACAATTTTAGAAGCCGATTCAGTTTTTCCCAATACTTATAAAAAGCTAGGAAATTTCCTAAGCTTCGAGAAAATGTACTCGTTCATTTGATTTGGAGTTGTTAAACATGAGATATGGCCTTCCGAAGTCTACTGTCCCGTTGGACAGATTCTCTGTTTTTCAGTTTTGGGAGTAGTTTGCGAAGTCGGGGTAGATGAGCAATTGTGTTCTGTTTTGTGGGCACGTTTTGAGTGTGTGGTATCTATGTGCAGGTGGTGTGACCCCGGGAGTGCCCTCATCCTCTCGCCAATCCGTCGCCCGCGGTTAAGGCAAGTGTATTGGAATGGGTAGTGTGTAGTATGGATTGCTAGTCTTGACTAGGTGCAAATTAATTACATGATATGCTATCTTGCCATGGTTAGTGTTTGCCCATGATATGATGAAAATGGTTTGTTATGATGCTATGCAATGATTAGTTGTTTATGTTTATGGCATAATTGCATACATGGCATGTGAACTGGCCAGGTCGGTGAGAAAGTCATAACTAGTCCGGTAAGGTCGGTGAGAAAGTTATGACTAATCCGGAGCGCCATTGAGTAAGACCTACCTCGTGATTCCATCCACCGTGGTGAGTGGAAGCGAGGAGTAGGCACCCTCCATCTACGGGATGGAAGGGGAAAGAGGGTGCACGCCGACGGGTGTGCACTCGGCAATACCAGTATGTGCTTCGAGGAGACATGCATTGCATTGCATACATGATGATGATAATGAAATGTGTACCATGAGATTAGGACATGGTTATGATGTTGTATATGAAATTATGACTTGATCATGATGTTAAGTATGGTATGTACCGATGTTGGCATTGATTTGTTCTTTATGATCCATTACAATATACTTGCTGAGTGATGAACTCACGCTTGTGTTTTATGTTGTTTTAGGTACCATGAAACCGGCATGCGGGAAAGGGGTTTAGCTACACTTCTACACGTAGCTCCGCACTTATAGATAGTTTAATCATTTGGAGTCATGATAATAAGAATAGTGCCATGAAACTTGGTGTATGGCTTGGTTTTGAGCTTAAGTTCATCTTTTACTTCGTTTTAGTTCATGGTGTGGCTAAATTTGATATGCTAGACTTAAATTGCTGCTATGTCATCTGTTATTGCTGTTTTAGATGCTTCCCATTATGATATATCTTGTGATATTATTGTTGATGCTCCGTACCATGGGAAAACAAAGGAGATGCTGCCGAAATTTTCGGTTTTAACATTTGCTTCTTTGCTGTAATTTACCTTTATTTGTGGTATTTAGTTGTTGTTTAGTTTATGTTTGGTGACATCCAGGGCATACTAGATGCCGGGGTATTACATCCAGCAATTCCAGTACTACCGTCGGCTAAAGCCTGGTAGTACCGGCCCATAAAATCTGCCCCAACGGTCGATTTCACACATTAAATGCACTAACATTTTGATCGTTGCAGAGGTCCAGTACTACCGGCACTCAATGTGCGGTAATACTGATAATTGAATCGAGATTTTGCTCAAAATGGAATCTCTCAGTAAAATCAATACCGATACATTATATGCGGTACTATCGACCTCCAGTAATACCACTCTTTTCACTGTGGTAATACCGGCTTCAGAAAATTGTAAAAAGATGTGTCTATGTTAATTAGCTACCGCTCACAAACTCGGTGTTATCGCTAAGCGGGAGCACCACATTAAGAACAACGGTAGCTCCGACCCAGAGAAACAAAGAAAAGACTTGAAATCAACCTTCTTTGGAAAATATCTACCATTAAATAGAATCCGGTAGCACCGCCCTACAGTACTACGGTGTGAAGTACTGCGGTAGTGCCGGAAACTAATGATACAAGAATTATTTTTCAAACTAAGACTATATCCTTCTAGTATGAGTTCAAAAAGATTTGAGCCAATTTAAATCTTTATCAATATCAAGCTACTAGTCATTAGTCCCTCTTTATAGTACGGCATCTAATCTATTAAACTGATATAATACGTCATCTAATCTATTAAACTAATCTTTTATTCTAACTTTGAGATCAGTAAAAACATAAAAAGGTTCCTAACTACTTTTGTACCTTGACCTCAAGTTTTTGATCTTCTTTTCTTGACCCCTTTAGATCACAATCCCTTTTTTTACATGCCTTGGAGTGGACTATCCTATTCTCACAAACTCAAGAGAAATAGAATTTGTTAGTCCTTTAACATGATTGTCATTATTTATCAAAACCAAATAAAATTTAAGGGCCTAGATGCTTCACATATCAAATTGAATCAATTGGATTGTAGCAGATTGAGAGGTTCCCCTTATTTTGACAATTACCTGATCTGCCAAATTAACAACAGAGACGTCCTTTGCAATAATAGCAGTAGGAAGAGAGGTCCTACCATAATCCACAACAACACAAGCGAGGCCAGCTTCAGAAGCATCAATTCCCCATCCTTTGTCGAATGCATAGGAACATCTTGAGATGTGGATTGTTGTTTACTAGAAGATCCCCCTGAGCAGTTTTAGGCCTTTTGCTATCCCTATCTTTCATTTCTGCATCACCATCCATTTGTTTCTGGTCATTTCCTTGATTGTCCTCGTCATGTTGATCCAGACTGTCCTGACCCAATTGATCCTTGTTTTCCATAATGAAAAAGATCTCATAAAGAGCATCCCCAACACAAATGCCAGTGTTGTCTGGGATCAAGCTTGCATCTGTCATAGCTACATGTGAAGGACCATGTGGAGGCCCATCCAAGTTTGTGATGAGCATTTGACTTTATTTGAGCTAGGTTTGCTCATATTTGAGTTTGGATTTGAAATGGATTTCAAATTGGAAGCATTTTGATTTATGCTGGCATGATAGATTGCGGCGAATCTTAGGTCTGGCGTCAAGTGTTTGCGTCGGACCAATGGAGTTTTTGAAACAGAGAGTTTCACTTTTGCACCGGACCGGGTTAGAAATGACTTGGGTATGCGCCGGACCGAGGGTAATTGGTTTTGCTTTTGCACCGGACCAAGGGATGATGCAAACAGAGAGTTTCACGTTTGCGACGGACCTTCCATATTGCAACTGACCAAACAGAGAGTTTCATGTTTGCGACGGACCTACAGAGATTTTCAAATTTACGAAGGACCTATAAGAGGTTTTCACGTTTGCAACGAACCAAGGAACAATGCTTTCACGTTTGCGACGGACCTACAGAGGTTTTCACATTTGCCACGGACTAACTTTGACAGCTTGCAGTAATTTGCATGTTTGGAGGTCTTCCCATGCTCGAAAAATTTTGTGGTCTACATGAAAGTTATAGAGAATTTTGATATGCATCTTTTTAGTGTTGATAAGTTTTTCATTTTAGTAACATAAAAAATCAGGAATGTTTCTACTGTATTGGAAACATGGCATTTGTACTCGGTTTGATTTGTTTTGGTCCGTTCCGGGCCGTTCTAACCTCGATTCGTGATCGAATTGATGCATTGGGTTCGTGGTGGAACCAAGAAGGGTTTCTTGTCTTTGTGGATGCAAGGCTTTGTTTAGTGTTCGTGGTGAGGCGAAGGATGGCTGAAACTAGGCATGGGATCGCCGGAGGTTCAAGTTGGCCGGAGGATGACCGGAGATGAAGCAGGTGTACTCCAAGGAGGCAAGGAACCATGTGGGTGCTGGTTTGGAGCTACAGGGTCTAGACAACCATTGGGTTGCTGGTTTTTAGAGTTGAAGTAGTGGTCAAGTTAGCTAATTGGTTAAAACTCGGTTGTTAGTGGGTTTCGGGTTAGCCCAATGAGTGAAAGTGTGGGATCAAATCTTGTCTCCTGGAAATTATCTTAGGATTAAAGCAGCACATCCAAGGGTGGGAATTGATCCTAGAATAGTATAAATAGAGGGGTAGGGGTAGCCTCCCCTCCTAGAAGCTTGAGAGAAGATTTTGGTTGCTCCTTTGAGCTTTGCCCACATGAAGTGAGGCTTTGTAAAATCTTCCAAAGAAATACAAAGATCCATTCTCTCAACTCTGAATTTAAATTTCGCATTTACATTATGTCTTTACTTTATGCAATTTAAATTCAGTATTTACTTTCTCGCATTTAATTTTCACAAGTTGGATTTGCCTCCCCTCCTTCTACTTGCTCTTTGGTTCTTATTGCCGAAGATGAGAGATTGATTGGATGAGTCTTCACTTAGATCATATTCTAATCCTCTAGGCAATCTTGGTTCAAGTTTTTACGAGAAATCGATTTTTTTGTTTCATCATGATGAATTCTTGGTAGATCATATTTTGATGATTATCTTCGTGATATCTAGTTTGCTATGACTTGTGGGAAGGTATCCAAGTCCATCTTGATCATCAAAACCCCACGAGCAAGTCTAGATCCAAGATTTTGATTTTTGCTTCAACTTGGTGTGATTCTCCTTCCAATTGAAAAAGGTCAGAACTTTGACGTCGATTCCTCGAATCGATAGGAGGGATAAGTTCTTGACATCCTAAGGATCACATCTACCAAGTTGCATGTGACTTGGGGCCTTAGATTGAAAGTTGCATCGATTTTGCTTTTGAGTGCGTGCTGTTTCAGCACCCTGTTCTCGAGCGGCACTACCGACCATATACTTGTGGTAGTGCCGGCCTCAAGGGACTTTGCTGATTTTGATCTCCCTGGATTTTGTACTCCGAGGTGTTTTGTTGATATTTATCCAAGAGGTGGGAAAATTTATTTTGGGATCATTCAACCCCCCTCTGATTGCTATCCTGATCTTTCAACATGCAAACGCACCAAGTTGAAGTTGCCATTCCCAATTCAAACCTTTGGAGGTCTGATTTAGATGGAATCGACTCCATGACTCTTACATCTCTCCATGACTATGCTACCGGGACAGTTGCCGCTTGCCACCGTCATTCGCCGTCATCGCTACCCGCCGCCACCATTCACGGCCGAGTTAACGGTTGAGATCCACAGTCGTCGAAACCATTCTTGCAACCTGGACCACCACCGTCGCCTCAGATCTATCTTTGAGCTACTTCAACTCTGGCCTCTTCAACCTCGACTCCGATCGCCACCACCACCGACCTCTGGTCATCCATTAACACCACCGGTGAGCTCTTATTGGGCATCACTGCTGGCGATCAACACCAGAGAGAGAGAAATGGAAGGGGGGGTCACCAAGAGGCGCCATGTGGGAGGGGTTACCGACGGGCAGCTCGAGGGGGGCCGCGACACTGGTAAGGACGGTGCAAGTCGACCATGAGGATGAGACAGTTTCACCTATGATTTTCTCAAGTATGCAATAAAAAACCATAGGAAATAATTATGGATCCTAAATTCTAGTTTACAATTCTACTGTCATCCAAACACTAGAATATTTCCATTCCAGCTGGAAAATGAATTGTAGCTTCAATTTCACAGACCTAATTCAATTTCAAGAACCAAAGGGACCCTTAAGTGTGTATGTATTTGGGGATATTTTTCAGCCTGCCCTTTTAATACAAGTGCACAACGACACCATCTTCCTTTTTCCCCCAACCTTTGTTTTTTTAGTTAATTGAGAAGCCAACTAATTCCTCTTCCAGGAAGAAAGTTCTTTGTTTTTGACACTTTTTAGAACAAAGGAGATTTGTTTTCCTTTTGACCTGACAATGATTTGGACCATAGCAACTAGATTATTATACTACTCATACCAAGATATTGATGATATTTTTTTGCAAGCAAATTAAATGCACCAAATCTAAAACTAATACCGGTAGCATTCGTTAGGCACATAAGGGCATGTACAATAAAGCCACCTTAGTTTACTCTTAGTATGTACATATCAATTTTATTCTATGTGGAACAATGAGAAAAGAGGAGATATAAGAGAGTCGGCTCTCATGCAAAAGCCAACATCGCACAAGAAATAAGATATATTAGTTATGTACAAGAGAGAAGAGATAGTTATTGCACGTCATCTAGAAACAACATTTAGAGATAGTTATTGTACAAACTAACTTTATTGCTTACTCTAAATGACATGGATAAGAGATAGAGTAAATAGTAAGCTTTGTTATTATACTTGTGTTGGTGCAAAAAAACTTGATGTAGGGTTAATCGTAGCCAACACACGCAAACACCGGGTTTAAGTTCAAGGTGCAAGCGTGCCAGCCGATTTGATCCTACAACCGGTAAGAAAAACGATGTAAACCGATCGGCTATTCAACGATACGATGTTCAATGAAGATCGAATCTAATCGGTCTGTTTGAGCCGATTTAGATGAAGTAACTGATAAATCTAATTAACTCGATTGAGTTAATTAGATGATGGTAAAGGTTGTTTTTCTCGAAGAAGGCGATGTGCAACAAAATCGAATAAAAACAAACCTGGTTTGGTGTAAGTCGATAATGATCAAAATCAGCGATACGCAACTTTATCGATCAAAACGAATTACATGATAAAGATTACAAGACTAAAAATTACTACTAAAAGTAAAAGTAAAGCGTGTTGATTGGTCCCTGTCGACGTTGTCCACCATCTTCTTTTATAGCATCAGAGCTAATGTATCCTTCACGGTTCCCTATCAAAACCTATTCGTATCGATTGCAACTTCCTCTGATACTTCCCATCTAAGATCAACATCAGTTATAATCGGCTAAAATCATATCGGCTTATAACTCTAAAATCCGATACATTCCTAAAACTAATTATACCAAATTAGTTTTTACCGAATCGGCTACGTGCCAAATCTAATTGTCAACAACTTGCTATAAGAATCATCTCAATTTTGATTTTGTTCACCCACTAGCCCCAAAATCTCCTGCCAGCTCAAGAATTTGGTGGACAATGTGCCCCTTCACAGCTGCACTAAACCCAATCAAACAACCTTTTTCTTAAAAAAACAATCAAATCACAACAAAACCGTCAAAGAAAAGAATCTAGAAAGTGGAGAAGGTGCCTGTAATATACAAATGGGGAACAAAACTACAAAAAACATTGGGGGTGCTTGCTGTAAAAATTAAAATAAAGGAACCCGGGTATTACTGGAGACCCTTCTATATCTCTGTCTCTCTCTCTCTCACACCGTCACACGTCTTGCTCCGACATCAGCGGCGCCGCAGCGGCCGGGGCGGCATCAGGAACTGACCTCACCGACGGCGATCACCGGAGGGGAAGGAACAAGGGAGACAGCTCGCCGTCGGCTATGTCGTGATCTGGGTCGTGATCTCGCCGGCGATTCTTTGCTTGGAGGACCGCGGCGATGAACGGCGCCGGCGTTGGCGGCGACGGGCCTTTGGTGTACCAGGCCTGGAAAGGGA
Source organism: Rhipidocladum racemiflorum (assembly GCA_036346355.1). Lineage (NCBI taxonomy): Eukaryota > Viridiplantae > Streptophyta > Magnoliopsida > Poales > Poaceae > Rhipidocladum > Rhipidocladum racemiflorum. The sequence goes on from CM070569.1 coordinate 55,437,476, forward strand.
GTAATGTGAGCCCAACGCCCCTCCTCTGTCCCCTTCTATATCTTTCTTTCTCCCCCATTTCTTCGGGGTGTGTGTGTGTGGATCTGTGTGCTCTTGAGGTGGTGACTCGAATTGACCATTTCTTTCTAGGGACCTCGATTACATTGGCTTATGCAAATGTTTGGCTTCTTTTGTTGAGCTCTGCGGAGATGATTGCTCATATTTCCCCTTTTTATTTTACGATTTTGTGCATTTTGTACTTGGGAATGTAGGCTCTGGGACATGTATGGTGTCCTTGCCTCCTTGGTCATGACAAGGATAATAAACGTGAGTGGATAGATTTGGTTTAGTTTTAGTTAATATGGTAAGGATTTTTAGCTGAGACTTTTTACTAGTGCATTAATGATCCCAGAGACTTGAGAGAAGTTGTTCCTATGAAATCTTCGCAAAGTGTTTTGTGTAGATAACAAGTGGAAAGTGTGACTGCAACTGATAGCTTCTATTTGTTTGCAGGTATTTTTCCTTCGGGGGAGGTTTATATTTGGACCTGATGCAAGATCCTTGTTTGTCACCATGTTCCTCATTATCGCGCCAGTATCAATCTTTTGTGTGTTCGTTGCAAGAGAATTGGTGAATAACTTCTCTTATGGTCTGGGGTTACCTGCCATGGTTGCAGCAGTTGTATTCACAGCATATGTGAGTATCATTATTACTTTTTAGCCTGTTCAAATCACCTTCTTCGCTGATTTCCATAATTGCGTGGCACTTAATATATGCAGTTTTTGGAATAGTAGGTTGAGTTGCAGTTTTTGGAATAGTAGGTTGAGTCTTAATTACTGCACTGCAAGATGCACCTTTGCAAGTTCACATGATGTATATGGTGCGAATCTATTCTGGATTTAATTTGATTATATGTGCATTTCATATTAAGTTAGAAACATGAATGGAAATAGAGACTGTCCTGTGTTGAATATGTGCCTCTATTATACATTGCACGTTGTTATCCAATCGATTCCAGATTATATATATAATTGAACTATCATACTGATCGGTCATTGCTATATTGAACTGTGATATCTGCCTCTATCATGCATGGTGTGCTATTGACCAAGTGACTCTTGATTGTATATAAATGTAATAAGAGGGTCATTCGGCTTGTTGCACCCTTGAACTTGTTGACCACTGGCACTAGCATATTTGCTGGTTCTATCATCTCATCTTGCGAATTGGATATATGCACAATTTTGTCTTTGTTTATGCTCTTGCTGGTAAACATAAAAGTTTATATACCCGTATACCTCCTCGCTTATTGCTCTAGGTATTTCTGCCACTTTTCAGGATTTGAGTCTTCTACTTCTCACTTCTGGGAGAGATCCTGGTATCATACCTCGGAATTCACATCCTCCAGAACCTGAAGGTTTTGATGGCAATGCAGAAGTTGGAGCTAACCAGACTCCACCATTGCGGTTGTCCCGAGTGAAGGATGTTGTTGTCAATGGAATCACTGTGAAGACAAAATACTGTGACACCTGCATGCTGTACCGGCCCCCTCGGTGCTCCCATTGCTCTATATGCAACAACTGCGTCGAACGTTTTGACCATCACTGCCCCTGGGTTGGGCAATGCATAGGACTTGTGAGTTCATAAACTGAAGACACACAAATCAGATAGCATGTCCTACTTTCTTACAATGGTTAACTTTTATGCATGTCATGTTGATCATTTTGATCCTTAGCTTTGATCAATAGAGATTTAAAACACTTTGAAGTCCTTACAAGATAGCATATGATTGTGCAGCGGAATTACAGGTTCTTTTATATGTTTGTCTTCTCAACAACTCTTCTCTGCCTCTATGTCTTTGGATTCTGCTGGGTGTACATCGTTAAGATCAGAAATGCGGAGCAGATAACAATATGGAAGGCAATGGCAAAGACCCCGGCATCTATCGCTCTAGTAGTCTACACATTTATTGCAGTTTGGTTTGTTGGTGGCCTCTCTGTATTTCACTTGTATCTCATGAGCACAAATCAGGTAAATATTATTTCCTAAAAGGATATATTCCTAGTCTTGCATGGTGATTGTATCTGTCAATTGCTAATCAGTGGTGCATTTTACTTTTGTAGACAACATATGAGAACTTCAGATATCGCTATGATCAACGAGTCAACCCATACAACAGGGGGGTTGTAGAGAACATTAAAGAAATCTTCTTCACACCGATCGCTCCATCCAAGAACAACTTCCATGCCAGAGTTCCACAGGAGCAGGGCCTGAGGCCTCGTGCGACAAACAGTTTCATGAGTTCAAACATGGGGAGAGCTGTTGCTGACATCGAGATGGGTAGAAAGCCAGTGGCATGGGATGAGCCAAGGATGGCGGCTGAAATTGGTGATTTGGGAGCAGGTCTGAGCAACTTGTTAGAGGACAAGGATGGCAGGTTTCGCAATGCATCTCCTGATCTAAGTCGCGATGCCCTTGCGGTTGGAGGCTTAGATGAGCAAGGCTGCTCGGTGATGCACCCAGGAAGGACAAGCTGGGGAGTTGAAGAAGGTCGATGATCGTAGTGGCCAATTGGCCATGTAATCAACTACAGCGGAAGACTCTGGGATGTTAGTGCCAGCTTGTTGCTAATTTGGTGTTTGGTTGAGATTTGAGGTCGCTAATGTTCTTAGGCCTATGACCTGGTTGCTTCTTTTCGCATTTTTGTTCCCCCTATTTCTTATTTTGCGTTGTATTTCCTGCATCAGTGGTTTGAAGCAGTTGGTTGGTTTGTGAGATCTCAGTTTCGTACAATTCTAAATTTCTGATTGCGTCTGTATATAGTTGGAGCGGTGAACGTAAAAAGGGTTGATTTGCCTGCCTTTCGATGTCAATGATTGCGAAAAAGATTGTACATTTGCGGTAAACGAACATCGCTCCATCTGAGCTGCCATTCCGAAGCTTAAATCTGTTGGTTTTCTAATGATCAAATGTTACTGTTGTTACAGTGTTTATTTGCTACTTGGTACTGCTCAATGATTCCTGATTAACTAGCTCTTGAATGCCAGCAAGTTACTGCGACATAGATTCATTCTGTGACAGGATATTGACAAAAACAAGCTGTAACATCCCGTTGCCGCTGGCGATGCAGGGCGTGAGATTCCGATCAGGTACAGAGGAAAAGCAAACGTAAAGAGGAAGAAAGAAAGAGTTGGAAGAAAGGTGCCGAAGCAAAAGTTTTCAGTTCATTTCTTTTCTTGCCTCTCCTGAGTACAATCTCCACTTCTTATCTCTCTCTCTCACTCCTCTTACATGTGGGTCCCTAGGGTTGTTACATTACCGCCCCCTTGAAAATTTGCTTGTCCTCAAGCAACAGAACTACCTTAACACTTCGACCAGACATATCCTTCAAGTTAATAGTTCTTTTCTGGGTTTCCATGCCATGCCATTTTTCTTCTGTATTGTGGTGCAAGGGTTGACAGGTATAACAACGCCTATGACATGAAGGCTAGCATTGTTCTGTGTATCCTCCATTTCCTTGATTGGTATAAGCTAAACCGCTGGAAGGGAATGGAGCTGTTCTCCTCAGAACAAAGATCCACGGTTGATCCAGCTTCAAGTAAAATCTCCCACTCATTGTTAAGATGGTTATAGTTCTTCTGTGCAAGTTTCAAGCTTCCTCTTGATACCACATAGACCTTACTAACTTCCACAACTTCATAGAAGCGATCAATAAGAGTGTTGAAACATGTGACTCGTATCTCACCCCCATCAGAATCAAGCAGGTCGAGAATACTTTAATCTTTAGGACCTGATCTCTTGAAAGAAGACAATCTGAAGAATGGGACGCAATTGCTAGCTGATTAACTATGCTGCTTGTAGCATCAGCACCTGAAGCCAACCTCTCCTTTGTTTTCCAATGTTCGACTAACCTTTTCTTGCCACCTGAAGAGCCAATGTTCCTCTGTTTGGCAACAGGACCAACTGCAATATCAAAATTGGTGAATGTATCCATTTCAAGTTCAGGTTTGGGCTTTTTCAAGAAGAGAGTATCTGTCACATCCACTAGAAGAAAGGGCTGAACACCTGGATCCCAAGGCCTTTTAAGAGGAAAGTCTCCCTTCATCTCGATGAGGAACTTAGAGACAACAGGAAAGAAAAAGGTGAAAGCTGATATCGAAAACACAATCTGCATATAACCTTCAACCTTCAGCTTCCAAGCTAATAGACGAGAGGCAATTGAGCTACTCAATATTGAGGACAGTATGAATGTAGCAAATATGAATCCATGAGGAATTACTTCATCATTTGAGCTTAAAGCAGGAGTCCACAGGAAAACGAAAGGGTGCATTGAACCCTCAAACAATGATTGTATGGCTCCAACAGTGCTCTCACCAAGAACTTGTGCATACCAACCAAGCTTCACAACCTGCCAGTCATTCTCATAACTGTCCATTGTGACATACATCCTGCCCCCACCAGATGCAATTCTTGCATCCACACCCATTTCCCGTAAAGCAAAGTCATTCTCCCATTCCTTAGAAATAAACATAGTCTTCAACTCAATCTTCTTATCATAAAGGCTCTTCAAGTTCAAGTAGGATGTGGTGGACTGAGTGATCCCAATTTGAATTAAATCCCCTTCTTTGGTGAACTGGTGCATCATGTCCAACAAACGCGTGTGGCCATAAATAAAAGCAGTGATTGACCTTGCCTTAGCAACTGTATTCTTGATCAAAGCAATATTTCCAATGTCTTCCAAGCATCAGGTCAATATAACATGCAGCGCACTGAGTCCAAAACATGTTGGGCCTCTTTGCAATAAACATTTTTGCCACCATGTTGTTTGCTTCAATGTTTCTGACAAAATGAACCACAATACTTTCTGTTACAGATCCAATTTGGTTATCCTTGAGGAGAAGAGCATAGCTTGCATTGTCATCTCCAACAATCTGCACTTGCTCCTTGGATTCAGCCTTTTCATCGATGATTTCCCCTTTGGAAACCACATTGAAATTATGAACCCTTGGCTTGCAACCAGAACATAGGGTATGACCATTGGAGCACTGGTGCATTGGAGGATACATGGCATTCAAACCCACAGGGCATTCCAGTGACTCACTCACCTTGCTAGAAACTGTCACATTCGGTTTAGGTGAATGATGGATATGATCACCAACAAGTTCAGCAACATCCAACATCTCCCCATTCTTTGGAGGATCAATAACTTCAGCACCAGTATCATCAAGATAAGCAGTTGATACCATCGGCAAACGTGCTGATATAAAATCCGGTCTCAGGCAGGAGGAGGAATCGAAATGGGAGGCCAAACCAGAGGATTTGATCTCGGATTTCTGGAAGTCGAGCTTGTGTGGATTATCCTCATTCCACACCATATCATTGCTGGGCATTGCGTCAAGCACCTCCGGGCAGCACCAAGAATGCCCTTCCAGTTATCACTCGACGTGCCCTCCTTACTCCCGTAAGCTTGATAACCCGCGATCCTTGCCACTGCAGCAGTCGTCGATTCCATCTGTTTCGCCAAAAGCTGCTGAGAGGCTACTACTCGCGCCAACAGCAAATCTATTAGCGCCATTGTCATGGACGCAGTTGAGGAGGTGGCGCCGACGAAGGATGGACTGGAGCGCGGCGGGGGAAGTGCGTACTGGAGGTCGACGTGGTGGATCCGAAGACGGCGGCGGCGGCTTGGCACGAAGAAGTCCGTGCTGCGGAAGGGCTGCCCCCAGAGACAGGGATTTTACAGGAAGTTCCAGATCAACCACGAACTCCCCAACCTAATTCGACTTCACCTCCCTCAGCAGATCGAACGAGCTCTGATACCAAGTTGTAACATCCCGTTGCCGCTGGCGATGCAGGGCGTGAGATTCCGATCAGGTACAGAGGAAAAGCAAACGTAAAGAGGAAGAAAGAAAGAGTTGGAAGAAAGGTGCCGAAGCAAAAGTTTTCAGTTCATTTCTTTTCTTGCCTCTCCTGAGTACAATCTCCACTTCTTATATCTCTCTCTCACTCCTCTTACATGTGGGTCCCTAGGGTTGTTACACAAGCATGAACATCAAATGACCAATATTGCCATCAGTAGTATTGAGCAATTTTGGAAACTCAGACAAGCAGAAACATGTGAACTGATCGGCCAAGCAGGAATTATTTGACGTATTATGGGAACATCTCCGGTTCAACTTAACCCCCAACAATGTAAGCTCTATTGACAAGAATGCATGTTTTGCCAATTCATATATTGCATTTCTTGTCTACTTCTGCCACCCCACTTTATTCTGAATCGCTAGGATGCATATACGACTCTTCTCCTGTCAAGTACGGTATATTTTTTTTATCATTACAGCTTGGAGAACACCGGCTTCCGCTTCTCCAGGAAGGCTTTGATGGCCTCCTCCAGGTCGTTAGATCTCAGCATTCCCGCATTCCACGTTGCTACATGCTCCAGGCCCTGCTCCACTGTTATATCCCTGCTCCTCAGCAACACAGCCTTTGTTCCCATCACTGCCCACGCTGAGTTCTCGGCTATTCCTGAAACGATTAGTCAAATTTGTCATTTGATTTATCAAAAGTCGAGCTCATTGACTTTGTTTTGTTGCTGGAGGTACAAGCAGTCAAGCAGAAAAAGGTGGAGGGCATGTCAAACAAGGCAATATACATGGGACAGTATCTGCAACCAAACCTATACTTGTCACGGATAGATCCAACTTGCTTCTGACTCATAGGATACAATAGTGAATTTCGAACACCTTAAAACATCATATCTGACAATTCAACCGATCGAAACAGGAACGGAAACTCAGAAATACAGTAGGAAATGTAGTAGTGGATCTCCCCAACCGATCAAGAGAGTAATGGATTAAGCATGTCTTAGTTAAAGCTAATTTGCGGTTTAAGATAGTACAAGTGTGTAACTGTACAAGGAACTTATAAACCACCATAGTCCACTAATATGACATTCAGCACACCAAAGAAAATTCACAAAATGGTGGGGAATGAGAATACAGATGAACCTATGTGGATGTCAGGGGCATTAGAATCCTAAAAGGCTTGTTAAAAGTTAAAACAGAAACACATAGTAGAACTAAAACAGCAGCAAGTCAGCAACTATATACAGTGCTATAACGGTGTGTTTGGTTCTTTGTACCAAGTGGTACATGTATGAGATGGCATCCATGTGTTTGATTGCTTGAATAGAACCATCCCATCCTGAATGGTTGTATACAAATTTGAGAAATATTACTGAACCATTTCATTCACCCAAAACAATGGAACCCCAAAACAATGGAACCAAATGTTGCATGACCATCCCATTCAACCACATCCCACCAACCGAACACACCCTAAATGTCCCCCTTGATGATATTCATATTTTTTTTAAATTTTGGAATGAAGGACACAATGCCCCTGATTCTCACAATCTCACTGTAACAGAAAACAAAGCAAAGTTTACTTTCGAAAAGAGATCCTACCAATCCAGGTACATCAATTAGAACACAAATACAGAAAAGATCTGTCGACGAAAGATGGTTTACAGTCTTGCAGACACCCAAGAGAAAACACGACGTAGTTTGTTTGATTCGATTCTACACGAGCATCTCGATCTAACATCAGTTTGAAAATTTGAATTGTGCAGTTCTTGTGTCACGTTTTAATGGAGCAGCAAAGCAACAATTACTACAAGGAAATGTTATACCTTTAGCGATCTTTGTAACACCGGCATCCAACTCTTGCTTGGAATTGAACACCCTGCTCACCAGCCCCATCTCCTTGGCCTCCATGGCGGTGATCTTGCGCCCCGTGAGCGCGAGGTCGGCTGCGTTCCCGTACCCGACGATCCGAGGCAGCCGCTGCAGCGCGCCGAGGTCAGCGACGATGGCCATGTCCACCTCCTTGAGCACAAACGTGGCGTCCTTGGAGCAGCACCGTATGTCGCAGGCGGCCACGATGTCCACGCCCCCTCCGACGCAGGCGCCGTGCACCGCCGCGATAACGGGTTTCCGGCACCGCTCCACGGCGGTCAGCGCCGCCTGCATCTCCAAAATCGCGCGGCGGAGCCCCTCCGCAGCCGCCGCCGGGTCGGCGCCCCGGACGGCGGCGGTGAGGGGGTTCTCGGGGCCACCGAGCTCGATGCCGGCGCAGAAGTGCGGGCCCGCGGCGGAGAGCACGACGGCGCGTGCGGTGGGGAGGCGGTCGAGGAGGGCCATGGCGCGGGGGATCTCCGCGAAGGCGTCCGGGCTGAGGGCGTTGCGCTGGGAGGGGCGGTTGAGGCGGACCTCGTAGACCGCGGCAGAGGGGTCGGGCTGGGTGATGGCGAGGGTCTTGAAGCCCCGCCGGAGCTCCGCCTCAGACGAGTCGCGGTCGCCGCCGGCCATCGTGAGTTGCTGTAGTGTTGGTGCGGGGGCTCGCCGCTCTGCTGCGTAATATAAAGCCACGAGCGACTTGTCGTCACGTTTCGTTGCTCTCTCGTTCTTGTTCGGACACAACGAGATTAGCAGCAGCTAATCTGGGTTTGGAAGGACCTGTGCTAGTGGTGGTAATATCAATCCATTCTTGGTAACATCAATCACGGCCGTCGAAAAAAAAAACTAAAGTTCACGAGCTGATCCAACTCGATTCGTTACGAGTTTGGCTCGCAAAACAAATGAGCGCGGCTGAGCTGATTTTCTAACTCGTTACCTTAACGAGCCGCTCGTCAGCTCTTTAAAACTCGGTAACTAATCATGATATTTACTATAAAAGACATTTAATTAGCTAAATATTTAAATTAATGTATATCTATGTAACCATGCTATGTTAGACTAGAATCATTAGGATTGTTAATCGGCTACTCACTAATTACCTATATATTCCTTATATGCAAGATAATTAGCTGCAATTTTATTTATATAGTCATCTTATTGTATGTATATGTTCATGTGTGACATGTGCTCATGACGTGATTTAGCTTAGCTCCTGACTAATAACTCTAACTCATGTGGCTTATCTTAGCTTAGTTATAGCTTGTGAGTTGCTCACGAGTAGCCCGACCTCTTTTATCTAGTTGAGCTAATTTTCCAGCGCGTTAATTTAGCGAGACAACCTAATTTTTTAATGAACTTGCACGAACCGAGTCCTAATATAAATCGACCAACCCAGTACTATGAAGGTTTTAACCGTAATAATTGCGTGCCCCGTACTCTTTTCCAGAAAAGATTATATAGTTCTCATAATTTTTGCGAGTTAGGAAAACACACCTACCTTAGCAAGAACAGAATGCATAGTCGTTGATACGATAAATATCCCTCTTTTCGAGATTGCCTTCTCTTAAGCAGGCCACTTGCTTCTCGCGCCCCATTCTAGCCTCGTTTCGGGCAGATTTCTCCCAGCGAGCTCGGCAACGAGCAAGAAAACAATACGCGCGCTCCCTTCACCGACCATGCCCCATGGCGCGGTAGACTGGAAGATGGATGATCGGAAGCTTCCCAATCCGAGCAATACATTTTTCTCAAAAAAAAAAAAAAAAAAAAAAAAAAAATTATTGAAGGCATGGAGTGCAGAAGTGACGACAGTTTTAGTAACAAACATTGCGCTCCGACTTTAGCCAGGATGCCACCGTCTCTCCTATGTACTCCCTCCGGTTCTTGAATGATTGACGTCATTTAGCCTACCAAGGTGAGGCTAATTACTCATTCTTTCCTGTTCTACCGTCATTAACTATAGCAATGTTAAATAAAATACTTAAATGTGAAAGTCACATACGATCATTTGGAAAAGTGTGAGTGTCGCTCCGAGCCAAACATAGCTCATCGATTTAAAAAACGGGTATATACTTCTCCGTGTTCAGTGGACAACGCATATCTGTGCTCTAGAGAATGCGAAGTCTCTAATTAGATTTTTAACGTGTGTAGAGAACGTGCACGTGTGTATGTACGTGTGGTGTGGTGGGGTATGCGTGGTTTGTGTGTGTCTGTCTTGTACCCTAAAATGATAGCAAACTGGCAGGCATATGCTCACGTGTTCTTATCTCCTTGTCCACCTATCCTTTCCCCAACTACTTTATTGACCAGTTTTAATGATACCGTAACCACTCCCCCATCTCTCTCTTTTCTCTTTCATCATTTCGTCTTTACCATTTTAACCATCACAAGTCATGACTGCATCGAGTAGATGGCAATGATATAATTGGAAATACGTGTTGTGCTGTGAATGGAGTATGAGCTGTGTGTGCATGTCCACCTTATATCTTTTTTTAAAAAATAAACATGATGAGCCAATGACTATTTGGGCTTTGGAGACAAAAGCTCAAGCATGTCAGCCCCGTGGGCTAACCATTGGGGCTTCACAGTTAGCGCCTTCACTATGGAGACCAGTAGGTCTAGTTGAAGATGCAAGAGACGCTAAGCGGAGATGGGGTGGCCAATAACCCCAAATGTCAAACCGTAGGCGAGGGTGAGTGCATCCTCGGCGTGAGGTAATCAGACAGGGATGGAGGATGACGCACAGCTACGGGGATTGTGGGGGAAGGTCAATGGAGGCAGAGGGAAAGAAAGCTCTCACTACGCCCAACAAAAGCAAATTAACTCAGGTGGTCAAGCGAGGAGGGTATGGAACATGTATTGACGCGAATGAATTTTTTGAAAGGCTCACCAATTTGGGAGATCAAGCTTGAGCAAAGACAACGGAGCACTTGAGCGGTGATAATGGTGGCTCACAAACTCTTGCCTCCAAGCTACTGCTGCTTAGGTTGACAATGGCTCAGTCGGGAGGTGGAGCTAGAGGAGCACAGTGGAGGAGGGCGAAGGCTGTTGGTCGAGAGCCAAAGGTAGTGGCCAAGGGCGATGTCATCACCTTGCTCGCCTGCTTGGGAGATATGGCATGGCTCACCTATGAGTAGGAACAGATTTGGCAGGAGACAGGCCGGTTGCACCTTGAATGCTTAGGCTGGGGTGAAGTGCAACTTTAGTGTAGGGTCCTTGGCACAAAGTGATACTTTTGATTAAACCTGGTTCAAAGTGAGATATAGAACATAATATCTGGTGTAAAGTACCATTTAGCCCTATTCCGTCCACATTTGCCAAATTAGCCCCATTGCTGAATGTGAAAGGTGCGGTAGGAGATATGTATCCCCTGTAGTGCCAGGGCAACTTATCATGTCGTCGTCGCCGCAGCAGGTTGCCAGACCGCGGGAGCATGCATGGACCGTAGGAGGAGGAGGGTTGTTGCAGTGGAGCATAGCGATAGGTGCTGTTGGGTCCTATTGAGTCGTGGCAGAGCGGCAACACCTGTTGAGGTCCACACCTACCTAGCCCAGGTAGAGAAGAAGGACAAAGCCAGCCGGGATGGGACGTCATGCAGAGCTTGCTAGGCACGGAAGCTCCAACCGAGCTCCGGGAGCACGTCAACAAGGTTGATCTGGCTAACTGCCTCGGTCGGTCGACCTATTGAGCTATCGTCTCCCTACCGAGCTACCCTACCGTGGTAGGTGACACACACCACCTGTCGGGTTTTCCGCGCTTGGACAAGGGGCAAATTTGCAAATCGTGTTGCATGGGAGCTACTTTTGCTAGAAAAAAAGTGACAATGGGACTAATAAAGCAAAAAAAAAAAAATTCAAGAACCTCTTAATCTTCCAAACCAATGGCGGACCTAGAACCAAAATTTAGGGTGCTCAATGGCTTGCTAAATTCTCTCCCCGTGTTGCTCGATCAGTGCACGCCCACCGCCCACCACTCGGTCGACGCACGCCCTTGCAGCCCAACGTTCGCCGCTAGTTTGGCCCTTGCTGTCAGTAGTCGGCTCTCACACTTGCTGCACTCCCATTCAAACCAACACCCACTACCGGCTAGCACGACTGCCTCCTCCTCGCTGTAACTCCTTCCTGGTTGTAGCCTTCTCTTTGTTTCCCCCCTCTTTGTCCCTGTTCCTTTCTCCCTTCCCCCCCTCCTTTCCTTCTATTCCCCCCTTCATTTCCTTCCCTTTACCTCGCTTCCTCTTCTCCTCTTTACCTTCTCGGTTGAACCCCTGCCACCTCCTTCCTTTGTATCATAGTAGCATGGCTAGGGTGGCCTTTGTGGGCAATGACGGTGGCATGCGGCACGGGAGGTGACGCCATGTTGCACGGAATGCAGCAGTGACTCGTAATAGTGGTGCCGCATGGTTGAGTCGGTGGCGTGGCGCAGCTGGGCGCGGCTAGTTGGGACAAGATGCGGTTGCGGCGGCGCAAGGCAGAGCTAGTGTTTGAGGTACACACCTCCTCTCTTGCTTAAATATAGCATCCCTCCCTAGGGCTCTAGCTCGAACACGGTGTGCACGCCGAGGCAGGCTCGGTGTCACCTAACCCGATCTTTTTTATTCAGAGTTTACAAATCGTCCCTCTTTCTTGGCCACTAAGCAACCGCACAACTATTGCTAGCCTGTAGACAGACAACCATGTCCAACTGGCACCAGCCAAGTTACACCTCCACTCGGCAGCCACAATAAGGCCAACACATAGTTGACACAAAGCAATCACAAGCTCATAATTACATAAAATTAAAAACAATAAAGAAACCATAAAATAATTTACAATTCAATCCTATATACAGACAGTACACATTTCAGTCCTTGAAGCTTACAAAAATCACAAATCAGTCCAACACAATTTACATAAACCCCCCTCTTTAGTTTTTCTTAACAACTAAGCAACAAACAGCCATCCATTAGCTATAACTTGTACAAGGAGGAAGACAACAGGTGGCTTGTAGGGCGTCTCATACGCCACTTGTACAAGCATAGATGGAGGAGGGGATTGGTGGCATGCTGCATGTCTTAGCATGTATGCATGACTCTCACTGCAGCTGACACTTGTGCTATACAAGTAAAGGAGAGAGACAAATGGCAGTGTGCATGCAAACCTTAGGCATGCATGACTGCCACCTACATTCCTTTATTTTTGCCAAGATAGAATTACCTCATATATATACACACACACACCATTCTTGCAGCCTTTTAATCTATCCCCCTTTCACCTTCTTCCAGCCTTCTTTTTCACCCTCATTGTGTGTCCTCGTCTTCCAGCCGTAGGGGAGGCACAGGAGCTGCCCATTTTCCTCCCTCCCTGCAACAACAAGGTGTCAACCATCACTTTTATACCTACATTAGCGACTTGTATTTACTCGTGTATTCTCTGCTCGTATGGTTAGGATCACCAACTACGCAAGCATAACGATAATATATAAAAAATATGCAAACAAGACTACGATTTCTGTGTGTGACAGTGTGCTCGATCCCATAGCAATGAATACCAACTCAAAGCATGTAATGACTCTAGGGAATGCTGGGCTTCGAATAAAAAAGAAGTGATATTGCCATGCTCTACACTTCACCTTGATGTCACAAAATAGCTAGAAAATGGGGATAGAAGGTTCTTAACCATAAAGAATGGACAGTCCATGCTCTTACTAAGAATAACGATAGCACATTCGAAGCCACCATTTTCTAGCTCTCTCGCATCTTTTTTATTTTAAATCTAGACGGCATGTAAGGTCCTGTTTGGCAGAGCTCCAGCCCCACTTCAGATCTAAAACTTGTAGGCTAAAATAAAGTGAATTAATTTTATATTTTTATTCTAAAATATAAACAAGATGACCTACCTAAACATTCTTAATATACCAACAACTCCAGCTCTGCAGATCTGGTGGAGTTAGGAATACCCAGCTCCACCAGATCCACGGATCTGATGAAACTAGAGCTCTTCCAAACTGGACCTAAATATAATGATAAAAATAATTTTTTCCCCACCGTAGAAGCGTCGGCGGTTGACAGGTGTATTCTTCTCCGTGGAAGAATAGAAGAACCCAAGCAGCATTTTCCGGCCCAAATAAGAAAATCCTTTATGGACCAGGGATTCCCAAAAGGGTGTTGAAATCCGGCCCATTCAAACAGCACGCCGCGACGGAGCCACCCCACCTATGACGTACACGTACGTATTCGCGTCCCACGTTTCTCCCGTGACTGACGCGTGGGCTCCACCTTCACGCAGCCCACGCACCAACCGACCGACCGACCGAACCGGTGGGCGCCCGCGTACTCTCTCTGCCACACGGACCCACACCCATCTTGGCCCCGTGTTTCATACGCTCACTGACGTGGTGCCTCACGGAGATCAACGCCACCCGGAGGAGGAGGGGGCGTGGCGGATAGAGAGAGAGAGAGAGAGAGAGAGAGTGGCGGTCTCGTTATCCAGCGACTGCGTGCGCACGCGCCTCCCCCCCTCCCCCTCCCTGAAATCCCCATAAACCCTAGCAATTCCCCCCACCCCCGGGCGCCCAACCCACTGCCCGTTTCGGAGGCGTAGCGAGGTCTGGTTTGTCCTCCTCCACTCACCCGCGCTCCCTCTCCTCTGGATTCTCCGGATTGTTGCTGGTTTCTGGGCGGCGGTGTGTATTTTGGGCGGAGCGGGGAAGATGCTTCTTGCTCGGTGATGTTGTGTCGTTATGTGGGAATTCCCCGATTCGGCCGGTGCTGAGGAAGGATTGCTATCTTTTTCTAGGCTTTTTAGTGATTTGTTTGTGCGACTATGTTGATTGGAGGGATAAAGATGGGATTTTTTTGAGAGTCATCGTGTTCCTGGGTGCCAAGTTCGTGGCGTGGTTTGGCCCTCAGGCCGGTCGGAATCAAGTCTTGCTCGTTGGTGTCAGGGTTTGCTGATCATCTCCAAGCCCACAAGGAGGATGCAGCTTTCATTTACGGCTCTCTCTACCTCGTTCTGTGTCATATTGGGGGCTGCGAGTATGACCTGAGCACAAAGATTAGATTTTTATTGCCCCTCTATTGGAAGGGTAGAGTAGGACTGTCTCTATCTGAGTGTGGCCAATCAATGCTGGTTTGGTGACTTAGTAAACTGGCCTTCAAGTGCCTATCTGTGGATTTATTTTTTCATCTTTCTTTTTGTATAGGTGCTTGCGACCTACAATTCTGTGCTACTTACATTGTTACGAATAAAAAAAAAATATGGATCTTAGATTTTGTACTTGTTAGTCTGTGGTATAGTTTCGGAATGTGGACATTGAAAACAATCTTGTTCATTTATTGTATCATCAATAAGTGGTTGTTCCTGAAATATTTACTGGTAAGCCTTGTCCGTGCAAACTTTATCTTTAACTCATGATTTTGGTGCTGAGTTATTTGTGGTTCGCTTGAACTGTTTGAATCGCCCTTTTTATGACTCTGATGGATTTGCCCTAATGTACCTGTGTGTGTTTTGCAGGTTTCCATTTTGTTGTGGCATTTGGGAGATTCTCAAATAACAAGCCAAGTTAAACAAACATGAATGCCGGATTCAGCATGCAGATCTTAGCGCAGAAGCTTGCAAAGCTTAATATGACACAACAGAGTATAGAGAGTATCCTTTTTGATAGTTCCAAAGTGTGATCCTGCAACTTTTCTCCAACTTTAATTCAACGCTTTCTTTTTCACGTGTGCTTTAATGTAACTGTGGCCTAGCTAGTGTTTTTTTTTTATAGAAGAGGGCCGGTTAGATTTTTCCAGAGACAACACAGACTAATCATCTTCGTCTTAACTTATCAGTTCTCACTGATAGATGACTGAATCGTGCAATACAGTGGCTTATATGGTTCGGTAAGTGCAAAGTCATAGCACACGCTTATGGAAGAGGCTAGTGTTGTTAATCTTACAGTTGAAGATTAGCAGATCACGGTGGCAATTGACCTTTAGCATCCAGTTGATAACTGGTCATGCAGCACGATGACCAGTTCAATTAATAGCATTATGCTAGCCTTTCATTGGCCCTTGCTCAAATATGTTCCTTCCTGAACTGTGTCCAAAGACGACTGCTTTTGCTTACTATCTATTTATGTGATTATTACCCTATGTGCCACATTATTTTGCCCATTCATATAATGTCATGCTTAACAAACGAAAAGCTTTATCACACTGGTGTGTCTTCCACCATCGTCACTGCCGACAAGTTGTTGATACATGGGATTCCGAGTTTCATTCAGCTGCTCGTGACAGGAGGGTATCTTTGCTGTACCTTGCAAATGATATTATGCAGAATAGTAGTAAGAAAGAAGGCAATAGATATACAAGTGAATTCTTGAGGGTCATCCCCGCTGCCTTAAACGATGTATTCGTCAATGGAGATGATTTTGGTCGGAATGTTGTACGGAGACTGGTACGTGAAACATATTCTTGATGTTAATATGCATGGAAACACTTAATTACTCACACACTTCATATTTATGATTTTAGCTACTATCTCACAACAAATTTGCAAATAACTATTCATGTTAATTGTTGTGTTTATTTTATTTGGTGTATGGAACTAAGATGCATGCAGTAGGCAATCATTAATTGCTTCCTTTTTTTTCTTTCAAAATTGTAAAGCTGAAGACTAAGTAAAATGGTGTGGTACTGTTAGATTTTTGTTCGTGTCAAGTATATAGTTGGAAAGGTTCTCAGGTTCAGCTTAGTTGACGAAAGATCACTTACCTATTTTCTATCTAGTTAGCTTCTTAATCTCTTAAGTTACCTATCTGTTAGTTTCCATTTTTATTTCTTACCATATTCACCGGCTTTGCTATCATATAAGAGATTGTACTAGGTAGGAAAGCTCGTGTGTGGATGACAGTCAGATTGTCCACCAGTTAACCCCAACCTTACAACATACATTCATTGTTCTGTAGTCCATAAGAGCCTTGTGTCAGATTCCATCTTTCCAATGTTATAGCTGGGCCTGTGGCACAGTACAGCTCAAAGTCAGCTTATAAGGTTTTCTTCCATGGTTCCTTGCGCTTCGTCTGCGCCAATGCCATCTGGAAGTCCTGGGCGCCATTGAAATGTAAGTACTTCATGTGGCTTGCTGTTGGACGGCGCTGCTGGACAACTGATCGACTTGAGCGTCGGGGTATCCAAAATCAAGGGCACTGCATTTTCTGCCGGCCTATCTAGCTAGGAGTCGATCGACCATCTTTTGGTAGGCTGTGCCGTGATGTCCCAGATCTGATCGCGTTTCTTCTTGCGAGTTGGTTTGCAGCACTGCATGCTGCGAGGTCAGGACACCTTGGAAGATTGGTGGGCATCAGTCCGTAAACTGGTCCGTGGAAAGAGACGGATAGGGTTTGACTCTTGCATTACCCTTGTCTCTTGGTTGTTGTAGAAGGAGCGAAACAATAGTGTTCAACAGCTAGGAAGCAACTCTGGGCCAACTGCTAGGCAAGATACAAGACGAGTTCCACCGGTGGTGCATGGTTGGAGCACTCTGATTGGAGGCGCTAGTTCAAGAGTAGTAGTAGTAGCTTATGTTTGCCGTAGTAGGTCATTCTTTATTCTTAGAGTAGCCCCTTTATTACTTTTGTAAGGTAGCTCTCCAAAGCAGTTATTCGGGTCCGCACCTTCGGTTGTTGATTTGTATTCGGATGGTTTCTTCTTAATGGAATGGCGCAAATCTTTTGCGTGTTCTTGAAAAAAAAGTATTATAGCTGCACTCACTGGAAAGATGGAGGCCCTTCTCAAAGCCAGTGACAAGGTAAATTCGCTCTTCAAGCTTCATGAGGACATAGCGTGGCAATTGAAGCAAATAGAGGCTTGCGTGAAGATGTTGGGCCTTGTTCCATTGACCGACACCAATTGTTTAGGCCATCGATTGGCTTTTTCACTTGGTGGAAGTAGTGGTTCACAATTTGATTTCTTGGGTGTGTTGTGCTACCACAAGCTCTCTTTGCCCACCTTTTATGATAAAGAAGACCCATTGGGATGACTTAATTGATGCGAGCGATTTAGATGCAACGCATACTAGAAGAGGCTTAACTTGCTTTAATACCAGATAACTTGTGTTGCTTAGAAGTGGTATGACATAATCTTGTAAAAATTGGTTGCATTGGTCGACATTTTGGTCACTATCTTAGTATTGCTGATCTTTCGACGCCAAGATGACATATCGTTTTGAAATGTATCAATCGACATATCGGCTTGACAATCGATATATCGCTCCGCTACGATGGTAGAAATTGGTCTAATATGGCCGACTTATTCCAATGAAATCACAAATCAACAATGTAATCCGATATCACAAAAAATTGGTCATATTTGACAAACACATATAGATCGGGATGAAATAGATGAATGCTCACTATTGTGCCTTCTCAATTGGCGTAGCGAAATTGTGGACCATGTGGCACTAATCCATCAATTGACAGCTCAAAATTCGCTGATTGGAGCATAGGGATGCCATAGGGCAGTGGCAGTGCGGCGGAGACGAGTCATGGGATCACTGGCGCGAAAGTTTGAAACCATTGATGGCAGTGGTGGTGAAGAATTGAAGATCAATATATGGAAGCAGTGAAGCAGATCAAAGTGGACTAGAGGATTTGGTGTTTGTGGCAGTGGCGCAAAATCCCCAAGCCCTTATCTTCGGGCACGAGGTGGGCTAGCCAGCCCAGTCACCTCTCCATTAATTGCCCATTCTTCATTTGTCCTTTTGGACATTTATCGATACTATTGTTTATTATTGTCTAAGAAGATATATTCCATATTATGTTAAATTTACTTTAAGTATCGATATGTGTAAATATAAGGAAAGCTTGTCCAACATCGTTTGAGATGGTTTGGACATCTCCAACGGAGGCCTCCTGAAGCACTGGTGTGTAGTGCAATCTTAAATCGTCCTGAAAACATAGGAAGCAGAGGTCGATCGAGATTGACATGGGAAGAAGCTGTTAAAAGAGACTTGAAGGATTGGAATGTATCCAAAGAGTTGGCATTGGATAGGAGTGCATGGACGTTAGCGATCCACGTACCAGAACCATGACCTAAGATCGAAGGTTTAGGGGTCTTGTTGACTTTGATTGGGTTTCATTCCTAGCCTACCCTAACTTGTTTGGGACAAATGGCTTGGTTGTTGTATTGATATGAGTAAATATACTAGTTTAATTCAAATTTATGAACTTACTCAGAACTAAGACATAGGGAACATATCATCCAATATCCAATGTCAGTGTTACCCAGGCACGGACATGGGAATCAGAATCCGACTCGGATTCAGGTGTCCGATTCAAGAGACTTGAAAAAAAAGGATTTTGGGGATTCGACTACTATATATTAATATAATACTAAAGATAAATGAATATATTTATTTTCTATTGTAAATAATACTAATAAATTTCAAATAGCCTCTCATAACTCAAGTTGGAGGGTCTGATGCACAAAAGATCCATATTTAGCACAGAAGATCAACCTCTTGCCTTGATATGGCTGCTTGCTTATAGCCTGCCACACGTGATAATGAAAAGCAGTAAACAAAACAAAGGTAGCACTTTTCTCTTCCAAACCCACTTGAGCATGTTCCATCCCTAACAACTTTCTTTCCATTATTTCTTTCCTTCAAAGCCTTCCTTTCTTCTGTTCTTCTTCTTTCACCAAAGCCATGGCAGAGAAAGAGAACAACCATTCTTTCTTTCTTCTAGTCTTCCTCCAGCTTCGCTTTTCCTAGCCATGGTCATGAATGCAGGATATTGAGCCAACGTTGCCTTTTCCCATCTAGTCTCTTCCTCCCTCACGTAATACACTACTTAGGGTGTTCGATACGTGTCAGCGAGTGTCCGACACTCGTCGACACGAGGATACGCATCAACGCGGCCAAAAAAAAAGGACTCGCGTGTCCAGGTAACACTGTCCAATATGGCAGCCAATGTGATACAAACCAAGGATTTCGGGTCCCTCGAGATCCTAAATCTTGGCTAGGTAAAAAAATTTAAAATGCTATAATACCCATCCAAATCTCGGCGAGATCTCGGTGATTTAGGCCGAGATCTCGGTGATTTAGGCCGAAATCTCGGGTATTTTCACCGGATTTTTAATTTTGTTGGCCGGATTTGATTGGATTTAGGGTCAAGATTATCCACACAAAATTTCAAAATTTTTTGACGTGTTTTGACCATTTTTCGATCGGTTCAATTGGACCGAAATATTGGAAATTTTGGCCGAAATCTCGGATTTCTTGGTTGAAACATGGCCGGATTTGAAATTTGGTTTTTGGATTTCATTCGGATTTTGTTTGAAATTCCGAGATCTCGCCAAG
The DNA here is from genome assembly GCA_036346355.1 of Rhipidocladum racemiflorum. Lineage (NCBI taxonomy): Eukaryota > Viridiplantae > Streptophyta > Magnoliopsida > Poales > Poaceae > Rhipidocladum > Rhipidocladum racemiflorum. The sequence goes on from CM070569.1 coordinate 55,457,508, forward strand.
ATTTCAGATTTCGCCTACCTCCGAGATAGGGTCCAAGAACGAAATTTGAATCCTTGATACAAACCCGGCATCCTTCACTTAGAATGTGGCAGCAAGTAAGTGATTAGTTGTCCTGGTCACTATAGATGAATGCCGAGTTGTGTAGCCAGACTGCTCTTTAGATGGCCATCATCTTGGTGACGTTGTTGCATTGTATTCTCGAAGGGGCCAAACAACTGTCCAATACTCCCAACGCCTACTTTGTTGTCTAGTGCATGTATTTTTCACCCCCTATTGCCGAATGAGATGCCCAATTAACATTACAAGGGTGTTCATTTCAACTTTGACAAGGTCTTTGTCCGCAGCCACAAGTGCAATCACTTATTTTGGTTAGATGTGATGGATGACAATGAAGACCATGATGTCTTTTTTGGCTAGTGATAACCCTTCCCTGATTTACTTGCATACTTTGGTTGGGAGCACTACTCATCAAACCATGCTACTTATGGTACAAACAATGGCCATGATTTTTGCCTCTTTAGCTGTAGTTTGAGCTTCAGGTGGTTGTGTGTAGCAGTGACCACATGGCCAACTCTGGGGCATGCGATACCTACCTATTTGCATTGTCTGCAATGACTTCTTTGTTGATTGCTACGCTTTCTCCTTGGACAATTTTGGTGTGGTGCAGGGTGCATAGTGGCTTTGGGCTCTTGTATCCATTCTTTGGGAATGCTATATCCTCTCCATGTCCTTCTTGTGGAAGAGCCACCAGATTGCTTAGTGCAGAGTCGACACGGTTCATTCTGTAGTTGCTCATGGACTTGATGCAAGAATTTTTGTCCAAGTTAGCGGATTTGTTGGGTGATCTGCATGACCTACCTCCCACTAGTCATCAGGACAACCACAATACCACATCCACTTATTCCTTGGCTCAAATCTGGTGAAATATGGTCATTTTGTTGTCACTTTGTTCAAAAGTGCGAGGTTATTGTCAAGTCAACAAAGTGCCTCTTTAGCTGCTACATTGGATGTTTAAGTAGCTAATGAGGTCCTATTTTGTATATCTGAGCTCCCACCAGCCGATGTGGAGGTAGTGGTCTGGCCCACAACTCTCAGCCTCTGCGCCTCCTCGCGGTGGCTTGAGAAGGGAGCAATCTGGCTTGTATTGCTCTCTGGCTTTGCTCTTGCGCTACGATCCTTGTTGTATCGCTCTTGGCGATGTCTATAGACCTTTCCCCCAACATGTAGTTCATATGGGTAAATGTTGTATGGAAAGAGGATGGACGGCTATGGATTGAGGGGGATTACCGTAGTGGGAGAGGGGTAGACACATATTTAGTAAAACTGGACAGGACAGGCGGTTCAACCGAAAAAACTGGAACCAACCAAAGCCTGTCCGGTCCAGCCACTTAAAGGGTCGTTTTCTCTAAAAAAACTGGAAAAATAATACTTTGTTAGCACTTGGAGGTTAGGGGTTCGAACTTGTGTCCTTTGGGCACCCTCCCCACGTGCAAGCCAAGTGGGCTGGGCCGTGGGTGTTGTTTAGAAGGGAACTAGATTTATATATGTGCTTTATATTATGCCATACACATGTAATCTTGACCAAATATTTTTTTTTAAATATTAAAATATTGCTATTTTTTAACCGAGGTTGAACCATTCCAACCATCGATTGAACTGCCAAACCGGTGAACCGGTGCCTTGCATGGTTGTTACAGCGATAACGCGAGGCGAGGCGAGGCGACTCACCACCTTCACAACTTTTAAGCGATAAGGCGTGCAGTGAGGCGACGCCATACACACATCCTATCCTAGTATGTTGATAACTTATTTAGTAATTTAGTAGCACATGCATACCTTGATATAGCATTCATCCTCTTTCCAATTGCTCTTCTCCCATGTAGCACCCATATCCCTTGCAAGCTCCAACACCCCTTACTACTGCTAGTACTATTGTATAGGGTCTACTGCTACTGTGTACTTGTACTAAACAGTAAACCACCACTACTAAGCAGCAACCAACGAAGCACAGCATAGGACAACACATCAGCCAAGCACACCATTTCACCTGTATATATATTATATAGCCTAACACTAACCATTCTCAAACCCTAACCCTTCACCTGTATATATAGCATAGCCGCCGCCGTCGCCCAGCGTGATGGTGTCGGGTGCGGCGAGGATGGAGCTGGGGCGACAATGATGGTGTCGAGGGCGGCGGGATCCGGCCTCTGTTGAGCTCCTTCCGCCGAGCTTCCCCTGCCGGATCCGACCACCGCCGAACTCCCCTAGCTAGATCCGGTCGCCACGACCCCCCTTGGGCCGGGGAAGGAGCAGGGGAGGGGAGGCAACGGCAACGCCGCGGCGGGGAAGGAGCAGGGGAGGTGGCGACTCCGCAACGAGGAAGGATGCCTTAGCCCGCCTCGCACCGCCATACGGCCTAGCGACACCACAACGGTGCCACAGGACGCCTTAGGCTGCCTTGATGACGCCATAGACACCGGCGTCATGGTGTCCGCTGTGGCGTCGGCAGAAAACATCCTTACCGATTAGGCGTCCTTGAAGCGACGCTTCAAGGACGCCTTAACAACCATGGTGCCTTGATCAGTTCACTTGCCAGTCCAGTTTCAATAACTATGGATAAACATATACCGGGAAGACTTCTAGGAGAGTTAACTCATTCTCACTTAATAGAAGATAACAATGCCCTCCTTATATAGATGTGCTATAGCCTAATAGTTGGAAACAACCTAAAGGTTATTCCTAATGAGGAAACTAATGGAAATGAAATAGCTAATAAGGAAACTAATCAGTCTAATCTATTTCCCATTGCCATTGTGCCGATGGGTCGTGAACGATAGAGTATGGTACAGTATCATGTGAACAATATGTGTAAACGAAACAACAAAGCTTGCATCAAAAGCCTTTGCAAGGGAGGGAATCTCTTCACATGGGCCCTTGCCCTTGACTCCAACCGTGTTTGGCAAATGGCAACACATACATCTGACAAATAGAATAGGGAACAATAATAGTCGAACACAACAGAACAAATTGGGTGGTGCATGGACACGTTAGTAGGAAACAAAAGCAGCAGGCATGTGAAAAATATGGGTGGGTTTCCTTTTTTAGATATTCTTCTGTTCTCTTCGACAAACTAAATTGCACAAATCCTAAAGTACTATTGTTAGTAGTGTAGTAGGTTGTTGGCTGGTTGCAAATCGCGCCCTCAAATATGCTTTAAAATCTGTGCTTTTCACTTTCTCGGAGAGCATAACGTTCTCGGTGAGCATGTGCTGAGCTGGGCTAGCTCACTCGAGCTCGTATTGAACCCCAAAAAGAAAAGAACCCCGGCATCCATTAGAAAAAACTCACAGAAATTAGAAGTTATACATTAGTTCCCACGCGTAAGAAGTTCTGGATCCACTATTACCCACAGCACCCAAGCAGATCAACCCTTGAACCCTGATACCAGTCTACAATTGACGAATTGCCTCCTGTTACATGGCTTTTGCGCCACATTTGTGCTTGTGGGCAAGTTTGTTATAATGCCCGTTTGAATTGCGTGTATATATGCCCCTTCTGAAACCATCCCTTTGCACATCACTGTATGGTCGAGGCATCTCTTGGTTTGTTTCTTCTTGTATTTGTTAGTTCTGTCCATTCTTCTTTTCCCCTGTGCTGCCTGCTGCAACTGCCATTGCATGGTTATCTTTTCTCATCCTCGCATGGGCCAGTTATGTTAAGCACTGAAAAGTATACTGAGTTTATCAGATCTTCCCTGATGAATTGTTGAGGTCCAACTGTGAATGTACATCAGAAAATATTGGTGGCCTCGTAAATTAACTAGCGTCTATGCCTCTTTGTGCATTATTTTTTGTTGTGTCTGCCCTGGTGAAGTCTCGTGGTGCAAGAAACAGAGAGATAGCCTGCGCATGTAATATTACCTACTTAGTAAATTCACTCACTTGGGCATGATTTGGTCTATATTTATGTCTTGCTTTCCTGGCTGATAATAATTGTTCAATCTCATGACTTTCTGTAAATATTGCAGGTTGACATATGGGAAGATCGTAAAATATTAGGCTCTCAAGGACAAATTCTGAAGGAAGACTTCTCCAGAAGGTATAAGGAGCTCAAATATAAGTCGGTAAGTGATCTTATCTGATTCCTGTCGGCTGATACTATATCTTTCAGCTATGCCTGTGGTATATACTGTGTACAACTTTTTATGGTTTTACATATTTACAGAAAAAACCTGGTGGAGAGCTGCTGGAGAAGGTTGTCTCTTGCTACAAGCATATGTTGAATGCTGCTATAGATGAGGATACTCTAATGCGGCAATGCCAAGTTGCTCTTAGCTCTGTTGACAATCTCAACAAAGAGTATGGAAATAACTCTTATTTAGGTAAGATATATGTGCATAAGATATTCTTGTACATCTCATTTAGTATTTAGTAATTAATATATAGCGCATAGCCTGCAGATAGCAATGATTACCAGGCGTTTCAGTATTATTCTGGTGCTTTACAAGTACTATTTCTGAGTTTTTTTTCTCATGCTATTCAAGTTCACGGTCTGCATGGAACCGTCCAAAAACCCGACCTGACCCAGCTAGGTCCGCTAATACTGGGCTGGAGTGGGTAGCGCAGCTAATGAGCAAACAGCTTGCTTTACATGTGGGTTGGAACTGGGGGAACCTTTTAACCCAGTTGGTTTGTAGAATGAGATGTACCCTGTGTAAGCCTTCATACTCAGCGGACAAGAGAGGCTGTACTGTGACAAGACTTTTGTTTTTATTCCCCTCTCTTTTCAACGTCTCCTCTGATGACTGTGCCAATGACACTTCTCCGGCAGTCTTGTTCCAGTCCTCTTGCAGCAGTGACTTCCCTGGTGGTTGAGGTGGCAACAAGGCTTCTACATGATTCTTCGGTCTCGACTAGATCATGCAGTTGGTGGTGTCAACAAGCAGCTTCAAGCTTAGCTTTGTGACTGCGGTGGATGGATCCCTTGGCTTGGGAGGGGGAAAAAGCAACTATTAGCACAGAGAGATTAAATATCTCTATGTTATGCAGAGCATTGCACTATGGAGAATACAAGCTATGGGCTATGTGTCTTTTCCTAAAAACTAACCAGCCTGTTGAAAACAGCCTGGCCCAACCCAACCTGCCGACTAGTTCCTCCTTCAAAACCCATCTAAGCCGACCCAACCTGTGTGGACTCAATTGTGTACAACTGTACACCCCTAGACTTTTGTTTCTACATTATATGACTTGAAGTTAATCGACTACCTTTGATTGTCTTCTTTCCTTAGACCGCCTCTAGTCATCACTCATCAATCTTTGTAGCTCAAATACCTTCTCTTGCATATTGGCAGGGAACAGTAATGGATCTGGCTTTGTGGAGGAGCTGCAGGAACAACATAGCATCCTGAGAAACTCCATTGAACAATTCAAAACATCAGAATCGCTCAGGGCCACTATGATTTCTCATTTGAAGGAAGCACTACATGAGCAGGTGTGTAAAGTAAATGCCTATAGAAAGTGCGCGTTCTGTTGGATGGATCTTGTGATGTTCCTCATAATGTTTCTTTTGTTTTCAGGAGTTCAAAATGGAACAAGTCAGAAGCCAGCTTCAGGTATTTTCCTATCTTCAGCAATGCTTCCTTTTTCTTAGAAAATTTGGCCCTGCAAATTTCTATCACAGTACGCTTTTTTTTAAGGATGTGATCACTCTGCTTGTCAAGGAATAGAAATTTTTTGTACAGCATAAGTGCATCAATGCATGTTTCCATCTTACATGCTTGTGTGGTAGAATGTCTCAGGGGGCATCTATTGGGATGAATGGGACTATTGCTGTTCTAGAAAAAAGACTACTACTTCCCTATAAAAATTGGAAACTTTTGGGTGTGAACTTTTTTAGGCAGGGAGTGGTTACTAGGGAGGGCAAGGGCTGTTGTCTGCTATCTGTGCCTTTTTACAACTGGAATATTTCATTGCAAGCAGTTTAATATGTCTGTCACCTTTGTATATTTTCTGGGAAGCAAGCTCCTAATAACTAATCAATTAAAGTTTCTTTTGTTGGGAAAAGAATTATTTCCTTTGTACTAACTTTTGCCGTTAATAATTCAGTCAGCTCAATTGCGATACAAGAAAGCTGATGACCTCTGCCAGAAGCTTGGAATACACGTGGCAAGGCAGGAGCCATCTAATCAAGGGCTTAACAACTCAAGTCTCTCTGAAGTGCCCGTTACCTTTGTCCCAGATTCAGCTAATGCTGATTCTCTTGACAAGGGACAGTTGACTGCAGTGAGGTATTCACAGGAAGTAGCTGGTGGTGAGCACGAGATCCTCAACGATGATTTGTCTCTGCGAGCATCCAGGGACAGCACCGAGCAGAAAATAGAAGAACACTCTTCTAGTAATAAAAGGCAGAAACTAGATAAAGATGTATATGCTCCTCAGACTCCATTACAGCCACCACTACCCCCACTCCCGCATCCTGATACATATCAACCGCCGCCGCCACCACCTCAGGATCCTCCGCCACCAGAATCTAGCCCCCCGCCGCCCCCTCCCCCTCCCCCACCACTGCCAATTTCAATGCCATCCCCAATCCCACCACCGCCTCCACCACCTGCTGTCCCAATGACGGGAGTGCCATATGGTGCTTATCCATCATTTTCTCCTGTTGTAAACTATCCCATGAGCAACATGCCGCCTCCTTTCCTCGGTGCTGCAAACCCTCGTCCAAGTTTCCAGGGATTAGGGGGTCCATTCTATGGCCCTCCTTACTCCGCAGCACCCCCGCAGATGAACAGGAAATAGAAGTAGTTCCTTAACTGCAGATCAGTACCAAGATGAGATGGTGTTACTTGGTGCTTTGGAAGACTGTCATAGGCGTCGTTTCATTGAAGAATATGATCGTGATGATTCATCACCATGTGTTGTGGAGCTTGGAAGACTTCCAGTGTTGTACATTTTAGTCAGTTAATTAACTGATGTTGTCCTGGTCTTGGTCATGGAGTAAAAACTATAGATTTCGACTGCTAGAGAGAGATTGGTATTCTGATAACCGAGGACAAATGTTATAGCATGACATGTTTGTAACTTATTATAGCCTGTGCTCTGTGCTAAGATTATTGTGACCGAGAATATATAGCGGTGCTTCCGATGTTCTGTTTATTTTTTCCTTTCTTGTTCATTACTATACTTGTCTAGCGCCCAGTATTTTCTGAGCCTATTTATTGTATACTTATGAAGTCATCATGTGTGTCTTGGTTCCATCTGGAATCAAATTATATATGTTATTCTACCCTGCAACGTTCGTCTTTCCCGCTTTATTGAGGTAGGAATGTTACAAATGCAGCAGCTGGTGTAACCAGCTGGGGTGCAATCAGCTGAGGCAGGGAATCTCGGATCTCGATCGTGAACGAGATTACAAATTCCAGATAAATAAATAAAAATCAAAATTTTTAAATGCTACAGTACTTTAGAAATCTCAGCAATCGAGATTTTGTGTTTTCGGATGGATTGCTATATTTTGGTGTCAAATTTATGACTTTTTTTTTTGGTAGAGAATTAGAATGCCATTTATAATGAATACATGTAAAAATTTTGCTATATTCAACTAAAAAATTAGAATTCTGTGACTTACTTATGTTATCAAGTTATGCTTCAGATACATTCATTAATATAGTTGAAACTTGGAACTAAAAGTATTTACTTAAGTGAAGAATGTGCACCTTATTTCGTGAAAACCTTTGAAGGACCCAGAGCAATTCATGGGAGAAACGCCGGCCACAGAGCCCTCCACGTCACCTCCCCATTCTCTCTCCGCTGTTTGCAAAAAAACCCCTCCAATTCTGTAAATCACGGATAGGTCCTTTTGATTTACGCAGAGGTTCTTTGCGATTTTTTGTGAGGGCAAAAAATATTTTTCTGGATTGCATTTAGGTCCCTCGTTCGTTACTTTACGGAATCACCTGTGCATTGTGTCGACATAGAAGGGCCAAGTGTTGCCATTTTTTTTTCCTTGTGAACTTCTCATTTCACACTACAGGTTCATGGCAGCATGGGCCTGATATCTACCTGATATGCCTGTCCATAGCATACATAGACTCTTTGCTTGACACCACAAGGTTTCTTAGTTGAGCACTCACAAGTCGTTGGGAAAGCAACATGAGCCCAATTTGTTTGCCTGCCTGCCATCGAGCTCCTCCTCTTTCACACTAATCTCTTTATCATTTTAGGTGGCTCCATAATTGCGTTTGGCAGATAAACTTGAAATAGCCTTAGTCCTACACATTGCCGTGGCATGTTGGATCCTGTTACACCTACACACGAAAATGATTTATGAGAATTCCATCAACGACATCTTATTAACAAATACGTATCTACCTAAAGATTTTGTATACATAGTCGATTTGCACGCAATACATGATACTCTCACCGTTCTATTCTACAGTGTATTTTCTTTTTGTTTTTGGTATATATAGTCGATTTGTCCATGTATATCTTAACGGAACACAAGAGTACATCACCAAAAAGAACACTAGTCATAGGATCATAGCATATAGACTCAAATCAAGTCACAAGGGCTGGAGCCGTACGAATACAAGTAAAATAGGAAAGTGAGCACGGCGGCACGCCGCGCACGTAAACGAAAAAAAATTATGTTATTTTTCGTATGCTCCGGAGAAAAAGCGAAAAATGAAAATATTCTTTCCAATAAAAACGGAGAACGGAAAACGAATTTACATTTTTTTTGAGGAAAAAGCGAGCAACGAAAATATTTTTCCCATGCTCCGGAGAAAAAACGGACCACGAAAACATTTTTTCCAGGCAAAACGGAGAAAGGACCGCCGCACACGTGAACGGGGAAAAAAAATTATGTTGTTTGTCGCATGCTCCGGAGAAAAAACGAACAGCAAAAACATTCGTTCCAACAAAAACGGAGAAACATCGAACGGAAAACGAATTTACATTTTTTTTGAGGAAAAAGCGGACAACGAAAATATTTTTCCCATGCCCCGGAGAAAAAACGGACCACGAAAATATTTTTTCCGGGCAAAACGGAGAAAGGACCTGCGCACGTGAACGAAAAAAAATTGTGTTGTTTTTCGCATGCTCCGGAGATAAAGCGAGCAACGAAATTATTCTTTCCAACAAAAACGGAGAAACGCCGAACGGAAAACGAATTTACATTTTTTTTAGGAAAAAGCGGACAACGAAAATATTTTTCCCATGCTCCGGAGGAAAAACGGACCACAAAAATATTTTTTTCGAGCAAAACGGAGAAAGGACCTGAACGTAAAGTGCAAGGACCTATTTGTTATGATTTTGGACCTGTTCGCTATTTTAAAAAACTATAAAAGGGCTCGTCCGTGATTCGTATTTAACGGAAGGTTCTTTCTGTAAAACGGCGAGCAAAGGACCTAAACGTGAATCGAGGAAAAAATTTCCCCCTCACAGAAAATCACAAAGGACCCCTACGCAAATTAAAAGAACATATCTGTAATTTCAAGGACTGGAGGGTTGTTTTTGCAAAAAGAGGAGAGAGAGGGTGGGACAGGTGGAGGGGCTCTCTGAGCTCCCTTTCTCCCGATTATAAGGGAGGGATGATATGTAACATTGACAAATGGATGTCATCTGTCGATTCTCCACTTACACTTCTTCTCCAAAAGTCCAAACAGTCACCCTCAAAAAAAGTCCAAATAGTCTTTTTTTTTTAAAAAAAGGAAGGTCCAATCCAAACTGACCAATCATACCCATCCATGGCCATGTAGGCTGTGGTTTAATTGGAAGACCTAGCCTTCTCTCTCTGAATAGTTTCTGCATACTGCTCCTGCACTGTGCTGCACATCACTCGCTTTGGCACTGTAAGCGACCACGCGAGCATTGAAAACAATGACCCGTATAAAACCTCCTCCCTTCAAGTTTGTCCAAGTTTATTAACGTAAATTCCTTCTAATCATTAGCATTAAGCACTGTACTCAATACATACACGTATAGAATAATAATGTAAAGATAGATATTTATTAGAAGTATAGAGAAAATATTACACTAATTTTATATTAAAATATAAAATACACCATATATACGCAGACAAGATCATTAAAAAAAAATAGAGAGTGACTAGGGAACGGTATACCGTTGCAACGGTATAGCCATGAAACTTATGAAACTTATCAGTTTCAGTGCTGATTTCATGAGTTTCAGTGTTTAGTTTCATCAGTTTCATATTTTATCAGTTTTTAGTGCTAAGTTTCATGAGTTTCAGTGCAAAAAATCATAAGTTTCATGAGTTTCAGAGGTATACCGTTGCAACGGTATACCGTTTTTTAGTTTTTCTGAAAAAAATAATACCTATAAATTAGATGGACGGAGGAGAGGTGCTTCTATGCTCTTCCTTTTAAAAGTTGCACAACTATTAAAGCATGAATGAAGGGTAGATGATGATTACTTACCCCTTCGTTTGCTTCAAGATTTGTGCAACTTGTACTAGAAGGAAAAACATAGAAGCACTGCTCTGGACGGAGTATTTTCTCCTTCCGCAGCAGCTTCGGCAGGCAGCACTGCAGCAGCAGCGCCCTAGATTATCTGGACTGGAATTCGCCAACGGCCCGACGCTCATCATGCACGCGTCGGCGTTGCCCGTTTGAGCGGTACCGGCCGTCGCCGTCGGCCTCACCTCACCTCGCTCGTCATCGCGGCTGAGAGATTATGTGCCACTCTTGATGGACAATGCATGCGCCACCAAATCTAAGCTTCTACTGTGAGTTTTGTGGATGATTGCCATCTCCCGTGGCTTTGTACCTGATAGGGAGACAAGTCCTGCTGCACCTCTCTATGGGGTGTTTGGAAGAGCTCCAGCTCTATTAGATTTATGAATCTAGTGGTGCTGGGTATTACTAGCTTAACTAAATTTGTGGAGTTGGAGCTGTGAGTATATTAAAAATATTTAGATGGGTCATCTTGTTTACATTTTAAAATAAAAATATAAACTTAATTCACTTTATTTTAACCTACAAATTTTAGATCTGAGGTGAAGCTAGGATCTAAAGCTCTGCCAAACAGGGCCTATGTATAATTGAGTCATCGTGTGGTTGATCGATCCTGTATACGTGTTTTTCACGAGCTAGCGGTGACTAGGGTTTAGACATGTCAAGAAGTGGTGGTTCTATTTTTTTCTTCTTAGGAAAAGTTGAGGAATTAATACTAATAGTATAATTGTTTTGAGTTGATCTCGTCGCGGGAACGAATATGCCATCGGTTAGCCACTCATCCATAACTTCCGGCAAGATATGCGTAGGGCTGCAAACGAGCCGAGCTCGAGCGAGCTTGCCCTACGAAGCTCGAGCGAGCTCGAGCCGAGCCTCAAATTAGGTTCGAGTTTACAGGCAGGCTCGGTTCGAGCTCGAACAAAGCTCGAGTAGGCTCGAGCTCGGCTCGAAAAAGCTCGATAACATTTGTTTATATACAACAGCAGCAGATAAGCACAAACAAAAGCAACAAATCAAAACATCCGGTAGCAGATATGCAATGCACCAATTTAGTGAGCATTTGCATGCAACAATTTTCATCAAGAGAGCATTTGCATGCAATAATTTTCATCAAGTGAGAGCATTTGCATAACTTAAAAATCACATAACCCATGCAACAATTTAGTGAACAAAGCTCGAGTAGGCTCGAGCTCGGCTCGACTGGGCTCGCGAGCTTGAGATCAGGCTCGATTCGAGCTCGAATATAGCTCGAGCCGAGTCTCTGACGAGCCGAGTCTCTGACGAGCCGAGCTCGAATAGTTTGCGAGCCTCGAGCTTTTCTTGCAGCCCTAGATATGCGCCTTGACAAGATCAAAATCCCGAAGAATTTTAGCGAAATCTTGGATTTCAATCCCGCCTGATCTATAATCCCGATAAAATAAAAAAAAATCAAAGAACTTAAATTGCTATGGTGAACTCAGAAATTTCGTGAGCCTTAGCCTTGCACTGACGACCAGCTTGGTCACCTCAACTTTGTGAATGAGGAAACAAATTTTACGAAATATATCAATTGGGGAGATCATTTGACAGGGTTGATCACCAAAATTTCGGTTTTTTCGATTGATATCTTGGAATTTTCAGTTAAAAAAAAATCAAATTTAAATTTTGTTTTTTTAGATTTATTCGAATTTTATCCAAAATTCTGAGATCATATTGAAATTTTAGATTTCAGAAGGTGACAAGATGTGAATCGAAAATAAAATTTGAAAGCTTGCTCCTTGACATGGATGTGTTTTTTTTTTTATGCTTTTCCTTAAATACGTTCAATGACGATATTAAAATGATGTGGTTACCTCCGGAACAAAATCGAGGCTTGTTGGCATTATTCTGCGCAAACTAACATGGTAGGTAGTTCAGTTGGCACGGGAGTTCTACAACTCTATATCCATAAGAGTTCGATTATTCGGATCGAACTTTTCGTGCCCTACCATAATAATTAAAACAAGTATATATACGAGTACGTACTAAGGCCCCGTTTGGTACGGTTCCAGATTCTAGTAGAAACGGAAACGGTTCTAGATTCTTGGTAGAAACGTTTCAGGTAGAATCAGAATCACTTTCTGCAAACCGTTTGGTACGGTTCCAGATTCTAGTAGAAACTAGTGAAACGGGGTTGAGGGTGATTCAACCACGGTGTAGAAAAAGAAGAAACGTTCCGAGGAGAATCGTTCCGAGTTTTAGCCCAAACGGGGCCTAAGTGGAATAGCGTGTTTCTATGCCCCGAAGGTCGTGAAACCTCCGATTACGTGCACATGCTTATCTCTACTATATAAAGTGAGAGTTTCTTCCCACGTCACATTAATTGCCCTGCTTAATTGCCCTATTTAATTGCCCTGCTTAATTGCCCTACGCAAGAAACAAAGCGTTGCTTTAATTAGCCAGCTTTTGCAAGAAACGAAGCGTTAAAGATAGATTTTTGATCTTATGAAATAGTATTTTTTTTATTTTTTAATCTTTATTTTTCGTTATCAATTTTGTTTTTCGTAGCAACGCACGGGCATATATTTTTTAATCTTTATTTTTCGTTATCAATTTTGTTTTTCGTAGCAACGCACGGGCATATATAACTAGTGTATAGATATATAGCAGTATAGCACAGCTACCTGCCACGAAGATTATTCTTGGCAGGTGATAAATGACATAATTTTAGCTTGCAGCCATCGTAGTATGTTGCAAAAATTGACACTGTGTGTCTTATACAATCAGAGCACACACGTATATTCAGTAGGAATGCATGTGTCTACGCTCCGTGAGGTATTGAAGTCTTCGAAAAATTCTTAGTGTACTTCCACCATTGCTAAATATAAGACCTATAGTTTAAATAGGCTTGTTTAGAAATATATTGTTTGCGTGTAGATTTAATTAGCCTTTCCTACTATACCCCTATTTATTGTCTTTCAATCATATACATTTATTCATTATCACATACACAAAGTATTATCTTTCATCTTCTAAGATAACTAAGAGGGATATGTAAGTCATTTTCTCTCGTATCTTTTTCAGTTTCACCGTGATCTTATTTCGCGTGCAAAATTAAAGTACATCGCATATTTATCAACGGAGGAAGTAAATGGTAGCCGTGCACACGTGGGGTGAGTATGGTGAACGTGCCATGTATGTACATCATCGTTGTGCGCTCTCAGAGAAAAAGTGGCGCGGTAGGCGGTACTTGACCTCCCTGCATTTTCATCTTTCCATGTTTCATTAAACGGAATGGATGATGGTAAGACCGCAAATATTCAACCTAATAAGCGGAAGATGATGGATTCCGTATTCATGTTAATCACATGGAAAAAGCGAAAACAAAGGGTCTTCATCAACACAGTTCAGTCGCTTCCAAGTTCCAAGTTGTGGTCGTGGCGAAGATCTTCTTTTCCCAGTATAGATCATGGCAGCAATTAAAGTTTTCGTGCAATCATCGTGCAACCCTACTAAAAAAAGTTTTAAAAAATTCTAAAAAAAATCATGGATGTACATCTTAACTTACCCCATCTACGTATAAAATTTCATGATCAAATTCGTCCTATACTAGAAGTTACAAAAAAGACAAATTTTATACGTAGATGGGGTAAGTTGACATGTACATCCATGATTTTTCTCAGAATTTTTTGAAACTTTTTTTAGTAGGGTTGCACGATGGTTGCACGAAAATTTTAATTGCACTGGATATGTTGCCATAGATCATACTAACAAAAACCACAGAACAAAACTGTGTATTATAAGCCGCAGGAAAGTTAAGCCAAGTCTAACATGTGCAGTGGTACCAGATCTAATTAGCGTGTGCCACTTAAGTCTTAAATATAAAGTTTTTGTTTTTACTACTCTCACCGGTAACAAATAAGAATCTTTCTAGTTTGATATCCCGTTTCTAAAAAAAAGCATAGAAGCACATCTCAAATATAAATCGGAGGCTTCCCCTACCGTCTAAAAAAATCCAGTCAAAAAAGAGCAAGCGGTGTTTTGGACATTAACACGGTCTTCAAAGCCTAACTTTAACCGCTAATTTTTATTAAAGCCTAACAAATTTATAACATTCTCCTTCCACCCCATTATATAAGGAGTAACTTCTATCAACGCAGAGACCAAACGAGGCTCGAGGGGGTTAATGCATGCATGTATGTGCATGTGAGATGAGAGAGAAGGTTAATGCATGCATGCATGAGCATGAGAGATGGGAGAGAAGCCAGAACAGGAGCCGCACCGCCGTGAGAGTTAATACTGCGCGCATGAACATGAGCCGAGGAGGTGCCGCGTCCTGTATTCTGGGACTTGAAAAAAAACAATTGTGCTTTATATTTTGGGATGGAGGAAGTATTACTTTCTGAGATAAATCTATACATAACATTTTCCTATATCCATCTAAATATTTATAGAAATATCGATAGCCAAAGTTTAACTTTACGCATTGGTTGCTTTCTGAATATGTATATAAATATTTATAACTAAGGTTTATAAAATTTAACTGCGTGTATTCTAAAATGCGACTCTTTTGCAACAGGGAAGGAGAACTAGGGATTCAGATTCTTTGCCTTTGTTAGTCAAAATGCACCATGCATTTTGACCTGGTAAACTAAAGAAATCTGAGGAAAAAAAATCAAATTGCTACAGTATTCGAGATTTTGGTAAATTTTATTGAAATTTTGATTGAAATTCATATTTTTAAACTAGATTTTATTAAATCTCGAAAATACTGTAGCAATTTAAATTTTTTTAGCCTGCCAGGTTAAAATACACCTTGCATTTTGACTAACAAAGACGTAGTATCTGAATCCGAGAAGTAGGCTTACTCAACTAACAGAGATGTCTATGTGGTTGCATAGCCTGGTCAAAATTAACTGCAAGGTACTAATTTGAGTACGCAAGTCACCATCTCTTGCCTAAAATATAGCTAGAGAGGAGAGTAGATTACACACGTGTATACGTTGTTATTTATATGCCGTGTGTCCGTGACTCCGTGTAGGTGGCGATCTAGCGATAGATGTAACTGATCGATGTATCTAGTGCGACAGGCTTAACTAAGGAAGTCAAGTGGCACGTTAAGATAAAAAAAAGAGAGTAAAGGCTATCTGAGATCGATCCAAAATACTCCCTTCATCTTATTATATAAGGTCTAATTTCTATCAACATAGAGATCAAGTAAGCGGTTGCGTCGCGTGAAGCTTGAGGGCGAGATACCCAGAACAGGAGCCAAGAAGACGCCACTCCCTGTATTCTGAGATTAAAAAAAAAACAGTTGTACCTTATATTTTAGGATGGAGGGAGTAGTGACTTGTAATAGATTAATTAATTAGAGAAAAATATTTTATGGAATTGTAAAACTGTTTTGATTTTATTATGCATATATACCCCGAACTAAGGCAGGCAAAACAATAATTCCAACCGATCGTGTGTGTATATATAGTACCAGTGATCAATAATCATTTATTTTATCAGTATTCAGTCTGCTGCTCTCTACTGATGCCTACCAAAAATACAACATGTTAATCATGACATTCAAAGATTTTTACCCATGAACAATTGTTTAGATGTTTGGTCTTACATTTGGAATAAAAATATATACACATCATAAAAGTTCTATCAGTATTCGTTTCTTACAATGGCTACACCAAAACCTTTTAAGTGGATTTGGCAAAGTAAATATGTGATGAAACTCAAAATGTTCGCATGGCTATTGTTTTTGGATAGATTGAACATCAAAGATTCGCTTTATAGAAAACATTTTTATATGGAGGGTGGTCCATACGGTGTCTTATGACAAGATCAACATGTGGAAACACTTAATCATCTCTTTGAATATCTGGAACATTATTGGCATAATTTGGGATAATGACCAAGATATTGTCCTAAAGGTAGAACATTCCAAGACCAGCTTTAACTCTATCTTTTACATGAAAATTATTATTATCGCAGCTTGGGAAATATGGAAACAAAGAAACAATCGGATATTTGAGAGAATTGATCAAGTGTATCAAACTGGAAAAGGTCATTTATAAATGAGCTTATTCTGCACACACATGCGTAAAAGAGCAACATAGACAAACGTTACTTGACTAGGTAGACACTTTATCTTGATCTTGTTCCCCAATTTGAGGTTATAATTTTACCTTTCAATCTTTGTACATAATTTTTTTTCCTCTTTTACTTATATATATACATGTACTAGTTACATGCCCGTGCGTTGCTACGAAAAACAAAATTGATAATGAAAAATAAAGATTAAAAAATAAAAAAATTATTTCACAAGATCAAACATCTATCTTTAACGCTTCGTTTCTTGCGAAAGCTGGCTAATTAAAACAACGCTTCATTTCTTGCGTAGGGCAATTAAGCAGGGCAATTAAACGGCAATTAATGACGTGGGAAGAACAGACCACTGCCACCAAGTGCTGCTTTAGAATAGTAGAGATATATAGGAAATGGTTCCATACCCTTAGGAATATGTACTCCCACTCTCAATATACCGCTTAAATTATGTTGTTATACCTTTGTATCCTTTTGAGTATACTCTAATACTAATTATAACATACTCTAAAGTAAATTCCACGAAAAGTTTCATCAAAAATCACCTTTTATAGCATAATTTGTTTATATACTCTTTTTACATCTGAAAAAGGGTATATAGCAAAAAATAAATGGCTTCGATAATTTTTTTTCAACAATGTCGCATTGTAGTATATTGTTGAAAAAAAATCCAACGGAGGCCTTTATTTTTTGTTATATACCCATTTCTATATGTAAAAAGAGTATATAAACAAATTATGCTATAAAGGGTGGGCTTTGATGAAATTTTTCGTGGAACTCACTTTTGGGTATCTTATAATTAGTACTAGAGTATATTCAAAAGGATAAAGAAGTATAACCACATCATTTAAGTAGTATATTGAGAGTGGTAGTACATACACCCAGGAGTACGAAACCATTTTCCTATATATATATATAGTACAATTTCTTGGGACACCATGGTGCCTGGGCACCATAACGGGTATTTTCCCTATTTGTTTACATTCAAATTTTTTTGAAATTTTTAGGATGTTGAGTTTAATCAGTTTACTAATTAGTTCAAACAAGTTTAAACTATAAGCAAAGCATGCGATCTAAATTCATTGAAATCTTTGATTTTGAGTATATTTTTTCGAAGGCATGTATTTCATTTGAATTATTATAGATGAGTATATACCCTAAAACTAAAAGTTTCAAAAAATATACCCGAATTTGACTTGAATTCATACATTTAAAATCATAGTGCTTAGGCACCATGGTGCCCCATTACAACGTCACACACACACACACACACACACACACACACACACACACACACACACATATATATATATATATACGCGCACTGTAGGGGTCTTCCTACCTAGGGATGGCAATCGGGTGGGTACCTCCGGGTACCACCGTTTCATATCCAAACCCAAACCCAAACAAAGTGGCGCCCACCCAAACCAATTAAGCTTTTCGGGTACAAATCTGTACCCATGCCCAAACCCAATGGGTACCAGGGGTCCAAATTTTGGCGAAATTCGGCGAGATCCCGGCGAAATCTCGGATTTCTGACCCCTCTGAGATTTAAAATCCCAAAAAATTCAAAAAAAAAAAATTCAAATCTCAGATTTCTCGGCGAGATCTCGGCAATTTCGGGCGAGATTTGGTAGTTTTTTTTTTACCAGATTTTGATTTTTGTGCATTGTATTTGCTTGGGTTTAGGATTAAGATCATCCACAAAAAAATTCAAAATTTTTTAACATTTTTTGACCATTTTTTGGTCGGTTCAATTTGTCGGTTAGGACTTTTCGAATTTTTTAAGATTGATCATCTTCTAAAAATTTTATAGGAATATTATGGATGTGTCAGGACCATTCACAAAAATTTTCAAAATTTTCTAAAGTGGTTTGAACTTTTTTAATACATAGGAACTTTTCTAGTGCATTGAAACAGCAGAGAGAAATGATATATGATACTGACGTTGATAGTTGGAATCAATCTGTGTATGACTATAAGAGAGAAGTGGAGTGGAAATAGTGGTACAAAAACCATTTCAAAATTATTGAATGACATATATTGAAAAACAAAATTTAAAACCTAAGATAACATGCATTTATAAATGGGTACAATACTAACTCACCTATGTATATATGGCATTGATCAGGCCTTCATCAATTCAATCGCATGCACATCATGCTAGGTCAGCCTTGAACTTCATATCACCAAACCTGGAGTAGAGCTCAATAGATCTTTTTTTACTGGTCAAAACTCAAAACTGCAGGTGGTTTCAAAGAAAGAACCTCCCTCAATACATATGAACATATATAAAACTTTTCAAATGACTTGAAGTTCATTTGTTACATTTGAAAAATCAAAAACTGATTTTATATACGGTTTTTATCACGACTTTATTTACGTGTTTTGGATCATTTTTAGGACGGTTCAATGCGGACCGAGATCTCGGTGATTTCGCCCGAGATCTCGGTAATTTCGGCCGAGATCTCGGATTTCCCGGTTGAAAAAAAAAACGGATTTGAAATTTGGTTTTTGCATTTCGTCCGGATTTTGCCCGAAATTTCCGAATCTCGCCGAGATTTCGGATTTCGGCCACCTCCGAGATTTTTCCAAAAACGAGATTTGTAACCTTGATGGGTACCCGATACCCAATGGATACCCATGGGTATCTATAGCAACAAACAAATATGCCTGGCCGTAGTCGCCGTAGCTACCGGAGGGGGAGGGCATGACGCAACCAAAGGTGGAATCGTGGAAGGGGAAGCGGAGAGGGCAACCATACCTGGTTGGAGAGGGAAGGGAGGGACCCATCAGCGCCATGTAGTCGCGCAGGCACGACGGTGGGATCAGCCCTCCCACCGGTAGCACCGCCATGCAGATGGCCGACCCTAAGGAAGAGGGTGGGGGATGGGGCCAAAGGGAGAGGCGGAGGTGGTGACGGGAGGGAGAGCCGACTACCGAGAGGGAGGGGTGCGTGAGGGATTGCGGCAGGGGATTCCGAAGGAAGCGAGAAGATTGTGGCAACAAATTAGTGAGTTAGGGCTTTGATTTTCTAATATTATATATATTATAAAAAGTGGGGCCCGTTTGTCATAGGATACCCATCGGGTACCCATGGGTACAAACTGATACCCACACCCATCCTGTGACCTTATGGGGTACCCAAACCCGAAAACCCATGGGTTTAAAATGCTACCCGTACCCATCCTTATCGGGTCGGGTACCCATGGGTACCCAAACCCATGGGTAAAACTGCCATCTCTATTCCTACCACTTCCGTTCAAAAAAAATAATCATTTGCTTTTCTCCCATGAAAACAATTCAACGGAAGGAAGATATTTTTGCTTGCAAAGTTTTTGAATAATTATGGAATTTGTGTCGATATATGATATGATTGGTTTGAAAAAAAGAAAAGAAAATAAGACTGCGACCACCCGCATAATTGACCCAGGGTAATGACAGTCACATTGTCTTTATTCTAGGATAACTACACGAATATAGACATATTAGCTAATAAAACGTCAAGCGGATCTGACACTTTATTTGTTAATACACCTAATTCAAAGTGTTGCAACAGAAATAATAATTAGAGACTGGAATAGAAACTTTATTACATTCTATTACCATGCAGGCTACATATTCAATACATTAATTATCCAGATGATCCAAGTACTACATTAATATAATACAGGGATACTAATTACCCAAAAGCTATCAATAGCTACTGCACTCCACTGTAGTTCATAACCCGATCAGATGCTTGCCCACCAGATCCAATATTTAGAAAAGGGAGAGTTATAAATGGTGAGTACAAAGATGTACTCAGCAAGTGTTAATAACAAAAGTGCATTTATGAATTTTATCAACCGGAACTCTCACCAGTTCCATTCCACAATACATACGTTAAAACCGTTTTATCCGAAATACGTTTATTAAGAAAATCTTGAGTTTTGATTTTTATTTGTAAAATTTCTACTAGCACTCGCATACAAGGCTCTATAGCCTCCAGTCCATGAGACAGGCATGAATTCATGATTTTATACCCTGCGCAGGTTTTGTATCACTTTACCCATAGCGAACTCGACCGCAATCGGGAACCCAGAATGTTTATCACTAATTTGGTATTACATCTCTAACCCTGGCCCTTTTCAGTTGTATGTTATACTGATTCGAATATGTCAGTGTTGAGTCAAAACATCAATTCCAACTACACTTGCAGTTTATCCAACCATCGATTTAAATTTTAATACATAAATAGGTTTTACCATTCATTAGTGAATTTCATAAACTTTTATGAAATCATTTTACAACATGGACAAGGGAGCTTGCTTGGATTTTGATGAAAATAAACATCCTCTTGCGGTTGATGAAGATGACCACTTGTCAGGTTGAATTTAATTCCTGGAATTATAAAGATGCCATATTTTAGTGGCTAATAGATTTCGATAGATTTTAGGGTGTCCAGATTTTTCTCTAACTTCTATTAAATTAATGAATACTGATTTTGTATTTTATTTTGAGATTCTTTAGGTTGACATATTTTAAGTAGTTGTATTTTAGTCGGGAAAGATTTGGTTTATTACCTTTTAGTTTGATGCCAATTTGATTGGAATTATACTTTAGTTTAGCCTAGGTAGGATTTAACTTTTTAACCAACATGATCATTGTTACAATTAGTTAATCCTTGATTTCTTTATTCAATTGAGTTCATTCTTTCTTACTTGGTTTATTTTGTTTCCTTAAATAATTAGAACATTGCTAAGTCGATTTATGGTTGATTTTTTAAGTAAACCGGGGAATTCGACTCTTTTCTGAACTATAGTAGGTCATATTCATCGGTTTAACTTTATTTTCTTGATTATTAAGACTAGATCATAAACTTACTCGATTCATCGTGCTATCTGTCTATTTAGCTAAAGAGATATTATTAGTATTATTTACTTTTTGTGTGCATACATCTATTTACCCTTACGTAATTTTTAACTGCAATATTATGATTATGATCTAAAGATCTTGATGTACCTCAGGTTGTTAAATTATTAACCCTGGTAGTAATATTCTTGTTATTAGTACTATTTCTTATGCTTCTTTTTGTTGTTGTTGTTGTTGTTGTTGTTATTATTATTATTATTATTATTATTATTATTGTTATTATTATTATCTCCTTTTTGTTCTTTTTCTCCACTAGTCAGTCCTTATCTTTTCTTTAACTCGATTTAATTAGATGCATATGTGTTGTTTATTTAACTTCGGTATATATATATATATCTATATTAATTTATCGTCTTTTGACTTGGCGTGTTTTAATTCTGAACATTACAATTTGCAGTACTTTAAACTGGTGTATTATATTCTAGTGTATTGCAATTTAACATATTTGAGTTTAATGCCTCGGCCTAGTTATGATTATCCATTTTTATTCATTATAATAACTAATAATAAGGTTTAGATTTTTCAATGGGTCTTCTACTTAGCTTAGATTTTATTTTGATTTCTACTAAATGCAAACTGCATATATCCATGTGAATTGGTCTACGTTGCAAGTTAATTTGGTTAATTTTTATTATTCATTTAAGGAAAATATTTTTTCTAGGTTCAAAATGTTCCAAAGTAAATCAGCGACTGCTAAAAAATAGCAAAATGGTATGTATAAACTCCAAAAAAATCCGTGATAAATCTCAGAAAATCATGATATGAAGCAGGACATGATGGTCTAATATGTGGGACAAATAACGAAACTTCAGCTGACAAACTTAAGAAAAAACTTTCTAGTGATACCAGTAACATAACACTATTCTTGTGTCCCCCTTGGAGGTGGAATGAGTTACATTGTTATTGTGATCATGTATATTGTGATTCTGTATTATGTTCTTGTGAAATTTTTCACTTTCATTTCTGTATCCGCTCTGTTCCATTCCGCATTCATTTCCGTCACTATCCGTTTCCGGAGTTTCCAATTTCATTTGTGTTACCGATAAAAAATATATGGAAATGGGGCCATTTTCATATCGTTTTCATCCCTACTCCTATTGTTAGTCCTGCTTTTGTAGGTGATGCTGATGTTGTTAGAAGTATTGCTGCAATTCAATTTGTTTCAGAAAAGGCACAACAAACTCTAAGAATGAAAGGCTTCTCCCCACAACGGTGTTTGTGGGTTGAGAGCTTTGTCACTGGGGAAGTGTTGGCATCAAGGTCAATGATGATATTGTGCCATATTTTTTGTAACACCCCGGCATCAAATGTGCCTAGAATGTCACCACGAGAACAACACTAGCAGCCAGATAGTAAATAAAGAATTAAATTATAGTACTACACTTGCTAATTAATCAAAAATTCGGTAGCATGTCCTCTATTTTTTCATGGTTATAGGCATCATTAATCAATTCATACCACAATAGCATAATAGATGACAACTACAACATGATAAATAAGGATTTCAACGACAATTCACACCAAGGATATAAACTTAAACATCACAGGAATAGTGACGAGAGGAACATTCAAGCATGGTAACCAAGATGACAATAGCTAAATTACAGTTCAATAGAGTAAGCCATCACAAAGGAAATATGGGTATATAAAAATTGTCTATTGGAGTGATGATAAGTGCAATGGTGAATCTAGTTCCCCTTCCCAAATGCTGTGATCATGGTACCTAAAAAACATTAAACAACAAGCGTGACCTCATCACTCAACAAAGTGTATTGCAATGGTAACAATTTAATAACAGTTAACATACATACATTCTTCATGTCACAAACCATGGGAAACAATTCATAAAAACTTCTTCATTCATATTCTCATTTATGCAATGCAATGCATCATGCATGCTCATTCTTTACTTAGCACATACCGGTATTGCCGAGTGCACACCTGTCGGTGTGCACCCTCATTCCCTTCCATCCCGTGGAAGGTGCCTACTCTTACGGACTCGCTCCCATTCACAACTGTGGATGGAACTATGAGGTAGGTCTTTCTCAGTGGTGCTCCGGATTAGTCATAACTTTCTCACCGATCTTACCGGATTAGTTATGACTTTCTCACCAACCTGGCCTGTCCTCATGCTATGAATGCACATATGCCATAAACTTGCATATATACTCATGTTAACAATTGCATAGCCATTTAACGATTCATCATATCACATGCAAGAACCAGACATGGCAACCTAACATATCACATGGTTAAATTCTAACACTACGTAACTGTAACACTCCGACATCTAGTATGCCCTGGATGTCACCAAACATGGTAGAAGCAACATCTAAATACCATAAATAAAGATAAATTACAGCAATGGCACAAATGCTAAACCGAAAATTTCGACAGCATCTCCTTTGTTTTTCCATGGTTCGGAGCAACAACAAGAATACCACAAGATATATCATAATGAAAGACATCTAAAACAGCAATAACAGGTGACATAGCAACAATTTAAGTCCAGAATAATGCATTCAACCACTTCATGAGCTTAATGAATCAAATAATAAGGCCAAGCACACAAATAATGCAAACTCCAAGTTTTTCAGCGCATTAACTTATTATTACAACTACGAATGGAAAAATTGTAGATGTCTAAATGAGTGAAACTTCGTGAAGATGTGCCACTAAGCCCCTTTCCCGCATCCCGGTTCCATGGTACCTAAAAACATCATAAAACACAAGCGTAAGTTCATCACTCAGCAAATATATTGCAATGGAACAAGGAAACAGTTTTCATTACCATCATCATTACATCTCATACTCAACATCATACTCAATTCATATTCACATTATATACATCTCATTAACATCAACATATATGCAATGCAATGCACATGTCTCCTCGAAGCACATACCGGTATTACCGAGTGCACACCCGTCGGCGTGCACCCTCTTTCCCCTTCCATCCCATAGATGGAGGATGCCTACTCTTACTGACTCGCTCCCATACACAACCGTGGATGGGACTACGAGGTAGGTCGTTCGTGTTCATTACGTGTGAACACAGAGGCCCGCATCAGAATGGGACGCCTCTTCCATTATGAATGCACATATGACATGAACATGTATAAACTTGCTTAAATATTTAATACAATAATCTCATAGCCAATATGTAACCATGTTCATCATATCATAAGCAAATATCAAGCATGGCGAGTTAACACCTTATGTAACCATATTGCACCTATGCAAGTCTAATAATCATCCAACACCCAAACCCATCCCAATACACTTGCCTTCAACCGTGAGCGACGGAGTGGTGAGAGGTTGAGGGCAATCCTGGGGTCACACCACCTGCACATAGGTACAACACGCTCAAAACTTGCCAACAAAACAGTACACGAACGCTCATCTACCCCGACTTCGCAAACTTCTCCCAAAACCCGAAAACAGGGAATCTGCCCCGTTTGGACAGCGGGCTTCCAACTAGCATAACTTGTGTTCTAAAACTCCAAATCAAGTAAACGAGTATATTTTCTCGAAGCTTAGGAAATTTCCTAGCTTTTTCTAAGTATTCGCGAAGATTGAATCGGCCTCTAAAATTGTCTAATCTACAGATCAACACGATATGTCCCAATCTCGTCACAGTTTTGACAACGTTCGGTAAAACAGCCATAACTTTTAAACGGCTAGACGGAATTTAACATTCTTGGTGTCCAATTAAAGGTAATTCAATTACCTACAACTTTTGTAACAGCAGGCAGATCAGAAAACGCCTCTAAAATTGCGAAAACTTAAGCCCTATGTCGGGATGCAAATCTGCCCGAGGACAGAACGTGGGACAGCATAGCAATTTCCCTAATCTCATCTAGAAACAACACCTAAACATGGATCTAAAGCATGAAATCCTCCTTATAACCTGCAACATAACCCTACCAAAGGATCTACCAATTCTTACCTCCCTCGAAGAACCGCTCGATCGACGAAGCCTCCTCCTCCCGGTCCCCCGATCTCCTTCCACGCGCCGAATCCGCCGGATCCTCTCGTCGCGGAGCTTCCCAACGGTGAGGACAGCGGAAGGGAGGGGTGTGGCAGCAAGGGATGGGGGTGGAACTCTCCTAGGGCCGGCTAGGGGAGGTGGGGGAGTTGGAGTAGCAAGGTGGCGGCTATGGGAGGCAATGGGGGAGGCGCATGGCGGATTGAGGGGGCGGCTAGGGTTGTGGGGAGGGGTGTGGGGCGCATGGGAGGTAAGGGAAGCAGGGTTGCTGCCCTAAACTCCCTCCACATGGGCTTAATCTCCCCCCACCTTCGGCCCACATTAGTCCTCCAAGGCCCAAGTTAGATCCCCCAAGGCCCAAACTGTCCTGGAAGGCCTAATTCCCCCAGGAAGGGCCCAAACTCCGGGAAAGGCCCAAAAACACGCTACAAAAGACATACCGAAGTGCCGAAATCGAAAATGACTCATACCGTCATTCCGTAGTGTTACAGTAACTATAAGGCCATCTAAGCCACAATCACCACAATACAGTTGCCTTTAACCTCTCAAGACGGTGTGGCGAGACGCTGATGTCACTCCCGGGGTCACACCACCTGCAAATAGATACATTCCACTCAAAAACATGCCAACAAAGCATCACAAGACCAATAACTACATCGGATTCGCGACCCACTCGTAAAACCCGAAAAACAGTAATCTGTCCAAATGAGACAGCAGCCTTCTAAACCAGAAAAACAATAATCTGTTCAAATGGGACAGCAGCCTTCTAACGATCATAACTTGAGTTTTACATCTCCAAATCAAGTAAAAGAATACATTTTCTCAAACTACAGGAAATTTCCCATCTTTTTCTAAGTATTCAGAAAATCTAATTTGGCCTCTAAGTTCTTCTAATATGCAGATGAGCACAGACACTACCATTCACGACACAGATTGGACAACACTCGGTAAAATGGCCATAACTATCAAATGGCTGAACAAAACTTAGTGATTTTGATCTTCAATTAAAGATAATTCTATTATCTACAACTTTCGCAATAGCCGGTCCCCCAGAAAATGCTTCTAAATTTCTCAAATTCGCGTTCTAACATAGCACACAAATCTGTCCCAGTACACAGAAAAACAACACAAGGTTTAGGACGCCTAAAACACTTTGTTCCTCAACTCCATCACCATAAAACCTCATCTAATCCCCCTAATCACAGCCATACCAATCACACAAGGAACCCTAGATCCAGCACTTGAACCATACCTTCCCGAAGGTGAGCACGATCGACGAGCACGGGATATCGCCTTGCCATCAACCCTCCGACCTTGATCCGAGGCATCAACCATCGGTCTCTCCAAGGGCAATGGGAGAGGAGGTATTTGGGCAGGGGAGGGTACCTAGGAGGAGGAGGAGGATGCGCTGGATGGAGGAGGTGTGACGTTATAGAAGGTGAAATCAGAGAATAAAACCTTTCGGCTTGAGGTTTACTCTCGTTTTTGGGCCTTTTGAAGCGTTGTGACACCACGGAGTGTCGTAACCTTATTTAACGTGCATGATAAGGTTAATAACATTATGAGATGTGGAATTAAGGTTAAAACTATAGGATATGGAGGTTAATAGCTTTTCCAGGCGTTCCTGGTTTTGGGCCTTCCCGGGGGAGTTTGGGCCTTGGTGGGCTTTGGTGGGTTGGAGTAGGTCTCCGTAACGGACTAGGATTGGGTGTGGGGGCTGGTAAAAGGGCTCCCCACCAGCCTTTTGGGCGTGCTCCCCCTGCCCTTGGGCGCCCCCACCTCTCCCTCCAAGCCCTAGCCGCCACCCCCACCTTCCCTCTCCCTTCCTTGCGCCTCCACCTCCCCATTGCTCCCCATTGCACACCACCTCTCCTCCACCCCCTTGCTGCCCTAGGGTGGCCTCCCCACCCCTGCATCCTCATGGATCCATCCGAGGAGCGAGGAGCGAGGAGATCTATTGGAGATTCGTTCGTTGGGCAAAGGTATGATCATGGGGATCCTTGGGTTTGATCTAGGTACTCTTCTTAGGGTGTTTATGAAGTTTTTAGATCAATTGGTGGTGCTGGGTTGGAGTTCTTTGGGTTAGATCTAGACGTTGCCACGTTTCGCTTTCGGGCAGATTGAGCGGTCGGGCTAGGAGTTCGAGTTTTCGTCGATTTAGAATCCGAATCTGTCCATACGGACTTAAAAGAAGTTGTAGATAATTTAATTATATTTCCGTGGACATAAAGCACGTTAAAATCCGATCAGCCGTTTGAAAGTTATGGCCGTTTTACCGAGCGTGTTAAAATCTGTGACGCGATTGGAACAGATCTCGGTAATCTGTAGATTAAACAACTTTAGAGGCCGAATAAGACTTTCCATATACCTAGATAAAGTTGGGAAATTTCCTAAGTTACGCGAGGGTGTACTCGTTTAATTCATTCGGAGTCCCAGAACTCAAGTTATGCCTTTTGCAAGGCTGCTGTCCCGACGGGACAGAACCTCTGTTTTTAGGTTTTGCGAGTAGTGGGCAATGTCGGGTTAGATGGGGGTTTGTGTACTGTTTTGTGGGCATGATTGTGAGTGTGTGATGCCTATGTGCAGGTGGTGTGACACCGGGAGTGCCCTCTACTTCCCGCCAATCCGTCGCCCGCGGTTGAGGCAAGTGTGTTGTAATGTATAGCGGAATCGTAGGTTGCTTGTGGAGATTAGATGAAAGATTGAATACTTGCTATGATCACTTGCCATGCTTGCTGTTTTCCAATGATATATTGAGTATGATTATCATGATATGATGCTATGTGTCTATACTTATCATGATTCGATGCCATGTGTTTATGTGTACTATGACATGATGCCATATGTTTATGTACAAATGAGATATGATAATTGGCATAGTTGCATGCATGTCATGAGATGGGGCGAGGCGGTGAGAAAGTCATAACTAGTCCGGCAAGGTCGGTGAGAAAGTTATGACTAGTCCTAACGCCATTGAGTAAGACCTACATCGTGATTCCATCCACGTGGTGAATGGAAGCGAGGAGTAGGCACCCTCCATCTTCGGGATGGAAGGGGGGAAAAGGGTGCACACCGACGGGTGTGTACTCAACCATACCGGTATGAGTTTCCAAGGAGATATGAGCATAACATTGCATTGCATTGCATTGCAATACATATTTAATGATGATGATGTTGTTATGTGCTCAAGTATGAGATGTTATATGTGATGTAAGGTATTATTGTCTTGTAAATGATCTTGTTGTCCATTACAATATGCTTGCTGAGTTTTCGAACTCACGCTTATGTTTTATGTTGTTTTTAGGTACTTTGAGATCGGCATGCGGGAAAAAGGGGTCTAGCTACACTTCTACACGTAGCTCCACCATCATAGTCCATAATTAATCACTTGGAGACATGATATTAAGAGTTGTACCATAAGCTTAATGTAGGGTTTAATTTAGCATGCTTGTGATTCCTTATTTGCTTGGTTATAGCTTATGAAGTGGTTGAGCATGCTTTTATTGGCGTAATTTGATGATATATCCATTTATGTTGTCGTGTGCTATGACATATCTTGCCATGATATTGATATTGTGTTATTTCATGTTAAAACAAAGGAGATGCTGCCGAAATCTCGGTTTTTAGCCTATGCACCTTTGCTGGAATTTTGTGTTAAATGTGGTATTTAGATGTTGTTTAGCTTATGTTTGGTAGCATTCAGGCATATTAAATGCCGGGGTGTTACAGGAGGAGTGGAGGCGCAACAAGGGGGAGGAAGTGGCGGTTGCAATGAGGGAGGAGAGGAGGCTCAAGGGGGAAGGGGCTGCTGTATTTTGCACCAAAGAGGAAGGGGGAGGCAGCCAAGGGAGGGGGAGGGGCGCCCAGGAGGGGAGGGGGAGGGCTAGGATTTGGGGGGGGGGGTCCCCCCTTTTGGGCCTAAAATAACCTACCCTGAAGGCCCTAAAACTCCCTCAGGGTCTAAAATAGCCCACAAGACCCCTAAAACAGCCCAAAAAGGCTCAAATCTATTTTAGGGTATTACACTTTTAGACTAGAAAAGGACTCCGCCAAGGTGATCCATTATCCCCCATTTTATTTAGCGTTGTTGTGGATATGTTAGTTGTTATCCTAGACCGTGCCAAAAATGGCGGAATGATAAGTGGTGTGGTTTGTCATCTAGTCGACAATGGATTATCAATCCTACAATATGCAGATGACACCATCTTATTTATGGAGCATGATTACGAACAAGCCAAAAATATGGAGTTAATACTATGTGCATTTGAACAACAAAAATATGACACCATCTTTTGTTTTGGTGCTGCCAAAAATTTTGAAACTCAATATACCCAACTATTTGGTTGTGGTTTTGGCATTTTTCCTTTCAGATATCTTGGCATACCAATTCATTATAGAAAGCTGAAGATTAGTGAGTGGAAGGCGGTATAAGAAAGATTTGAAAAGCACTTGAGTAGTTGGAAGGGCAAGCATTTGTCTGCTAGAGGTCAATTAGTACTTTTAAACTCTGTACTTAGCAGCTTAATTACATATATTTATGCTATCCTTTTTTGAGATACCACGTGAGGTGCTTAAACGATTGGATTATTACAGATTCAGATTTTTTTTTGGCAAAGTGATAAACATAGAAAAAAATACAAGTTAGCTAAGTGGACTATATTGTGCCAACCCAAGGATCAAGGAGGCATGGGCATTCAAGATCTAGGTGTCAAAAATATATGTTTGCTTAGCAAATGGCTTTTCAAGCTACTAAACAATGAGGATGTCTGGCAAACTCTCCTCATAAGAAAATACGTAGTAAACAAGACCCTATCTTTTGTAGAAAAAGAGCTTGTTAGTATGTAATCTTGACTTGTATCTAGTCTAGTATATTTGAATGCATTTACATAGGCCCAATAGAAGTCTCTGGAGTCCTTGCACTTAGTGGCATTACTAGTGGAGTCTGATGCATGGAGATGAGTTGGTTACTTCATGATGGAGTTCGAGTCTTCAGCATGTGCGCACCTGACAGCCGAAATGGTGTGGATTATGGGTAGCTGCATGCTGCGTTATGGTGTAATAAGTTGTTAATTTGAGTCAATAAATAACACAAAAAAAGCTATGGAAGGATGCGGCTGAGCAAAAAAAAATAGGAAAAAGCTCTTCGATGCATTCTGCTATCCTTTTGTGTGCATATCCACTGTAAAAGCAATTACGTGAGACTTTAGTCCGGCCAAACAATTGGCATCAGAGCTAGTTAGTGTCCAAGAAAAATATGTGTGATTTTTTTTCTTGTTCTAGTCTGTGAGTTTGATTGTTACTCTATGTGAGCTTCAATCAATCGTGTGTATACTCTGTGTGAGTATCTTGTTGATTTAGGAAGATGGCTTCATCACCGGCATGGAAGACTCTGGGATTTGGTGTGAGCATTGTGAAGAAGCCGGATGCGTCATCTTCATCGATAACACAAGTGAAGGAGGGGTAGTGGTTTTTGCCTTACCCTATCCTTTCACACACCAACTATCCTTCGTGGGTGGTGAAGATGAAGGCAAACATGCACGCCCAAAAGGTGTGGAGCGTAGTTGAGCCGAAGGAAGGTGAGAAGGTAGGTGAGGATATTTTGATGCATATTGCTGATAAGGAGTGCGCGAAAGATGCGTGGGACACCTTATGCATGATATTTCTTAGTGATTATCGTGTGCAGGAAGTCAAACTCAATTATTTGCGATGGGAGTTTGAAAACCTACGCATGGGGGAGAATGACACCGTCGACGACTACGAGCGCAAGGTGAGGAGTTTGGTGAACCAAATCAGGGGTCTTGGTGACAAATTGGAGGAGCCATATGTCGTTAAGAAGGTGCTGCGATCCATCCCTGTGAAGTACGCACAACTCGCCACAATGATTGAGGAGTTTGGTGACTTGAAGACTAAGAAGCTGCAGCAAGTGCTCAGTTCGTTGAAGGCTCATGAAGAGCGCCTTCGCATGTACGCTCCTCGCCAATATGAGGAACAATTGCTACAGGTGAAGGTTTGAGGAGCATCAAGTTCACCTTGCGGAAGAGGTCGTGGTCGTACTCTATGACATGGCGAAGGAAGCATACAATGGGCACGAGATAAGAAGAATGTTCATTGCTACAACTATCGTGGTTATGGACATTTTGCAAAAGTGTGTCCATCAGAAGCCATGAAAGATGATGATGAGGTGAACTTGACCAAGGTGGAGAAGGCTGCGTTCTCAGATGATGAACTGACACTCTTATGAAGGTGCACGATGAATTTCAGCAATAGTAAAGTCAAGATCAAGGGGGAGTGTTAGTATGTAATTGTGAAATCATGTGCTGAAAAATTAGCTTAGAATTGAATTTGCAAATGTGTGTGCATGTGGTTCTTTTAGCACTGGACTGATTTTCACAAAAACAGTAAATTTCGCATTGGCGCCGGACCAAATCTGGAAAAACAGTAAGTTTTCCATCTGCGCTGGACCGTTTCTCGAGGCTACGCCGGTCCGCCGTGAATGGGCTTTTGACGACTATTTTCGCATCTACGCCGGACCAAAGTTTTGGTCCATCGTGAACGGCGATTTGAAGGTCTTTCTTCATGTGTACGCCGGACTGATTTTTGTTTAGTCCGTCGTGAACATGTTTTGTGCCGGACCAAGTTTTACTAAAATAGTAAGCTTCTATGTTACGCCGGACCAAATTCTTGGTCCGTCGTGAACGCATTTTTGAGCGTTGTTTTTGCATGTACGCCGGACCAAAAATTTGGTCCGTCATAAACATGTTTTCTCTGATTTGAACTGAGACTTTCGCATGTACACCATACCAAATATTTGTTCCGTCGTGAGCTACACCGGACCGATGTTTGGTCTGGCGTGAATGGTTTTTTGCTCGAGGTTGATTTTTGTGATTTTGAAAATTGTTTAGTGATTAATCGAAAATCTGTTTGAATTTCATAATGCATGTTTTGAACTTATGCAATGCCTGTGTGAGTATTTGCATGGACTAATATTGAGTCAAGTCGCGGACTTGTGCTCGGAATCATTTTGTGGTTTGTTCATGTGCAGGTGTTGCTCGAGGACGAACGTGGTCGATGACACGACCAGAACTAGGTTCATGGAGGAACTGAGGTTCGGGACTAGGTTCAGGAGGAACTGAGGTCTTGGTGGTCAAGGATGTCATGCGGGACGTTCGGGCTAAGAGAATGGTGCACATGAGGAATGGTTAGTCACGTGAGTATGGCATGGTGGCCATACACGTGCAAGAGTTGTTAGTCACGTGAGTATGGCTGGGTTGCCATACGCGTGCAAGAGCTGTATTTGGCCAGGTTGGGCCAAGTGGAGTTGTGTTGAATACATACCCCTAGGATTAGGAGTGGGACTCTTTCTAAGATTAGGAGTAGGAATTGTATTCATGACTCTATGTGTTTGCTCTGTATAAATAGGGGGAGGCGCCTCCTGTTTATGCATCAAGCATAGAGCAAAGCTTTAGGGTTTGTACTCTTTTGTTTGGAGTACTTTAGATAAAAAGAAATAAAGATCAATTCTTCCAGATTCTTTGCGTGCTACAGTAACCTCGTAGCTACAGTACACATGTGCTACAGTAATATCTGTTTTGGGTTCTTTTCCTACACATCTTCTGGTTCTAAACTGGATCTTTGATTCCTTGAGTTTCTCTTTGTTTTGATCTATCCAAAAGCTTTCTAGGGCATCAATTTAGTGTTCCTCAAAGTTTTGTTGATTAATCTTTTGTCGTTCTTGATTAATCTACAAGTTTTGATTAGATTGATTCTCGTCATCTTATGTCACAGCAAGCTTGCGAGGTTCATAACTTTTGATCCGTAAGTCCGATCGAGCTGATTCTTTTTGGTGAATGGAAGCGAGGAGTAGGCACCCTCCATCTTCGGGATGGAAGGGGGGAGAGGGTGCACACCGACGGGTGTGTACTCAACCATATCGGTATGAGTTTCCAGGAGACATGTGCATCGCATCGCATGCATACATGATGATGATGATAATGATATGCGATCATGAATAAGATGATAGACATGATGTGAGTTGTTGTAGCCATGTAATTGTTCTTTTGTACCATTGCAATATACTTACTGAGTGTTGAACTCACGTTTGTGCTTTCTTGTTGTTTTAGGTACCATGAAACCGGCATACGGGGAAAGGCATTAGCTACACATCTACACGTAGCTCCACACTTATAGACAATTTATTCATTTTGGTCATGATAATAAGAGTAGTGCCATGCAACTTAGTGCAATGGTTAATTTGTGTGCTTGGTTTCCTCATTTACTTCGTTTGGCTCATGAGATGGTTGGAATCGTTATTCTAGGCTTATACTGCTGCTAGAACCCTTGTTATTGATGATTTAGATGTTATTCTTTATACTATATCCTCTGATCATATTGTTGTTGCTTCAATTCATGGAAAAACAAAGGAGATGCTGCCGAAATTTTCGGTTTTAGCATTTACTCATTTGCTGTAATTTATCTTAATTTATGGTATTTAGATGTTGTTTAGCCTATGTTTGGTAGCATTTAGGCATGCTAGATGTCGGGGTGTTACAATCTCAATCTAGCATGTCTCATAACAATACTTCTTCAAGCTGTGCTTTGTCTTTCTTGTCTTCACTAACTGATGAACAGACTGAAGAATTTCTTGAAGAAGACTTGGCACTACTCTCTTCTCGCTTTAACAAAGCTTTGCAGAATGTGAGAATGAGGAAGAGAGTTGGTGGTGGCCCTCCAAGATGCTATGAGTGTGGTGACCTCAACCATATTCGCACAAATTGTCCTAAACTTGCAGGAAAAGCATCAAGAAAGGAGAAGGACAACGACATAAGAAAAGAAAAGAAGAAGTTCTCTCCTAGTGATAAGAAGAAGAAGAACTTCATCAACCGCAAAGTTGTCCACCGAGTTCTTTCCGCTCTTGAACAAGTCAATTTGAGCGATGTGAATTCGGAGAGCAGCGAGGATGATGCAACTCCAAGCAAGCATGATTTGATGGGTTGTGTCTCATGGCAAGTAGCAAGGACAACTTCACCGAGAACGACCACAACAACGACTTCAATGAGGTAGATCCTTCTTATGATGAATTAGCTATTGCTGTTGCTCGTCTTGGAAAATTGCTTGACAAACGCGATAGAAAAATTAAGAAACATGATATTCTTGTGGAGTCATTGAATGCTGAAATTGCTAGACTTAAGACCTTGATTCCTGATGATGATACTTGCAAATCATGTGACTTAATTTACAATGAGCTCACCTTGCTTAGGAAAGAACATGCTCTTCTGTTACATCTAAATGAGAAAAATGAGAAACATGTTAAAAATGCTAGCTGTTCCACTGATGAATTGCATGGTTCAACTTCTTGTTCTAAATGCTCAACTCTTGAATTGAAATTAAAAGATGCAAATACTAGGGTTTCTCAAATGACTGATAATCTGCTCACACATGAGGTTCTTTCATGCTCTACTTGTCGTAAGCAAAAAGGGAAGGTTGATATTCCTTGCAACAATTGTTTAACTCTTGCTAAGAAAGTTGATTACTTGCAAAGTTCTTTGGAACGATTCACTAATGGCAAGAAAAAGTTGAACATGATTTTGGATCAATCTAAGGTTAGCTTAAACAAGAAAGGTTTAGGTTTTGATCTTCATGCTTCATATGAAACTAAACCTCGCACTGTTGTTTAGACTCCTTGCAAAATTGAGTTTCCTAATGAGCCTAAGAAAATTGCTTTTCAATCTGTTGGTTTTTTTATCTTCTACTATGATAAATGCAAAATGTGCTTCTACTATTAAAACTAAACATCATGTCAAGTACACTTGCACTCATTGTGGTAGAGATGGACACTCAGTAGATTTTTGCTTTAGACTAGCCAAACAGCAAAAGAAGGAAATGACTAAGGCTAGGTCAAATTTTAGCAAAGCATATTTTACTTCTCATGCGCCTAAAGTGATGAAAACACCTTCTGTTCCTAGAAACACGGGAAAAGGAAAAATTTGATTTTGTGCATAAAAATTCTCATGGTGTGCCTACTGTTGTGCGTCGTGTGTCTCAGTACTGGATTCCTAAACATCTTATTTCTAACCCCAGTATCGAGGCCTCGATATTTTTTGCTTCTATGTAGGCTTCTCACGCGAGGAAGGAGAACATATAGCTAGTGGATTCTGGATGCTCACGCCACATGTTCGGTGATAAGTTTTGGTTCTCCTTCACTCGTGCATCTCGTGCTGAAAGTGTTATTTTTGAAGATGCTTCTTCCACCTCTGTTTTCGCAAAAGGCACTAGTCCAAATGGTGCAGGTACAGGTGCATATGTTCAGGGGGAGAGTATCTTTGTTCATGAAGATGATGATGATGCTGTTGAGGATGAGATAATTGGAGTTTGCTGTGTGCTTGTGTGCTCGTTTTCAAGCTTCCACGCGTGCTTCACATCGACAAGCTTTCAAGCGAATTTTCAGGTATCTCCATGGTACTCAAGATTTTGGCATTTGGCTTTCTGCTTCCTCATGCATTAGTTTAAGAGTTTTCTCTGATGCTGATTTTGGAGGATGTAGAATTGATAGAAAAAGTACATCTGGTACATGTCATTTCTTGGGCAATTCTCTTATTGCATGGTCATCTAGAAAACAATCTTCTGTTGCACAATCAACTGCTGAATCTGAATATGTGGCTGCTGCTAGTTGTTGTTATCAAATTCTTTGAATAGTAGCTACACTTAAAGATTATGGGGTTAATTTGGATAGTGTTCCTCTTTTGTGTGATAACACTAGTGCAATTTGCATTGCTAAAAACCCTGTGCAACATTCAAGGATAAAATATATTGACATCAGATTTTACTTTCTTAGAGATCATGTGGAAAAAGGAAATATTGTGCTTCACCATGTGGATACTGAACATCAATTGGCAGACATTTTCACAAAACCTTTGTCTTCTTCTCGTTTTGTTTTTATTCGGGGAGAACTTGGGATTGTTCATCCAATGGGTTTTTTTTAGGGGGAGTTTCCCTGCCAAGTTCTTTTTCTTGATGAGCTTACTTTATCATATTTCTTTATATATTATGTAATTAAGCAGATATATGATAATCTAAATTGTTTCACTTGAACTAAAAATGACATTGCGGAATTCCTTGGTCTGATTGTCTATAGCTAAATACTTTGTGATATCTTACTCTTCTAGGCTTGATATTAAATCTTCTTGACAAAATTGGGCTATGAAACAAGTGTGCTTTCAGCTTTACTCTTTCAAAAGGCCTTTTAATCTCTTTGCATGTTTACACTCAAAGAAAAAGGAAAAGAAAAGGGAATCAATAAAAAGGGGTTGTTAAAAGCAAAGGCCTCAAGTTGTGCGCTTTAGACATGCTTTCCCCTAAAAAGATAAGATGTATTCTTCAAGCATGCCATTCCCTAAAAGACAAGATGTATGCTCTAAGCATCCCACTCCAAGAAAATAAAAGAAGTATGCTTCAAGCATGCCACATACAGTTTATCGTTTTTAAAAAGATTAAATTGGCCTACTAGATTGGAGGTGAAACTACTTGCTCGCCCAGAGTTGCTAGTTGCTTCAGTTTTGAGCCTTGCCTTTTTCTGCTAAGGTCTTGCTTAGTACTTGGCTATAGTTGACTGAATTGAGGTTGAGATGCATGTCATTCCCTAACTTTTTAAAATCACATCAAGTTCATGTATTTTGCATATTATGTGATATACAAGGTTATATGATCGAATGAGCTCATCTTTTCCTATCTTGGCATTGCTTTGTTTCTCCTTTGTGAAATCATTGCTACAGGAAAAATTTTGAACATAAAGTTGTTCTCTCTTTTGTACCCTTGATGAATTCATTGTCAAAGGGGGAGAAGTTTAAGGAAAAAGAAAAAAAGGGAGAAGTTTGGAGAATTGAATTTTGGGAGAAGTTTGGAGAATTTTGAATTTTTTGGTCACATTGCACATTCACACACATTTTTCTTCTTATGAGGAGATTTTTCATATTCTCACCAAGGGAGAGTTTTTACTTTGCATATTGGTCAAAGGGGGAGATTCCTTGGTCCTTTCAAAAATCCTTTTGTGAAGTGAATGCCAAATGTTCAATTCTAAGTGGTGTTGCCAATGTTTTCATCAAGGGAGAGATTGTGAAATCATGTGCTAAAAAATTGGCTTAGAATTGAATTTGCAAATGTGTGTGCATGTGGTTCTTTTGGCGCTGGACTGATTTTCACAAAAATAGTAAGTTTTGCATTGGCGCCGGACCAAATCTGGAAAAAAGTATGTTTCCCATCTGCGCCGGACCGTTTCTCGAGGCTACGCCGAACCAAATTTTTGGTCCGACGTGAATGGGCTTTTGACGATTGTTTTCGCATCTATGCCGGACCAAAGTTTTGGTCCGTCGTGAACAACGATTTGAAGGTCTTTCTTCATGTGTACGCTGGACTGATTTTTGTTTAGTCCGTCGTGAACATGTTTGTGTCGGACCAAGTTTTACAAAAAACAGTAAGCTTCTATGTTATGCCGGACCATGCACGCCGGACCAAATTCTTGGTCCATCATGAACGCATTTTTTAGCGTTGTTTTTTCATATAGTCGTAAACGTGTTTTTGAACATGTTTTCTCTGATTTGAACTGAGACTTTCGCATGTACGCCGGACCAAATATTTGGTCCGTCGTGAGCTGTGCCGGACCGATGTTTGGTCCGGCATGAATGGTTTTTTGCTCGAGGTTGATCTTTGTGATTTTGAAAATTGTTTGGTGATTAATCTGTGGTTATGAAATCTGTTTGAATTTCATAATGTATGTTTTGAACTTATGCAATGCTCGTGTGAGTATTTGCATGGACTAATGTTGAGTCAAGTCGCGGACTTGTGCTCAGAATCATTTTGTTGTTTGTTCATGTGCAGGTATTGCTCGAGGGTGAACGTGGTCGATGACGGGACCGGAACTAGGTTCATGGAGGAACTGAGGTTCGGGACTAGGTTCAAGAGGAACTGAGGTCTTGGTGATCAAGGATGTCATGCAGGACGTTCGGGCTAAGAGAATGGTGCACATACGCGTGCAAGAGTTGTTAGTCATGTGAGTATGGCTGGGTTGCCATACGCATGCAAGAGGGCCAAGTGGAGTTGTGTTGAATACATACTCCTTCTAGGATTAGGAGTGGGACTCCTTCTAGGATTAGAAGTAGGAATTGTATTAAGGACTTTATCTGTTTTTGTCGAATACGAGGCAATTATTTGGTTTTGGTTTAGGGTGAACTTTTAGTAGATCAAAAATTTAGTTTTAACTTCCGCACAATCTTTCACCCCCCTCTGATTGCTATATTCGTATACTTCGATCCTACAGTAATATTGACTTGTTTCTAGTCTAGTATATTTGCATGCATTTACATAGGCATAGCAGTAGAAGTCTCTGGAGTCTTGCACTTAGTGACATTACTAGTGGAGTCTGCATGCATGGAGATGAGTTGGTTACTTCCTAAAGGAGTTCGAGTCTTTGGCGTGTGCGCACCTGATGGCCGAGTGGTGTGGATCATGGGTAGTTGCATGCTGCGTTATGGTGTAATAAGTTGTTAATTTGCGTCAATAAATAACACAAAAAAAGCTCTGGAAGGATGCAGCCGGGCAAAAAAAAAACAGGAAAAAGCTCTTCGATGCATTCTGCTATCCTACTATGTGCATATCCACTGTAAAAGCAATTACGTGAGACTTTAGTCCTAGCCAACAGAACCAGGGGTCTCCCATTTATGGGCTACTTTAATGAAAATCAAAAATCATTTTTTTAGATTTGGGTCTACCTTTGTGATGGATCACAAATACTCTTCTGGCATGATATTTTGGATTGGGAACAACCCCCTTCGTGCTCAATACCCTCAAGTTTTTAATATTGTCCAGTAAAAATAGGCCACAGTGGGCAGTGGCAGAAGTAATGTGTTCTATCGCACTAAATGTGTCTTTTCATAGGGCAATTATGGGACATAATTTAATAGCCTGGCATGTGCTTGTTGCAAAGATTGCTAGGGTGCAATTGTCACCTAAGCGAGATACTTTTCGATGGAACCTTCAGCAGAATGGACAATTTTCTGTTCAGTCAATGTATACATCCTTAATACATCAAAATGTCCCCGTTACAAACTGATAACTGTGGAAGCTTAAGGTACCATTAAAAATCAAAATTTTCCTATGGTACTTACGTTGGGGGTGATTTTAACAAAAGAGAAGCTCAGCAAAAGGAATTGGAATGGTAACAAAAAATGTAGTTTTTGTAACAATGAGGCAACTATTTAACACCTCTTTTTTGACTGCCACTTTGCCCGTTTCGCATGGTGTGCAATACAAGCAGCCTTCAATATGCAACCTCCAAGTAGCATGACCAATTTGTTTGGGAGCTGGTTAATGGGGTTAGAAAAGGATTTAAGGGCTCTCATTTTAGTTGGGGCTACTGCTTTGTATTGAACAATTTGGCTATGTCAAAATGAAGTGGTTTTTGATAGAAAAAATCTTTAATCTAATGCATGTTATTTATATTTGCACTAACTGGTTGCGCTTGTGGTCTGTGCTGCAACGTCAGGAGGATCGGGCGATGATATTTGCGGCATGCAGATCATTGGAGTTTGTGCTTAGGATCTCTACAACAGGCATGAGTGGAGATTCAGTAACAGGCTATTTTTGGCTTGAGATTTTTTATGTCTTGTTATTTACAACTTGATTTGTGTTACGGTATTTGATCTTACCTTTCTGATAGCATTTTGCTGTAATTTTATAATAAACGTTTGGCTGTGTATGCAGAGGTCAGGAATTAAACTTCTATTATCTAAAAAAAGGTCAACCGAGAATAATAGATTAGTCCTGAAATACAATAGTACTAACACCTTAGCTTACTGTTGAGATGAAGACCACACTAGTGGCACGTGGGACAACTAAACTAGCTAGTACAAGAATCAACAACATGCCAATTGCCAAGTTGATTGCTGAATTCTTGTAAAGAAAATGACGGCTGCATCAGAGACGACATTAATCTGATCATGCAGCTAGCCAGGGTTTACAAAATCATTTTGAGCTTGAAAATCGAACTCTGCTCGGCACTGGGTTTTCACGAAAATAGGTCGAAAATCGTCAAAAACCGAAGTGTTTCGAAATCTAACGTTTGAACAAAAAATCAAAAAAGATTAAAAAAAACAAAAACAGGTCGGTTTTCTCGAAAAACCCGTCGACGAGGTGAGCCTTTTGAGCGATCGATTCTTTGAGCGGTTTTCGTCGATTTTCTCGAAAAACCATTCGGTTTTCATCAGTTTTCCACCAGTTTACATCGTATAAAATTTTAATTGAACCGATTTAGGGTTTCGAACCGGCTCGGCACGGTGGTTTTCGACGGTTTTTTGAACCCTGCAGCTAGCAATCGGCTCCTCGATCTGCATCTCCACAGTTGCTAAGGAAAAAAATGACCAGACTGATGATGAATCGAA
Organism: Rhipidocladum racemiflorum; assembly: GCA_036346355.1. Lineage (NCBI taxonomy): Eukaryota > Viridiplantae > Streptophyta > Magnoliopsida > Poales > Poaceae > Rhipidocladum > Rhipidocladum racemiflorum. Next base: position 55,498,378 of record CM070569.1, read on the forward strand.
TCTTGACCAGCTTCTGTAGAATCAAGCGATTACATAAATTTTTGAATTTGATACAACATTTGACCCATATTCACAAAATGATACAACACTTTCACGTATTTACAGAAGACCCACTCATACCCGGAATTTGAAATTCCGCTTTTGAATACCCTGAATTTCAGAAACCGTTTTTCGCGTATTTAGCAAATGAAAAACTGAGTATGCTATACCCGGTTTTTGAAGTACAGGTATTGCCGTATCCGGAACCTCAAAAACCGAATATGAGGGCTATAGCCGGCAACTCAAAAACCAAATATCATCCATGCTGCCGTGGGAGGAGCTCGTGAACTCCAAATCTCGTGAGCTCGTGAACTCCAAATCTCGTGAGCTCGTGAACTCCATATCCCGTAAGAAAAGTCGGTCAGGCCATGCAGCCAAACGCACGGCAGGGCACGTGAACTCCATATCCGGTTTTTGAGTTGCCGGCTATCCCGGGTATTAAAAATAGAATTTTAAATTTCAGATATTAGTGGATTTTTTGTAAATACACAAAAGTATTGTATCGTTTTGTGAATACGGGTGGAATTTGTATCAAATACAAAAATTTTCTGCGATTACCGATCGAGACACACGAAGAAACCGAGCATATACAAAGCTTAGGATCACAGGTCCGCAGGAGCACTGAAGTCTACATGTCCTTCAAGAAGCAAATCACCAATCCATTATGGCAACATATCCAGTGCAATTAAAGTTTTCGTGCAACCACCATGCAACCCTACTAAAAAATGTTTCAAAAAATTCTAAAAAAAATCATGGATGTACATATCAACTTACCCCATCTACGTATAAAATTTCATGATCAAATTCGTCCTATGCAATAAGTTATAAAAAAAAACAAATTTCTAACAAACTTGAATGGGGGCATATCTAGTGCAATCAAAGGTTTGATGCAATCATCGTTCAATCCAACTAAAAAAAATTTCAAAATTTTTTGAAAACAATCATGGATATACATATCAACTTACCCCATCTACGTATAAAATTTCATGATCAAATTCGTTCTATGCTAGAAGTTACAAAAAAGATAAATTTCGGGTGCATTTGAACTGTAAAAGTTTGTCAGAAATTTGTCTTTTTTGTAACTTCTAGCATACGATGAATTTGATTATGAAATTTTATACGTAGATGGGGTAAGTTGAGATGTACATCCATGATTTTTTTCAGGATTTTTTGAATTTTTTTTAGTTGGATTGCACGGTGATTGCACAAAACCTTTGATTGTACTAGATATGCCCCCAACTTGAATAGTTCAAGTGCACCCCAAATTTTTTTTTTGTAACTTCTAGCATATGACGAATTTAATCATGAAATTTTATACATAGATGGGGTAAGTTGAGATGTACATCCATAATTTTTTTCAGGATTTTTTTTTAAAAATTTTAGTAGGATTGCGTTACACGAAAACATTATTGCACTGGATATGTTGCCATCTATTATTACTCGTCGCCAGTGTCACTGTTTGATCCGATGTATACTGTGTGTGAAGTTATCTTTTCTAAAAGTACCTTAATTTACACGATTATTCTGTCGCTGTTCAAACAGCACTGAAAAAACAAATTAAGATGATTATGCGGTGACAAATTAGGACACGGGTGCTACTCACATGTCTACACCTCAACAGTACATGGAGGATTTAAAAAAGACTGAAGCGATGTTGTTTAGGAGAGCTTTAAGTGAGAAAGAGGTGTTTTTATATATTTTTTTAAGTTGTATAAATATTAAAACATAAATGAATATGAGGGGTGTTTTTATATTTTTCTTTTTAAAGTTGTATAAATATTAAAGCATAAATGAAGAGTAGAAGATTATTTATTCTGTCGGTTGCTTTAAAATTTATGTAACTTGTATTGTCTCTATGTATATCTCTGGTCGTGAGTTGTTTTTTCTAATTACATGACTAATATTTTCGATGGCATATATACGAATATCATTTCTATATAGGTGACAGATCTCTATATATGTAACAACGAACTATTATATGCAATTTTGCAATAAGCATGAACAAACCAGTACCCTAGCCTAATTCACATATAAATATCTGAACCAGCAGCAGCCTATGACGTGGTACTAGCTGGCTAATTAATCGCAGAACTGTACGAAAGATCCATGAGCTAGCAGATTCATGTAGCTAGCGGTGCTTCTTCCACTTACACACGGAGGGCGTTGACCACGAGACATGATTCAAAATCGATGAAAATCGTGAATTTTCGCGATTTTAGTCCATATCGCCGCGACCCAATATCAAAAACCGGTCGATAAACCGATCCAATTAAAAAAAATCGAAAATTCAAGAAAAAACGTGTCAAAAACCGGTCGAAAATCGGTGGAAATCGGTCGATTTTCGTCAAAAATCGCTACAAAAATCGATCGCACAAAAAGTTCAACAAGGTCGTCGATTTTCCACGAAAATCAACGATTTTGAATTTTTTTTTCAAAAAAATTTGGTTTTTGAATTTATCCGTTTTTTTACGATTTTTGGCCGATCTTCGACTCGATTTTTGCGATTGTCGAAAATTACTGTTCATCCAAAAATCGCCGGATCGATTTAGTGAACCCTGCCACGATAGCACTAAGAGAAATATTGATCATTTGAGCCAAGGATCAAGATCCATCGAAATCTCGGATTTCGCCCCGCGATTCTAAATCTTTGTGGAATAAAAAAATATATAAAGAAATTAAATTGCTACAGTACACTATGATTTTCGGCGGAATTTTATTGATATTTCACCCTCTCAGACCAAATTTGTCAAGCAATCGACCGAATTTGATATTTTTAAGACTGAATTTGAACCTGAGTACAAGGTAGACCGTAGCTCAGCTGGTTAATTGCTTGCTAGACATACGAGAGTTGGACAAAAATAGTTAAGGTACGTATGTAAAGGGAATTATATGTTCATAATATTGTGCTCAAATAATATGATAAGGGTTGTAGCTCAGGTGGTAGATTCGCTTGCTTCACATACGAGAGATCGAATTTGAGTCCAGCCAAGCGCAATTTTTTGAAAAAAAAAATGTCACGGATATGCTTCAACCAACACCATGAGAGATTAGCAATGTAAGAGCAATTATATGGGATTTATTATTGCTTTTATTCACTGCAGCTAATGATCCTTCTGTTATGAAGGATGTTCCAAATGTGCTACTTGCGTACACCCGTAGGAGACCAGATGTCCTTCCAAGGTGCGTGTTTTCCATTTTGATTTTGTCGGAATGATGTAAACTGCATCTTTTAGGAATTGATGAGGTTGGCTGGATGATAGTATGCTGCCTTATAAACCTCACAGATCAGAATAAATCCATTGTTTTACACTTTTCGTTATGGTCTTCGTACATAGTTCTTGCATATTTTACTTTCTGCTGCTGAATCAATAAGAGCTCTACGATATTACTAGCAATGCGTAGGGTTCGGTGTCTTCTTGTGCTTGGAATAGTGGCGTTGTTCGGTCAAATATCCGTAGCTAATGGAATATTTCCTTTTTCCTGCTCTGTATGCATGTTTCTGTATTTGGAATACAAATGAAAAGCCTTTTTTGGACTACTCTGAGTAAAGTAATGGAGCTAGATTGTTAGGCCAATTCCTCATTTGCTAACTTTCTGCCATTTCTTATCATGGTTAGGCTATCCTTGGAGCATTAGATTTTTGCTCTTTGGCCCATTATATTAGGAACCCTCCATTATAAATGGATCATTAGGTGTTGTTTATTCCTTTCGATAGTTAAATTGTTCTGCGTAGCGAAAACTCCCATTATAGATGGATCATCATGTCCATTATAGAAACTGCTATCTATGTTGCATAGGAACTGTGATGCTTTGACCATTTTTTACCCTGTTTTATTCACAAATTTCTCTATTTTATCTTCGGCAGATGACTGTTCTCATAACCGGCGCAGCGTAGCGATCTACCTAGTGGTATTTAATTATGGTTAGCTTGTGGGCTCAGACTCTACTGAGAATGAACAAAATATTGGTTGCCTAGGATGCAAGAGTGCAACACTATTAATTGAGTTAGAGACCTAAGTGAAACGATAGAGAGCACGCCGTAACGGGACACCATGATTTTAAATGTTCAAAATGGGTTATATTTTTAAAAAAACTTTCAGTTTTAGGGTACATACCTATCTATAGCAATTCAAATGAAACACATACATTTGAAAAAATATACTCGAATTCAAAATTTTGAATGAATTTAGATAACATACTTTGCTGATCAGCACATACCTACAATCAAACTATCATAAAAAGAAAGAAACTCTAGTTCGAATTTCAGTTCAAACTTGTTTGAACTAGTTAGTAAAGTGGTTAAACTCAACAACCTAAAAATTTAAAAAAAAATTGAATGCAAATAAATAGAAAAAATACCCATTTTGAATCATAGTATCCAGGCACCATGGTGCCTCCGTAACTATACTATATATATATCATAAACTCGTGGGAGTAATAGTATATTTCATATGTATATGTTTATATCGCTCTATTTTTTATTCAAACCGTCATTATTCCTTACAAATTAATCATCACCCATTTGTGGGGGGAAATTCAGCAAGGATACATATATAAAACCAATATAAATAAAACAATCACAACAAACTCAAAACAGCTTAGCATGATGGATAAATCGCGATGGCTTAGCAATCATTGTTTATACATGGGCTACATTTAACTTGCACTTAGATCACACATGCATGTCAACAAACAATCAAGTATTTTTTTTCAAATTTCTACAAAATTTCCCCTTTTTCTTTCGAACTGTCGATTTTCCACCGTTTGTCTCGATAATCGGTGGAAATCCACTGAAAATCGCAAAAAGTGTCGATTTTCGTTTCTTTTCTCTCGGTTTTGACCGCACGGTTTAAATTTATCTGAGTTCAATTTTTGTGTGATTTTTAACGATTTTCGCTCTAAAATCAACAATTTTCGTTGGCCCAAGGGTGACGATTTACATCTAACAATCGGTAAGATGAACCTGCTCCTAATGCATGCCGATTTGATCGAGGCTGCTAGCCTGTGCGACACTATCACCGATCCAGTTCTGGAATTCAGATTTCTGTCTCATCCATCGGATCAATAATTTCAGTGCTTGGGCCCTGTTTGTATGCAGTAGTGTCGGTCACCGACCGTACTGCCAAACCTGGTGCATCAGAGATATAGTACTATCAAGTACGACTTGCAGAATTCCAGGAAAAGAGAACCGAGATACATCAAGTATATTTGGACCATGAACAGAGGGGATTGATTAATAAGTAGAGGAATCAGCTGTGTCCCAGTCAAGGGAGGTCGGAAGAGTGATGTTTCTTCTAACATGTCATCAGCAAGTAACAGCAAAGAAATAAGGAAGCGTGTCTTTGCTACAGGAGTACAATGTGCAATGCCAAGCTCTACGCTTGGATCGCATCGATTAACTTCGTTCGTATCCGTGCATGTTTAGGCCTGAGCTGCCTCTCAGATGCTACACCTAAATTTAAAGCAGGTAAGTACGCGCGGTTTCTGCCATTTCATAAACAAAAAAGAAAAGCGGAAGAAGAATGCTATAGGAGAATACGATTTCGGAAGATAAAATTCTCAAGCAATGGAAAGTTTGAAAGCGTCAGCTAGCTTGTATATATATAAAAAAAGTTCTAAATGCATCGCTGTCACTTGGGGCTTGGCCTCCTAGCCAGGCAGCTCAGCTCCAATATATTCGGTTGCTAGTAATATGACAGCTTCTAGGGATAGCTCACATGGTGGAAGCTTATTGCATCATGCAAGAGGTCAGATTCGATCCTTAACAACGCTACCTTTTTTTTTCACATACAAAATCAGCAAAAGAAAAAAGTTGTGTCAAGGGTAGGATTCGACCCCATGACCTAGACTCCTAGAGCAAAGTTCCAGCCGCTTAGACCAACGGGATAAACTCATTTTCTTGCCATGGAAGAGGTGCTTTATTTTATAGTCTCAGATGACCATTTAACGGGATAAACTCATTTTCTTGCCATGGAAGAGCAGTTCGATATTTTATTTAACGTCGGTAAATAAAAAGACATGTATCGTATTGAATTTTAGGTACAAAGTTTCTCGTCAAAAAATTGAGAAACCAAACACAGGTTCTACCGTAGCCCCACCGTCTCTCTATTCCTTTACTGTTTATGCCATGGCAAGCAGAAAAGAAAAGGAAAAGAGGAGAAGATGCGGCACGTAAAACCCACACCTCTACAGTCTTCTCCCTCACCCCACCACCACATTTGTCTGTGTCTGCCATTTTCGTCGCAGGCAAGAACACCTCAACCTTCTTCCACATTCTCTCCTTTCAATCTCCTTCAAAAATCAAGAATGAACCGATGCATATCACACTATCGCATTCCTCATTGCTCAAACATTCCATTTCTAAAAAAAATTCGCATGCATGATCGATCGTTTGAATAGTTTGGAAGGAAGGGAGAAGTGGCAGTTACATTGGCGTCGTTGGTTCTCTTGGCCGAAGCTGCAAAGGTGCTCGGCTTAAAGGCGGCACGCAGGGTGACCGACGTGGCATGAAGCGAGCAGCTCGGCCAGCAGTGGAGTACTTGACGCGGCTACAACGGTCAATAGAGGCTTAGAGACGGTGGCACAGGCGACCGATGGGGGCTGGCTTGGCTTGACTGTGTAGGCGACGGCGAGGCCCAGCGCCGTGGAGTTGTGCGACGAGGATGGCAACGTGGGAAGCCGGCGCGCAGTGCAGAGTAGGGCTCCCGGGGCAGCTCGACACCAGCGACAGCCAGGGCGGCTCGAAGGTGTGGGCAGCGGCCGTGGCGCGACCCGATGTGGAAGCCCAAGGCGCAGCGTGCTGGCAACAGCGCAGTGCGGCCCGTGGCCCGGCGACGCGGAGTGGATGGTGGCTCAACCCATGGTGAGCGCGGCGTGGCCAGCAGCAACCCGAGTCGGCCAGCGCGCAGGGCGGCGTAGGCGCAGCAACCGATGCGAGGGCACCGGTGGTTGGGCACGATGGCCGCATGATGCAGCCTGGCCCGATGATGAGCTACACAGTCGAATACGGATAAAATAAGTTCGGATAATTATCGGAACGGATATTTTTCGAATAATACGCGTAAACACTAAATACAAACGGAGTGATGAGCTACAACGAATATTGTCGATAGGAAACCAACATAAATTGTATAGGACATTGAGAGATCAAGACCGTTAAAACCATACACTTTATAGTAATACACCGAGTCACATCTCATAATTGCACATGTACTGTTGTGCATCATCCATAGAAGTTGCACACTATTCATAGAAGTATACAAAAGTAACAAAGCACATGCATGACACTAAGCATCAGTCAGGCCATTAGGGGCCATGGCCATTAGCCGCCGCCGCCACGACCTGGAGTTGGAGTCTTGGAGATGTGGATTGGATAGGTAGGGACCGGACAGGGAATGAGGGAACTAAATTGGCAGCTAGTCGGCTATGGACCTAGGGTTCCACTTCAACTCAAATCTAGATGGGCCAGCCGATGACATATGGGCCAAGCCGGGCTAAGCTAAAGAGGCGGGAATTCGGATATTATCCGGCGGATAGTATCTGAAAAAATGCTCGGATATTATCCAAGATATCTGTATCCGTATCCGTATCCACGACACTTTATCCGTATCCGATCCATATCCGAACAAAATATCCGGATATCCGAAAAATTATCCGAATCACTATCCAAGACGCTTCGATCGATCGGTCGGAAATTATCCGTACCATTTTCACCCTTAGTGGTAGGCAATGTCCCAAGGTAAGGCGACGTCGGGATTAATTATTCATCCAAATACCTTTATATCAAAATCTAAATAATAAATAATGTGTAAATGATAAAGTAAGATTTTGACAAACAAAACCTAAATTAACTAGGCTCATCAAGTGTACTAACTAATTAGGTCTTTAATCAAGACTAGCAATTCTAAGGACAAGCAAACAATTTAATTCTAAGAATATAAATTGCAACAATGTAGATAAGGAATCGCAAGAAAATACAAAGAGATACACCGATGTTTTATCGTGGTGTTTGGAGACTTGGCGGTCTCCCCTGATCCACGTTGAGGTAAGCCCAAACCATTTTGGATCGGTTCCGTGAATTGAGCACCTGCCTCAAATCCACTAGCGGTAGCTCTTTTCCCCTCCGGGTAGACGAGCTCCGGTCTTCATAACTTTACCGAGAATTCTCACAACCTCCGTTGAGAAGCTCACCATGCACAATGCCTCCACACGCCGTCTAGGCGTTGGCAAACGCCAAGAGTAATAAGTTAAGCCCTCTAGTTTTAACTCCACTAAGTACAACACATGTACAACGGTGATCAACAAGTGCAACACATGCACAACACTCCCCTCAGTGTAACACAAGCACAAGAGGCTCTCAATATGCTCCTAACTACAACATATGTAATTAGGGCTCACTCTTAGCTCAAAAACCAAAATGAAGAAGGCAACATATGCACTTCACTCCCAAAACCTCCTAAAAACACAGCACCGCCAAATGCCAACCCCTAAAGCTCCTTTTATAGCCTCTCATATGAAAACTAACCATTGGGGGATCAGCAAATCCCGCACTACCACCCTCTAAGGCCCGGTAATACTGGCCTCGACCTTGAAGCATCTAGGCGCCTAAAATTATTTGGCTTTGATAATTAATGACAATCATGTTGTGGACTAACAATTCTCTTGAGTTTGTGAGGATAGTTTGGTTCACCTTGAGGCGTAAAGGTTCGTGATCAAAAGTGCAACATCCTAGTTTTTTCTTTTATTGCATTTGTTGAGCTATTTGAATTTTTGGGATTTTTTTTGAAATTTATTTGGATATATTTGGAGTTAATTTGAATTAAGTCTTTTATTGAATTATTTAAATATTTAGAAATTTCATATAAAGTTTTATTAAAAATATTTTATTTGAGTTCAAAATATCTCAAAATATTTTTCAGATTTTTTTTGGAATTTTTTTGGTATTTTTCTTTAATTATTTGAAAACTGGAATTATTTTAAATAGAAAATTCAGTTTTTCCTAAAACCTAGTCGGTCCGAAGCCTAGTGGGCTACGCCGAAGCCCAGCCCGAACCGTACCACCGGCCCAGCCAAACCCTAACCCTAACTGCCTTGGATCTAAACCATTGGATAGTGATCCAACGGTTGCCTTCACACAAGTAAGGCCATGATCGCCGGATTGGGGACGTGTCGACCCCGAATTTGCAAATCCTGACCTCTCAGGTATTCAGACTAGTCCAGAACGCGCTAGTGCACACAAATCAACATCGGTAAATATCACAATCATACCACTGATACTAATAGAGTACTTTATTTAAATAGTCAATCGTTACTTGACCTTATGGTCAAGTCACAATGTAATATTTGCAGTGGCTAAAACTTATTAAGAGAGAAATAATAGCAAATGAAAATCAAATAACTCGTGGCGCCATCCAAGATACCACAGCAATCGACCGGCTCGCCTCTAAGTAGATTTCCTCTTGAGCTCCTCCTCCAAAGCCGTGTAGTCTCCTCTTCAACTGGTGTTGTATTGTGGCAAGGTGAGTACTTGGTACTCAAGAAGTCATGCATGTAATGCAAGCTAATATACTATATGCATGGCTTGGTACAAAGGAATAGCTTAAGGTATATTTGTTGCAAGAAACAAAGATTTGACAAGTAACAACATAAGTAGATTCAAAGCAGAGAAACAAGTATAGCATAAATAACTTTTCAAGGAGTTTAATAAACACCTTCCCATCCTAATCCACATTTCCAACAACATCATTATTAATCCAACCCAACCTTTCAAATCCAAGTTATTTTTGAGAAAATCTAACCTTGACTGTGAATTTTAGCGATGTCCAATACCGCGACACGGCTTATTCTAATAGATTCTACACTCTGGCAGAGGTTATGCACTTTACCCACAAGATACGCCAAACACTACAAAGGCGAAGTTCCTCGTGAACAAAGTCTTCTAAACCTCTAACAATACAAGTGGTCCTCCCGTTATTGCGCACTAACCCTTCCCTTAGCTAAGGCGAAGTCTAGGCTAATCAACCTAGATGGTACTGCACTGGCCTCACCAGACGCCCCCGCATAACTTACACAAAGGGTGTGTGACCTCCGAGGTCCCATGCGTTTATTAGCAACTTAGTCAACTAGGTCCGTCCCATTACTGCATGTGGTTGCACGTTAGACCCGGCCAAAGGCTTGCAAGGTTAAGTCCTTAGGGTGACCAGGCAAGACTACCCAAGAACCAAATCAACATCCCTAATGCCAACCGCCCACCTGATTACTCTTGCCACATGCCCCGGCCGAAACTATTTATCAAACCCCGCTTGATTACCATGCACCACGTGCCATCAACATCACATGATACCTTTCCAAAACAGGTTCAATATATCATTAAGTCAATATTAGCATTTGATTGTCCAAAATCATGTCATGAGCACGAAAGGTGCCCAGCAAAGATACTACAAACGGTCTAAACCCATGTTGGCAAGTTAATAATGTCCAACTAGTAAACCACAACTAGGGGTGACAAGGGGTCATGGCACATACTTAGATAATCAAGGTGTCATACAAGAAATTGGTACTTATCTAATCCCCATTTTTAAATAAAAGTATTTTTCTATTTGAACTTAGCATGCAATAGGTTAAATCAAAATAGATTTCAAAATAGGATCAACATGGTCAAAGCACAACTTGCCTTCAAAAGCACTTGTTCTTGGTCTTGAGTTGATCCTGAGTCAATACTTCTCCTTCGAATCCTTCCGCACTTCAACGCCTACTCAGAAGCGCAAATAGCAAATACACAAATAAACAATAGGCAAAAAGTGTCCAAACATCCAAATAAAATCCATAAACAGAGAGAACATAATTTTATGAATTTTTAGAAACTGGAATCGCCAAATTTGGAGTTAAAACGTTAAAGTTATGATTATTTAAAGTTTAAATAATCAATTAAATAATTTTACAGAGAAAACTTTAGTCCAAAATTAATTAAAATTCATATTTAGGTAGGTCTCAATTTTATACGACTTAGAATTTGAATCACTCAAATCTGAGTTGAAACGCTAAAAGTTATAAGCGCTTGAAGTTTTGAAATTCAAATCAATTATTAAACCGAATTATTAAATCATTTTCTTTTTCGGAAAATCATTTATTATGTCGCCAAGAGGACACGTGGACCAATCGGGTGACGACGCTGCGGGCCTCGGTCCACGGACCCACAAGACGGTTCGCCCGGTCCATCGCGGGCTGGCTTCCATCGTGGGCTCTACCATCGGCTCACTTCGGCCGACAGCGGGTCTTCTCGACACGCCGGCCTCGCTGCCAGCGACGCTGCGGGCGGACGGCGCCGACCGCGACGGCCAGGCTTCCCGACACGTGGCTCAATCTCGCGGATTTGAACATCAACGGCCCGCATTAGATCTCGCTAACGCGCTTGGAAAACAACTCATTGATCTCGACCGCTCGATCTTGATTTAACGGCCAAGATCCACCTACCGCTATGAACGTGGTTCAATCGAAGCCGCTGGATCTAGTTCTAACGGGTTGAGATTAGATCTCAAGATCAACACGTGATTCTTTACCGTGGGTGACGTGGGATTTAATCTCGACCGTGCGATGAAGATCCGACGGTGAGAAGCTTCGCGATCTGCGCACTTCGGCGAGCTCCGCCGCCGCGTTGAGAACGGAAGACCACACCGACGGTGTTTGTGCACGCCCGCCAAGTGGGTGGTCTCTTCGGGTGCGCCTCGGCGGGATTCCGGATCTCGCCTTCGGCGGAAGACGACGACGGCGGCGAAAAACGGCAAGAAACCGCTGGCGACACCTCCTCCAACTAATTCACGGCTCACTGGCCGACGGCGGCGCTTGAGCGGCGTGGTTGGAGCTACGGTGCGCAATGAAACGGGCGATCCCGACACGGTGGCAAGAATAAATAGGGCCTCTGCCGCCCGCGAAACGCGCTGAACTGAGGAGTCCTCTCCGTGGTCGCGCGAGTCCGCTACGACACGGTTGGTGACGTGGCACGCGCACGCCGCTGGATCGAGATCCAACGGCGCCGAAGTTTGGGTCCGGTCGACTCGCGGCTGGCCGCTGGCCTCGCCGGCCTCGCTCGTGACGTGGCTCAATCGCGTGCCATGATCCGATCCAACGGCCACGCCGTTAGGGGTTCCGGCGAGCGGTTCGGTTTGACCACGCGCTGGCTCGGGCCTGCCGACTCGAACTCGAGTCCTGACTCGGGCTGGCCTGATGAACAAGATTTCACCAGTTGAATTTCCAGCATTTAATATTTAAAATAATTCCCAAGTAATTCATTTAATTCATTAAAAATAGCAAAAGACTTTAAAATTCTAAAATTCTGAAAAATACTTTGGATCATTTTGGACTCAAATAAAATATTTCCAGCAAAATTTTATTTGCAAAGTTTAATTCTTTAATTATTTCAAAATGGAATAAATTCAAATAAATTCCAAATAAATCCAAATAAATTCCAGAAAATTCCAAAAATTCACCAAAGTGCCAAATCACACATGAATTTAAGAAAAGCAAAATTTTGGGGTGTTACAGGACGGTTGGACATTCGAGATCTTGCCATATCGCCCTCTTTGTGCCACCTTTGGACTCCACCACTGCCATGAATTGCGCAGCGAAATGTGGGCAGGACGCCATCGCCAAGGGCATTGTGTACCCCCTCAGGCAGCCCGCTTCGTTTCACGCGTCTTGCCCTAGTTTTCGAAGCCAGAGCCGCCGCCATGCACAAGCAATTGCTCGCCGTCGTCTGCTAGCGCCGCCACAGATTTTTCTTGGTTCCGCCGCCGTTGAGCAGCTCCGGCTGTCATTGATCCCGGATTTGGATACCTCACAGCGAGGCGCATCTGGTCCAGGGTCTCACGTCGCCGGAAGGAGGTCAGGACGCTGGTGCCGTGGGTCTTCGTTCTCATCTCCGACCAAGCACTATCGCCGTGCCTCGCCGGAGATTCACGAAGAGCTTCAACTATCTTATCAGAATCCAACCGTCCAGGTAATGCCACGTGGATGCATCTTAGCATCGTGATTGGATCAAATCTGGGCCGTTGCTTTTGGAACGAGCGATCTGGATTTGACCACACCGCGAACCAATGAAAGATCACCGCGTGGCACACGGTAATGTAGGCGTCGCAGCAGCCGCGATGTGGGTTGATGTCATCTGCGATGTCACGATGACACAGATGATGACGTCATACCATAGGGGCCCACCTGTCAGTCTTGGTAGGTTTTGTGGACCGAGGCCACGGTGGACCGAAGGTGGTTCCGTGGATCGGGTCCATACACCAAGGCCACATGGTGCATTCTGATTGGTTTGGATCGGTGCTGACGCAAGCATGACGTCATAGTAGCGAATTTTCAATAGAGAAATAAATAGATTAATTCGGTTTATTATTTTTAATGTATTTTTAAACTTCAAATTGCTCATTCTTGCTCATATGAACTCCGATTGAGGTGATTCCAGAACCTAAAAATTTGTAAAATTGTGCTCTATTTAATGGTGAATTTTATTTATTTTTAGAGTTATGTTGCTATTTTTTTGTATTTATTTATGTATTCATTCGTTTTGCGTAGACATTAAAGTACCCAAAGGTTACGAGGGTGAAGTGCTAACTCAAGAAGCAAGTTCAGAGCGGAATCAAGATCTTTTTCAAGGCAAGTTATGCTTTGATCATGTTGATCCCATGTTTTGAAATTATGTTGTTTTAAATTATGCATGCTAGTTCAACTAAAAACAATTTCAATTTAATTTGGGAATAGTTAAATGACCTATTTGATTATGCCACATTGTCACTATTATTTGTATACCGTGATTCACTTATCACCCTAGGATTGTTGTTTATTAGTTGGAAGCTATTAATTAGCCAACCTGGGTTCCTAGATCGTAGCTAGTATGCTTAGACATGCAACATGTTATTGATATCATTTTGGAAATACAAACTTAATATTGATTAATGGAATATGGAATGTGTTTATGAAATGGTATGATGTTGCCACATGATGATGTTGATATGTAGAAGCCTGTGTGTTTCTGAAATGGAGTAATGGGGATGTACGGTGCAACTCTTGTGTTTGTAGCTACTGAGACCAGACATTTTCATATTCTTCTACCTTAATCTTCTACTGTTGTTTTCATTTGTAGTTCAACTTTGCAATTGCTATACTATGCCAACTCTACTAGTAAGGTGCAAATGAATGAATACCTAACTTTGATGAGTGCAAATGCAGTGCAGCTGTGAATACTTTGTGTTGATGAAGAGGATGCAAAGGTGGTGATGCTTCTCTTGTAGATCTACCCTTGTGCTCCTCCTTTTGTTGCTTCTCTAGCTCCTGGATAAGGGCTCTAGTGGTCTCCTTGTCTCCTAGCTCTTGAGACTTCTAGTGGCCTTCTAGTTCCCTTTTTGCTTGTTCACTGGTGACGTTTGTGTGGCTTGAATGGTTGTTCTTGGGAGGCTTTACTCTAGTGCTCTTTACTAGAAGTTGGCTTGGGATTTGCCTTATAAGCCTGAGGCTTATTGCCTTAGATATGAAGTCTCTGGACATTTGTGTTTCCCCCAAGGGCTGTGAATCTTGCGAGCTGTCCCTTAAGCACAGTACCTTATGTCTATCTCAATTGACTATGCTCTATTTACTATTTGACTGAGGGTAAAAACATTTTCTATCGCGTAATATTTCCAAAATATGAGCATCTATGGTTTAAACAGGTTTGTACATTGCTGAGTGATACTAATAAATCGCAATAGGTGCCGAATTAGCCCCTGGACAATATTTGGTATCTCATCGAGTGATAATTATTTTACCGGGCTGACGGCAATTTCTAACTCAATTTACTTTATGTAATTTCCTTCGGCATTACTACATTATTACCTTTACTAATACAATAATATATTAGACATCTGTAAAATTTTCTTTTACACTTTTTGTAATTAATCAATTTTGTAATCATGTTGTAATTATAATTCAAAATTTTATTTAATTCACTTCTTTCAATTGAGCAGCTCTGTAATACTTACTATATGCATTAAATTAATGTTGCCTGATTGTGTTTAATGGTTGATAATCTTAGTTTAATGATTCAACTTTGGTTAATAAATTTTTATGGTAGTTTTATTATCCTTAGATACCATGAGTATACTACAACTAGGAAAGTTAATGTATACTCGAGGTTTTGTTTCAAAGTAATGATCCTTCATATATGCCAAGACAAAATAGATCAATACTATTGAAACCTCAATATAAAGCATGAACTCCCCCTAGATGTGTGCATCCATGTATATATGGATTTAGAAACATTATGCACATATTTAGGTTAAAGCATTGGAATAGTTTATCCTTTAATTTGAATCCTAAGTATGCATTAAGATAATAGAATAAATTCTGGTGCATACGTTGGGTTTTTCATTTTCCATCCAAATTTGAGACTAATAAGAATAAAGCTCAATAATCATGTTAGTCTCATAATAATTACATTTATCATTAAATAATTATTATTAATCTAAACCAATCATTAAAACTAATGGAGCTTGAACTTACACCCGACCATATGGAAAAAGAAGAGGGAAGGAAAATAAAGAAACAGTGGAGAATGAAGAGAGAAGGAAGGAAGGAGAAGAAAAAAAGAAAGGGGAAAAGAAGATGCTGGTGCTCAGCCGAGAGAAGAAAAGAAAAAAGAAAGAAAAGGAAAAGGAAAAGAAGAGGGGAGAGAGAGAGAGAGAAGCAAAGAGAAAAATTGGGGGCGAAGCTGGATTTTTGACAATGGACCTTATGTCCATTTGTGTGCAATCGAAGAAGGCCTCCGGTGGATTGTTCCCTCTCATTTTTGGCACTTATGGTAAAATTCTATAGTCGACTACATTTTCATATACATAGTTTTTTGTCATACACGTTGCATTTAATTCTAGACCATCGCATATACATGCATGCATGTAGTAAAAGTTAGTCAGATGGCTTACATCCGGTATAGCTACCAATTAGATCTTAATTGCTCAGTGGTATGAGCATGTAGTGCTTTTTACCTCACAAGAATAACATGATGGATGGAGTAAAATATTATTTGTCTATCAATGGATGTCATATTATTTAATTAAGTAGATTGCTAGGTCTAAGGCTAGAATTATTGGAATGCCTTATCATGTGTTATTGGAGTCACACGAAAATTGGATAGTAAGTATTATTTGTTAAACTCATATGAGTTTCCTCTCAAGTCAATTTGGCGGTTGCGAGATTGTCGATGGATGGATTTATTAGATGTATAAATTGGTGGTTGGCTTATGCATTTATGTTGCATCGGTGAAACTTTTTCTCTCAACTTACATATGTACTTAATTATGGTGAATTAATCATAGTAGTGTGTGTATGAATAAATTAGTGATTAGCATATACGGTTAATTTGATGGAATTAGTACCCGCATAATCAATTGGTGATTGTGTGCTATTTGAGCAACACATGTGCAATTGGATTGGATATCTTAAATGATAGTAGATGTGTCATATGTACGTGATGAATATGTGAGTATTCAGGGACTAATTATTTGACCATATACAATTGGATCGGAGTACCATATAAATTGGAAGATGAATTGTAGGTAATAGAATATTAGGCTTACACCATTAGAGGAGCTCTACACCCTTATTATGGATTGACAAATGTACGATTATGCATGGGTCAATCATGGTGGTATAGATATGACTAAATTAGTGGTTTCCATGCATGATAATCCAATAAAATGAGGACATGTATGAGTGATCAGTGGACTATTAGATGATGCGTATTTGATCAGTGATATGTGACTAAATTGATGGATACATACACCTAGATCGATGGATTTTTAATATTTATGATTATGGATTACTGAAATGGGATTGTTACAACTTGATTGTTAACCCTAGTGTAAGGAGTATAGTGAATAGTGTTTTGGGATTGGTCACAGCCTTATGCAATTAATTTAGTGAGTTTTGTATAGTTATTTATTGGATTATAGAAGTGAAATATCATGAGTCTAGTCAATGAGGAGACAGATTAATTGAGTAATCCTTTAATCCATAATTTATGAGATTATGCATAGTAGGCAACCTTAGTGTGGATATTGTGTAGTAAGACATGCATGTCAAATTGATGGATCCCTCATAGATTATCATAGCATTGAATGATATGACTTGTATAGAAGGTGCATGTTCTTTTGAGTGGTTGTCCTAGGAGTTGGGAGTTAGCTCTCACATACTTCTCATATGCATACTTCTCATATGAATCATGCTCGTGGACATGACCTATTGTGTAATGCTTGTATATATATGTTATTTGTACCTGAAGAATAATAACTTTGAATTTATTTGCTTGTATGACATATTAACGTTGGAGTGTACACCCGAATCATGGGACTATATGAGAAGTCCGGGGCTAAGATGATGTAATCGGTACTCAAATCAACCAAAATAAGACCAAGTGTTTAACAATCAAGGCAAGCATCTCTTTTGACCATGTTTATCCTACTATTTCACTTAATTTGTTTTGTTTTACAAATTTATGTATGCATGCAAGTACTTTCTGTAAAATGATTATATTGTGGGTATCGATAGAAATGTCAACGTTGGGTATATTCAATTATACATGCTCATGCTTAGCCATGCTTTAGTTTTAGGAAGAATAAATGAATGGTTGAAACATTTGTTAGGAAATGGGAATTTTGATATGATGGACCAGAGGAGTTACCTTTGCTATTTTGGTATAAAATCAAAACTGAAAAACTAAGTTTTGATGCGGGTGAGTTATTAATATATTCTGAAATGCATGGGTTGGACTTGCACGCAATGTAGGGGGAGTTCTCGCTTAGGTCAATTAAGGACCGAATATAGTGTTGTAAAATCTAAGATATACATGCAACCATAAGTACTATTTATGAGGTGGTTCTAACCTACTACGTTATCTAGGACTAGCTTTGCACATTAGAAGATTGAAATAATATAGGCATTCTGGGTAGGTTTGCTCAAAGGGATTTCCTCGTCGAGGTGTTGGAGCTAAAGCTTGCCGATACAATGGTGTATGCCTTGCTATGGGAGAAAATGGTTATGCAGGGATGGACTGTTATTGTTATTGTGTGAATTTTATTTTTGCTACCATAGCAAGGGTCCAACATCACTGGCTGGTGCAAAGTTAGGTGCAGATGATGTAACGGTTTTATAATAATCTCTCTGTCGCACACCAAAAAAAGTGTGTTAATAGCTTGGCAACAAGAGTTGGTCATGCCTTGTGGGGAAAAATTGTACACCTCTGGAAAGTGTAAATCTTTTCAAAAAAATCGTGCTCGCGATCATGAGAGACTTGGTGCATTGACACTAGTTAGTTTTGAATTTCTATGCAAAAACTTGAGTTGGAAAAATGGTGGGTAGCTATGATGTTATGCCATGCGTATGGCTTGGACTGGATCCTTGATCGCAAAATGGAGGGTTGTGATTTGCTCATATTTATGTTGCATACGTGTTATTTGCATGCTTGACAACTTCTCTTTACAAATTTTGTTTGCAATCTACTACTTGTTATTGTCAAATAAATCTTGCTTTATACAAAACTAAAAAACTGGAAGGATAACCATTCTTTGACATAGCCTTACTTTATGCTTGTATGCATGGAGCCTTCCTATAGATAAACCATGCATTTACTTATATCTGTGATACACTACAAACCGTCTTGAGTACAAATGTGCCCACCATTGCATGTTGATATACTTATTTAGAAGATAAGGAACAAGATTGTCAAACGGTTACCTTTACGCCGTGGGTTTTGACAACATTGACATATTAGGGCCATGGCTGCACTCAGCCCTTTACTGTGGGTTTTCAATTGTTGGTTTGTAAGTTAAACTCTGTGCCAGTGGCATACAGTGCTCTTCATAATTTTAGCCAATATAACATATCTTTCTTTATCTAACCTTTCTTTCGTTATTATAAGGAGATGAGATACAACTTCTGTCTACAACTGAATTTCTGGACAGTTGTGGAAAAAATGATGAGGGCTATTTCAAGTCATGATAGACAAATCTACATATATTATTTTTATGCGAGAGGTGCTTCTATACTTTTTAAAAGTTGCACAAATATTAAAGCATAAATAAAGGGTAGATGGTGATTACTTTCCCTTCACTTTCTTTAAGATTTGTGCAAATTGTATTGGAAAAAAAATCATAGAAGCACTACTCTTTTTATGAATTTAATTTAAATATTTTAAAATATATTCATAGTTAAAATTTCAAAAGTTTAACCGAGTCTATATTTAAAATAATAAATATTTATGGCCAGAGTGAGTATATACATTACAACCTTAATTTCTATGTACCACCTTAATTTCTGCTCGATCCTTGTCTTCCTCCATATCTCCCCTATGTAGCAGTCCTTGTCTCACCCATGCATCTCTCTCCTAGCTAGCTAGCTATATACACCATATATATATGACAGGCATGAGTAAGAGCAAACCTCGTGCCCCAACAAGTCAAGGCTCCCTGTATCACTGAGGCTAGCTAGTCATCTATAGCTATTTCACACGCCACACCACTCCATTTTAGCCAGTACACGGCACTACCTAGTTAGCTTATATACAAGTATATACATGCATGCATTAGCTCCCTTCTCCTTATAGATCTCTCGATCAGGTCTCACCTTAGTACGTTGGTAGAAATGTGCGCTGTTGAGTTGAGCTGAGTCGTCCGGGGCAACTGATCACGCGGTGGGTATAAGGACGGCATGGCAGCAACGGTGACGGCGACGATCAAGGGGATGAGGAAGAGCCTGATATCGAGGACCCTGGAGCGGTGCAAGTCCGGGCTGAGCGCCGGGGCCGCGGCAGGCAGGGCGGCGGCGCCGGTGGCGGGGTTCTTCTCGGTGTACGTGGGGCCGGAGCGGGAGCGCTTCGTGGTGCGCGCCGAGTGCGCCAACCACCCGCTCTTCCGGCGGCTCCTTGACGACGCCGAGCGCGAGTACGGGTACGCGGCGCAGGGGCCCCTCGCGCTGCCGTGCGACGTCGACGCGTTCCTCGACGTCCTGTGGCAGATGGTGCACGAGGACGACGGCGAGGCCGGCCCCGGAGAGATCACGATGGTAGCGGCGGCAACGTCGCCCATATGCGGCCTGCGGAGTAGCGGCAGCAAGAGCCGGGCGGCGGGGTACCGGATGCTGAGCCCGGCGAGGGCGTCCTGGTCGAGGTCTTCTCCCATGGTTTGCAAGAGGAGGTGAGCAGAATGAAATTAAGCATCCAAGTGCTTGATTAATTAATCCAAACCATAATTAACGAGAGTGGCTCTTAATTAGACCGATCATATGTATGTGGTGAGTTGCATAAACTTGATCTATTGTACTGTTCAGAACAGGACACAAGAATCTTTGAGACAATCTTCTGTTTTATTACTTTTTACACTTGCTATTTCTTGCTATGCTTCTTGCTTTCAACTCATTGCTTTACCCCCAGCTTATAAAGCATAGCCCGGAGAACGTGCCTCATATTAACTCAGACTCATCCCGTATTCTACTCGGATACATACTCTGTATATAAGATTAGTTCCAACATTTACTCGCCTAATCTTGTAAACACCTACTTTTAACACAACCCTAACTTGTTCAGGCAGTTGGTCTCCACTACGATTTGCCTAACTTTTATTCGACACAGGATGGAGAACACATCTCAACACTCCCGTACTTAACTTACTTAATTCAATACAGCTAACACACCTCTTCAACGTGCCGGACTCAACTTTGATAGACTCGACTTTGGACGGCGAACATATCTCTTCAACATCCCGAACTCAACTCTCCTACTTCACATAGCGTCAAAGCAACGTTGGTTCATCGTTGTATTGAGCTTCGGCAAGGAGCGTTTTTTTCTCCTCCTTTAGCTTGCGGCACTCTAAAGCCAAATGCCTATAATCATTACAATTATAGCATCTCACTTAGGGCTGGAAAAAAAACTCGAAACTCATGAGTTAAACGAGTACTCGCAAACTCGGTGCGAACTCGTTCCTTAACGAGTCGAGTCGAGCCGTGATTTGAACTCGTTTAGATAACGAGTTAAACGAGCCAATTCGTGAGTTAAACGAGCCAACTCGCGAGTTTAACGAGTTCTCTAAGTTGACAAGTATAGCTATATATGTGTGAGGCGAGGATGATAACACATGGCATACTGTATAATCTCAACACCAATCCTCTTCTCAGATGGCAATATCGAGTTAAACGAGTTTAACGAGCCAACTCGCGAGTTTAACGAGTCCAGCCGAGCTGAGGTTTGAGCTCGTTAAGATAACGAGTCGAGTTGAGATGACTCGTTATATTACCGAGTTTGACCGAGTCGAGCCGAGTCAGCTCTTTATCCACCCCTAATCTCACTGTTGCCTTGTCGAATTTTCGATTCTTGCGGCCTTGTTGACCATCGCCTTTCGAGCCACCGAATGAGCCCTAGCCATCGTACCTTGACAATCATCAGGCCTCCCACTCGGCGTGCATCAGGAGTAGGTGCTCTTCTTCGCCGTCGTCAGATCCCCTAATCTGTTCCTTGTGTGCCTTCAAGCGACCGATCAACTTCTCAATCGTCATCACCTTGAGGTCACCGAACTGCTCAATGGTGGAGATGATTTGTAAGAACTTGCCAGGGATAGCATGAACAAGTTTTCTTACCACATAGCTTTCCTCCATCTTGTCACCAAGTGTTTTGATTTTGTTGACGATCATTGTCGATCGGATGGCAAAATTATCGACCAACTCCGTCTCTGTCATGCGCAGCCCCTCGAACTTAGCAGGGTATGTACCTTTGCCTCCTTCACACGATTAGGCCAAGATGCATCGTCTGCATCGTCTTTAACGTCTCCCATGCAACTTTGGCTATCTCCTTTTCAGCCAGTAGGAAGAGCGTTTCTCCTGGGATGCCTCCGTAGATGGACGCCAAGGCCATCTGACCCTTGCGCACATCGACGTTGCCGTCCACGATCGCTTCCCACAGTCCTTGAGCCCTCATGTACACCTTCATCTTGATTGTCCATGCTACATAATTGCTCTTTGTGAGCATCGGATAATGCAGCGAGACGACAGGACTCTCCTTCGCCATTGCACTTGATGTCGTCTTAGTGTCACCACTTCCCAAAGATTGCGACATCTTCTTGGGCAGCAGATCAAGAAACCAGGCTGATACCAATTGTTGGAACAAGAGACCAGAATCTTTTAGGCAATCTTTTGTTTTATTTCTTCTTTCTTTCTTGCTATGCTTCTTGCTTTCAACTCATTGTGTTACCCAGCTTATAAAGCATAGCCTAGAGAACATGACTCGTATTCAACTCAGACTCACCCTGTGTTCTACTCGGACACATACTCCGTATACAAGATTAGTTCCAACATGTACATATATGCATACAGTTTGCCGATCATTGGTCTCACAATTATACAGGTTGAGATCGATGGATCTAGACATGCACAAAGTTGAAAGAAAGGACTCTATTGTCCAGGATTATTCACCGTGTTAATATATTATAGCCAAAGCCTTCCTAAAAGTATAATTATATTTGGAGGTCCACTTAACACAACGGTTATGTCTACAGTCACAGTTCAAAAGATGACTTATCTTCTTTAGTAGTAAATTGGTCGAGAGCTAATGGCAGAAGGTGAAACTCCTGTATGAGGTTCTTGCCAATGAGAACGTCAACGCCGCGAACATAGCTGACGTTGAGGCAAATGCTAATAGTGGCGAAGCCACCGGGGGTGCCGGGGTGGGCCTGGCACCCCCCAACCGAATTGGGCCAAGACCCCCCCCAAGGACCAGCATCCAGATGCCCAGATCCCATATACCAAATCTCGAAATAAGAATGATAACACCACCGCATTTCACCATTATAAATTTGATGTGTTTAATGTTGCAATTGATCAACAATTGAATAAATTAGAAGATCGATTTGGTGGCCAAACGACAGACCTTTTAGCACTTTGTGTCTCCTTGAATCCAAGACTTGACTCATTTGATATAGAAAAGGTATGCACTCTAGTGGAGAAGTACTATCCTGCAGATTTCTCAAATCAAGAAAGAATGCAATTAGAGTGCCAATTGCCGCATTTTCAACTTGATGTTTGCAACCATCCAGAACTAAAAAATTTATCATCTCTGGCTGATTTAACAAGTGGATTAGTTAAGCTGGGTAAAGATTCTTCTTATCCGATGGTGGATAGGTTGTTGAGATTACTCTTGACTCTCCCTGTGTCAACTGCGACCACCGAGAGAGCCTTTTTAGCTATGAAAATTGCGAAGACACGTCTTCGAAACAAAATGGGAGATGCCTATTTACGGGATTATTTGGTCATTTACATTGAAAGGGACTTAGCAGCAATGATTAGTTCTGATGATATTATTAAGGCCTATGATCTAGCTAATACTCGTAGAGCTAAATTTAACTTAATTGAGATGTAATTTTCTTTGGTTTGGCAAAATAGGTGCTATTTTATTTTACTATTTATGTAATGGAGATTATATATATACGCATCATGGTTAGTGGTGTTGCCTATTTTATCTTGTGTCTTCGCTGGCTTGCCCCCCTAACCTTAAATCCTGGCTTCGCCCCTGAATGCTAAGGCTAGGAACATTCTCATATAAGGACTTAGCCACAGTGAGTATGATCAGATCTGTCACCTATGATCCGATCATCAGATCTGGGTGACCCTCGATGCTTACCATGAGGGTACCATCCAAATCAAGATGGTGAGGCAGGACCAGTACAAGCGTGACTACAATAAATTTGAATAGCACACTGGTGAGAGTCTCGACGAGTGCTTTGCTCAGTTTTCCAAGATCCTTAGCAATCTTTGATCTGTTGGTACCACATACTCTAATTCGGAGAACGCTAGGCACTTTCTGACAGCACTCGATTTGAGAATTTGGGAGATGAAGTTGGTGATTTTAAGGAGCACAGGTCTAAAGAAAAATCTTCGGGTTTTTCGGATTTTCATTGCAGGCTTGTTTGGAGTGTTTTGAGTGGGGAAAAATTTTATTTGGGGTCATTCACCCCCCTGATCGCCATCTCAATTCTTCGATGTTGCAAATTGAAGGGAGGCTGAAGTTGAAGCTGTTGGCACACTACCATTAGCATCAGATAGTGGCTTCACCATTTATTTGAACAATGTTGTTTATGTTCCTATCATGAGGAGAAACCTTATTTCAGTTTCTATATTAGATGATGATGTATTTATTTTTATCTTTGGGAACAGTAAATGTATTGTAAGTTTAATTCTAATAATGTTGGTCTCGTGACTCGACGAGACAAACTCTATATGTTTTCTCTCTCTGAATCTCCTGTGTCAATGAATGTGTGCGATGCCACCAATAAGTGAAACAGAAGTTTAGATGATTAGACTTCATCAAAATTATGGTACTGTCGTTTAGGTCACATTTCAAAGAGGAGAATGGAACATCTCGTTAAGAAAGAGATACTCCACCCTATAGACTTCTTTGACTCAGACCACTGTTTTGATTGTATTAAGGGGAAATATGTAAAACAAATTAAGAAAGGAGTCACACGAAGCACAGAAATCTTAAAATTAATCCACACTGATATATGTGGACCAATTCCTGTAACTTCAATGGATGGGTATGACTCCTTTATCACATTTACTTATGATTTCTCCCGTTATGGTTATATTTTTCCTATTTGTGATTAATCTGAATCACTTGGTAAGTTTAAAATTTTTAAAGCTGAAGTAGAAAATCAATATAATCTAAAGATTAAGGTAGTAAGATCAGATCATGGAGGAGAATATTATGGGAGACATGTTCCTTATGGACGAATTTCTGGTCTATTTGTTAAGTTTCTTTCAAAAAATGGCATAGTAGCCCAATATTCAACACCTGGTGAACCTTAGCAAAATGGAGTAGCTAAAAGACGCAATCGCACCCTTATGGATATGGTGCGTAGCATGATGAGTTACTCCAGTTAACCAATTGGTTTGTGGATTGAAGCATTAAAGACAGCTGCACATATACTTAATCGGGTTCCTAGTAAATCAGTATCTAAGACACCTTATGATTATAGACTGGGAGGAAACCGAATTTAAGATACTTATGTGTGTGGGGTTGTCCTACTGAAGCTAAAGTCTTTAATCCACATATTGAGAAATTAGATACTAAGACAACAAGTTGCCATTTTATTGGATATCGATTTTATTGTCCAGATCGTATCACTAAGTTTGTGGAAACTTGATATGTTGTATTTTTACAGAATGATGAAATCAGTGGGAGCTCAGAGGCTCAAAAAATAGATCTTGAGGAGAGTCGAACTTATGTACCGTTACCGATAATCCAAAAGACTATCCTTCCTATATCTCATACAGTTATACCTCCAGCTGAGAATCCAAGAGTTGAGCCCCCACCTGAGAATTCAGGAATCGACAGTATGACACCTAATGATGAGCCTCCACAGCCCTCTATGATAACTAATGTACCACTAAGGAGATCACAGCAAGACAAAAGATATGCCATCCCGAATGATTATGTTGTATACATGAATAAAGATGTAAATGACATAGTAAAGGTAGATTATCCCACCTCATTTAAGGAGGCTATGATGACTAAGGATTCACCCAAGTTGCTTGAGGCCATGTAGGATGAAATACAGTATATGAGCATTAATGACGTCTGGGGTCTAGTAGAAATTTTTTATGGAGTCAAAACAATAGGTTGTAGATGGGTCTACAAAACTAAGCATGACTCTAAGAAAAATGTCGAAAGATTCAAGGCAAGGCATGTAGCAAAAGGGTTTACACAAAAAGAAGGGATTGATTATGTTGATACTTTCTCTCTAATTTCAAAGAAAGATTCACTAAGAATTGTCATATCGCTTGTTGCTTATTATGATTTAGAGCTACATCAGATGGATGTTAAAACTTCATTCCTTAATGGCGACTTGCATGAGAATATTTACATGGCTCAATCAGGAGGTTTTGTCATGGAAGGCAAGGAATATATGGGATGTAGACTTAAGAAATCCATCTATGGATTAAAACAAGCGTCTAGACAGTGGTACCTTAAGTTTGATGAGATCATAAAAAATTTTGGTTTCAAAGAAAATAAAGTGGACAATTGCATATACATTAAGACAAAGGGGGGCAAATTTGCTATCTTAGTCCTTTATGTGGATGATATCTTATTGGCTAGCAACGATAAGGATATGATCTATGAGACCAAGATATTTCTTTCCACTAATTTTGACATGAAGAATCTTGGTGATGCCTTTTATGTTTTGGGCATTGAGATTCATCGAGATAGGTCCAAAGGAATATTAGGCATATCCCAAATGGCATTGTGACACCTCGGAGTGTCGTATCCTTAATTATTGAACATGATAAGGTTAAGTACAGTATGAGATGTGGAAATAAGGTTAAAACCATAGGAATTGGAGGTTAATAGCTTTTCCGGGCCGTTTCTGGGCTGTTTTCGGGGTTTTGGGCCTTCCCGGGGGAGTTTTGGGCCTTGGTGGCTTTTTTGGAGGATTGAGGAGGACTCTATTGGACTAGAGAGGGTGGGGGCTGGTAAAAGGGCTCCTCCTGCCCTCCCTTGCGTTCACAACCAGCCAAGGTGCGCCCTTGCAGCCTTGGGCGCCTCCCCCACCTCTCCTCCAAGCCCTAGCGCCACCCTCTCCTCTCCCTCTTGTGCGCCCCTAGCCTCCCTTCCTCCACCTCCACACCACCTCCTCCACCCCTTGCTGCCCTAGGGTGGCCTCCCACCCCTGCACCTCGTGGATTCATTCCGTGGAGCGAGGAGCGAGGAGCGAGGAACGTGGAGCGAGGAGCGATCCGCGGAGATTGATTGGAGTTTTGTGCTTCGGGCAAAGGTATGAACATGGGGATCCTTGGGATTGATCTAGGTACTGTTATTAGGATGTTTATGAAGTTTTTAGATCCATTGGAGGCGTTGGTTTGAAGTAATTTGGTTTAGATCTAAACTTGTTCACGTTTCTATTTTCGGGCAGATTGAGCAATCGAGCTAGGGTTCGAGTTTTCATCAATTTAGATTTCGAATCTGACCGTACGGACTTCTAGGAAGTTGTAGATAATTTAATTATCTTTCCGTGGACGTAAAGCAAGTTAATTTCCGATCAGCCGTTTGAAAGTTATGGCTGTTTTACCGAGCGCCTAAAAATCTGTGACGTAATTGGAACAGATCTCGGTAATCTGTAGATTAAACAACTTTAGAGGCCGAATCAGACTTTCCTTATACCTAGAGAAAGTTGGGAAATTTTAGGCTACGCGAGGGTGTACTCGTTTAATTCATTCGGAGTCCCAGAACTCAAGTTATGCCTTTTGTAAGGCTGCTGTCCCGCCGGACAGAACCTCTGTTTTTAGGTTTTACAGTAGTTGGCAATGTCGGGTTAGATGGGGGTTGTGTACTGTTTGGAGGCTATGATTGTGAGTGTGTGATGCCTATGTGCAGGTGGTGTGACCCCGGAAGTGCCCTTCTTCCCGCCAACTCCGCTGCACGTGGTTGAGGCAAGTGTGTTGTGATGGATAGCGAAGTTGTAGGTTGCATGTTGAGATTAGATGGAATTGTTTACATGATATATGTCCACTTGCCATGTGTTAATGAATGATATGATATGATGAGCATGTTTAATATATTATGATGCCATGTGTTAATATGTGAATTAAATATGATAATTGGCATGGTTGCATGCATGTCATGAGATAGGGCGAGGGGTGAGAAAGTCTTAACTAGTCCCAAGGTCGGTGAGAAAGTTATGACTAATCCGAACGCCATTGAGTAAGTCCTATGTCGTGATTCCATCCACGTGGTGTTTGGAAGCGTAGTAGGCACCTCCATCTTCGGATGGAAGGGGAGGAAAGGGCACACCGACGGGTGTGTACTTCCCATACCGGTATGAGGTTCCAGAGGGTCAGAGCATTGCATTACTTCGCATACAAATTGATGATGATATTGATAAGTAATCATGAATGAGATGATATACATGATGGAAGATGTTATTGCCATGTTGTTATGCTTGTTGTCCATTGCAGATGCTTGCCGAAGTTTTCGAACTCACCCTTTGTGTTTTCTTGTTGTTTTAGGTACCATGAGAACGGATGCGGAAAGGGAAATAGTCACACGCCACACGTTGTTTCACCTTAATGTTTCCTCAAGTCTATTCATTTAGTTTGATAATAAATTATGTGATGGTCTTTAAAATTAGGTCTTAGCTTGGTTAATGAGAGTTCTATTGTTTGTTTGACACTTGGAACCTTAAGAGCTTAATGTTAGTCTCTTATTGTCGTTAAGACTTTATTTATTGCTGTTTTAGATGTTTCTCTTATTGCCATATAATGCTATATTGTTGCTGTTCCTTAATTTCATGATAAAGCAAAGGAGGTGCTGCCAAATTTCGGTTTTTAGTCTATGCGCCTTTGCTGGAATTTTATGTTAAATGTGGTATTTAGATGTTGATTAGTTTATGTTTGGTAACATATTCAGGCATAGTAAATGCCGGGTGTTACAAATGGTATCGTGAGCGGGTTGTAGGTCCTGGAATATGTATTTTTAGTGTCATACCTTAAGTTGCAACTAAAATATGATGTGGAATAACTTAGAAACATGGCTTAGGTTCTAACTAAAACCTTGTTATAGGATAGCAACGTTAAAACTTGTAAAAGTGGTATAACTAATCTAAAAATCCGACACACTTGGATGCACAAAGAGGGATGGGTTTTGGTTCATTCATTGCATCGCGCTTTGATTATGGATAAGGAATATGCTTATGATGATGTTTGATCTATGATCTTGATTGTGTGCTTTCGTGTTTGGGTGGTTGTCTGCCTAAAGCAGCCATGCCGAGGGGTAGAGGCCGGGACGCCGTGGCTGGAGTGCGCTAAGTAGGCTCCTGGGAGTTGAGGAGTCTGGTCGGGGTGCCGCTTAATGCTCGTGGGGCCAGCCAGAGAGCTCTCACTGCACGGCCGGGGCGGGGTGCCCGCCGCAAATGAAGATTTAGTTCAGCTCGCAGAGGAGATTCAGAGTCACAGCCGCGCCTCGCTGTTGTGCTCTCCCCTGGCAGCGGGGCTCCCTGTTGTTGCTTCGCCGCACCTGAGCCGAGATGAGTCTCCTGGAGTGGATGTCCCTCCGCCTTGACACTTTCGACGGAGCAGCACGCTAATCCAGCCCGCAGATTGGTCATGTACATGGAGAGGCGCTTTGAGGTCCTAGATTTGACCTGCCCGGTGAGGGACTCGCTTGTGGCTTTTCAACACCAAGGGCCAAGCTGATATCTCGTGGGAGGGGGTTCTGGCCGCTAGGAGCCCCGATTCGGGTCCAAAGTGACTGAGGACTTTGTGGCTCGCCTCCGAGCCAAGTTCCATCCAGAGTCTTTCCTGAGAGGATGGAGCTTATCACCACTCTTTCCCAGTGAAAGAGGCTCTGGCAGAGTATGAGAAGGAGTTCAACAAAGTGGTGCGCTTCAGATCACTGTGGCAAAATTGACGATCGGAGAAAGCTAGGAGGTTCCGTGAGGGGCTTCAAACCAGTGAGTTCAGAGTTGTCATGGGGGCGATCACCTCGTGACTTCGCCTGTGGTGGAGCAAGCGAAGGGCATGGAGCTCGAGTTGGAGCTCTCGGGACAAACTCGTAACCCGGAGGTTCAGTGGGTTCTCTGACAGCGGGGGCCGTAAGAGGACCTTGGTGGAGGAGGTGGGTCCTCTCAACGACCTTCAAGAAGTTCAAGGAGGACAGGCCTCCTCGTGGGCTAAGATGGGGCCGCCACGCTTCTTCATGAGCGATCACTGGCCTGCGTCTCCGGGCAGGCATGAAGTGCTTTATGGCGCGTGGCAGCACCGTGTTTTGTGAGTGTGGTTGGACCGGAGTTGCAACCACCGTGGGCAAGCCCCGCCATATGGGGCGTAGTCTCGCCTGGATGAACCCCGGTAGCATCATCAAGGGGAGTGCCTCTCCTCCCACTCCACGCGCTGCCTTCCAGAGGATCGGTGCACATGATGGCTGCCCTGCTTCAGCCACCCTTTATGCGCGCCACGCGATCGTTCGGGCAGCTGCCTCCAAGCTCCTCCTCGCTTGCCTCACTCCGCCCCAGCCTTTGTTGGGGCATCACCGAGTCCGGCTCTTCGTCTCCGGCGCCACCAGAGGGGACGCTTTGTCGACCGCCGAGTCACCGGCATCCAGAGGTGGTTTCGTGTACTGCCTGTGGATTCCGTTGATGCCTTTGTTCTATTTGATTCCGAGCATCCTACTCTTTTGTGTCAGTTTGAGTTTGCTAGTAGAGCTAAGTTGGGAGTTCAAATGGATTTCTCGAGTCCGTGTTAGTCGGGCTTCTCCGGGGTTGATTGCTAGTTCTTTGGTTTGCCCTCGGTTGCACCATTGCCATTGATGATGAGGTTTTCTTTGCCAATCTCATGGTGATCCAGCTTGGCTCCTTTTGATGTCATTTTTGGGCATGGACTGGCCGTGACCGCATCGCGGCTAAGATCTGCTGTTTCTGGAAGACGCTTTCTTTGCAGTTCTGGCCCGGAAGAGTTGACCTTCAGGGTGGTATACCCTCCGGGCCTCCATCTTTGCTTTGACTAGTTTGTTTTCTGCCTGCCGCTGAGGTCATGGGTTTCTCATGACTTTGTCTCGAGAAACCATCTTCTCGCCTCCCATTGAGCAGATTTCTGTAGTGAAGGAGTTCGTTGATGTGTTCCCGACGAAGTTGCCTGTCTACCTCCTCGTGAGGAATGGAGTTTCAGATTGATCTTGTTCCTCGCACTCGACCTATTTCTATCTCTCCATACCGCTGGCTCGCCCTTTTCAAGACGAGTTGAAGAAGCGCTTGGAGGATCTGCTGGCCAAGGGCTTCATTCTGTGAAGGTCGCCATACGGGAGCACTCCGCCCCTTCGCCTCAAGAAGGATGGAAGCTGGCGATGTGCATTGATTATCGTGTTTTTAATCAAGTGACAATAAAAACAAGTATCCTTTGCCTTCGCATCGAGGATTCGCTTGACAATCAAGTGGAGCAAAGGTGTTCTCAAGATTGATCTTTCATGGTATAATCGATCCGTGTGAGGGAGCAGACATTGAGAAGATCGCTTCTCCACTAGGTATGGGCATTATGAATTTAAAGTTATGTCTTTTGGACTAACTAATGCTCCTCGCCGTTTTTATGGAGGCATGAACAAGAGGCTACACAAGTACCTTGATGAGTTTGTGGTAGTGTTCATCGATGACATTCTCGATTTACTCTAAATCGTAAGAGGAGCATGAGCGACACTTGAGGCTTAGCCGAAAATTTTCGAGGGGGAATCACCTTTGCTAAGCTGAAAAGTGCGAGTTCGGATTTCAAGTGGGTTTTCTTGGCCACATCATCAATCCGTAGGGCATATCTCAGAGATCCTAGCAAAGTCTCATGAGGTTTTGGATTGGAAGAGGCCTTCCAATGTCAAAGAGGTGCGAGTTTCTTGGGTTGGCTGGCTACTATCGGCTGCTTTGTGCAGATTTCTATCATTGCCAAGCCACTTTCACAAATTGACTCGTAAAGGGATGAAATTCCAAGGATCGCAGAGTGTGAGCACAAACTTCTCAGACATTGAAGGAGAAGTTAGTGATCGCCCTCGTTTACCCTTCCGAAAGGGAAGCGCTCAACGTTTATTCCGATGCTTCTCGATTGGGACTTGGGTGTGTGCTCATGCAAGAGGGCAAGGTGATTGCTTATGCTTCGAGGCAGCTGGAAAAGCATGAGCAAAATTATCCCACGATGATCTTGAGCTAGCCGTGGTGTTTGCATTGAAGATATGGAGGCATTACTGTGACGGGTGAGTCTTGTGATATTTTCATCGATCACAAGAGCCTCAAGTACATCTTTACTCGTAAAGATTTGAACTTGAGGCAAAGGGGAGGTGGCTAGAGTTGATAAAGGATTATGACATCACTATCCGGATCATCCGGGAAGGCAAATGTGGCCGATGTTTAGTCGCAAGACAATGCCTCCTGCTGTTGATTGTCTTGTTGCTGATTTTGAGCGCTTGGGAGTCTCCACGCTTATGGGACCGCGTGCTGAAACTCAAATGATTCTGAGTCGGCCGATTCTCGAAGCAGGCAGAGGCACAACAAAGATGATCGCTTGCTCCAAAGTGAGGAAACGCTTTGAGGATGGCAAGTCGAGACTTTACTGTTGATGATGGGAGCCTTGAGGTTTCTGTGGCCGATCAGTGCGTGCCCCAAAAATCTCAAGTGAAAGAAGACATCCTGAAGAAGCTCATATCGCACCAGACACGGTCCATCCTGAGAGACCAAGATGTACAGTGGACTTGAAGAAGAATTTCTCGTGGAAAAGGATGAGAGTGGATATTGCCAAGTATGTGGTGTCTTGTGGATTTGCTAAGATCAAAGCTGAGCATAAGCGCCCCTCGGCTCATTCATACCTTTGGAGATTCTCGTGGTGGCCATGGGATGACATCTCCATGGATTTTGTGGTTGGTTTACCTCGCTTCTCCACGAGGAAGGATGCTGTTTGGGTTGTGGTGGACCGCTCTCAAAGAAGTCTCACAAGATTTTCATTCCCATCCGCACGACTAATTCAAGCGAGCGAGTTGGCTCCCATCTATGTAAAAGGGAGATCGTGAGATTGCATGGTGTACCCAAGACCATTATCTCTGATCGGGATGGTTCGCCTCCAAGTTTCGGAGAGTTTGCAGAGTGCTTTGGGGGTACGCACCGCCTTAATTACCGCTTTTCACCCTCGTGACAGATGGGCGTACCGAGCGCACTATCCAAACTTTGGAGGACATGCTCAGTGGCCTGGTGATGGCTTGGAAGGGTAGTCGAAGACCATTTGCCCCTTGCAGAGTTTGCTTACAATAACAGTTATCATTCCAAAGATCCTGGCCCTGGCTTCCTTATGAGGTGTCAGATGGCCAAGTGCAGATCGCCACTTTGTTGGGATGTCAGGGCGCAGAGAGCTATTTTGACTGATTGGTGCAGCAGATCGTTGATCGTGTGTTGAGGTTCGCAGAACCTTATCGCAGCACGAGCGCATGTAAAAGCTATGTCGTCATGTGAGGCGGCGAGACTTGGAGTTTGAGGTGGGTGATAACGCATTTTGCGAAAGTATCTCCACCAAGGGTGTAAGGCTTGGCATGAAAGGAAAGCTCACCCAAGGTATGTTGGGCCTTTTCCTATCCTCGCCCGAAGTTGGCAGTTGGCCTATCGCCTAGAGCTACCGAATCCATGCAAGGTGTGCATAATGTGTTCCATGTCTCGATGTTGAGGAAATACTTGCATGATCCGAGATGGTGGTTCCGTTGGAACCATTAGTGCTTCAAGCAGGACCTCACCTTCGAGTCCCGGCCCCGTGGAAATTCCGGGGACTTCAGAGCGTTTAGTGATGAAGAACAGGACGCCTTAAGTTTGTCAAGGTCCCGGTGGTCACATCGCATCGAGAGAGAAGCGACTTGGGAGCCGGAATCTCGTGATGCGCGAAGTATCCCTAACTTTTCGCCTCAGCGTGATGTGAAAGCCTAGCTGTCTTTTGGTTTTGGCTGGTTTCGTGTTGACAGCGCTAGATTCGAGGTCAATCCTGTTGAAGGGAAGAATGTGACACCTGAGTGTCGATCCTTAATTATTGAACATGATAAGGTTAAGTACATGTATGAGATGTGAAATAAGGTTAAAACCATAGAATTGGAGGTTAATAGCTTTTCCGGCCGCTTCGGCTGTTTTCGGGTTTTGGGCCTTCCTGGAGTTTTGGGCCTTGGTAGGCTTTGGAGGGATTGAGGAGGACTCTTATTGACTAGAGAGGGTGTGGGGGCTGGTAAAAGGGCCTCCTGCCCTCCCTCATGCTCACAACCAGCCAGGTGCGCCTTGCAGCCTTGGGCGCCTCCCCACCTCCTCCTCCAAGCCCTAGCCGCCACCCTCTCCCTCTCCTCTTGTGCGCCTCTAGCCTCCCCCTTCCTCCACCTCCACACCACCTCCCTCCACCCCTTGCTGCCCTAGGGTGGCCTCCCACCCCTGCACCTCGTGGATTCATTCCGTGAGCGAGGAGCGAGGAGCGAGGAACGTGGAGCGAGGAGCCATCCAAGCTGGAGATTGATTTGGAGTTTTGTGCTTCGGGCAAAGGTATGAACATGGGGATCCTTGGGATTGACTCTAGGTACTGTTATTAGGATGTTTATGAAGTTTTTAGATCCATTGGAGGCGTTGGTTTGAAGTAATTTGGTTTAGATCTAAACTTGTCCACGTTTCTATTTTCGGGCAGATTGAGCAATCGAGCTAGGTTCGAGTTTTCATCAATTTAGATTTCGAATCTGACCGTACGGACTTCTAGGAAGTTGTAGATAATTTAATTATCTTTCCGTGGACGTAAAGCAAGTTAATTTCGATCAGCCGTTTGAAAGTTATGGCTGTTTTACCGAGCGCCTAAAAATCTGTGATTTAATTGAACAGATCTCGGTAATCTGTAGATTAAACAACTTTAGAGGCCGAATCAGACTTTCCTTATACCTAGAGAAAGTTGGGAAATTTTAGGCTACGCGAGGGTGTACTCGTTGCTTAATTCATTCGGAGTCCCAGAACTCAAGTTATGCCTTTGTAAGGCTGCTGTCCCGGGACAGAACCTCTGTTTTTAGGTTTTGCGAGTAGTTGGCAATGTCGGGTTAGATGGGGGTTGTGTACTGTTTGGAGGCTATGATTGTGAGTGTGTGATGCCTATGTGCAGGTGGTGTGACCTCGGAAGTGCTCCTCTTCTTCCCGCCAATCCGCTGCACGTGGTTGAGGCAAGTGTGTTGTGATGGATAGCGAAAGTTGTAGGTTGCATGTTGAGATTAGAAGGAATTGTTTACATGATATATGTCCACTTGCCATGTGTTAATGAATGATATGATATGATGAGCATGTTTAACATATTATGATGCCATGTGTTAATATGTGAATTAAAGATGATAATTGGCATGGTTGCATGCATGTCATGAGATAGGGCGAGTGTGAGAAAGTCTTAACTAGTCCCGGCAAGGTCGGCGAGAAAGTTATGACTAATCCGGAACGCCATTGAGTAAGTCCTATGTCGTGATTCCATCCACGTGGTGTTTGGAAGCGAGTAGGCACCTCCATCTTCGGATGGAAGGGAGGAAAGGGTACACCGACGGTGTGTACTTCCCATACCGCATGAGGTTCCAAAGGGTCGTACATTGCATTACTGCATACAAATTGATGATGATATTGATAAGTAATCATGAATGAGATGATATACATGATGGAAGATGTTATTGCCATGTTGTTATGCTTGTTGTCCATTGCGAGTATGCTTTGCCGAAGCTTTGAACTCACCCTTGTGTTTTCTTGTTGTTTTAGGTACCATGAGAACGGCATGGAAAGGGAAATAGTCACACGCCACACGTTGTTTCACCTTAATGTTTCAAGTCTATTCATTTAGTTTGATAATAAATTATGCGTGTGATGGTCTTTAAAATTAGGTCTTAGCTTGGCTAATGAGAGTTCTATTGTTTGTTTGACACTTGGAACCTTAAGAGCTTAATGTTAGTCTCTTATTGTCGCAAGACTTTATTTATTGCTGTTTTAGATGTTTCTCTTATTGCCATATAATGCTATATTGTTGCTGTTCCTTTAATTTCATGATAAAGCAAAGGAAGTAAGCCATTAAATTTCAGTTTTTAGTCTATGCGCCTTTGCTGGAATTTTATGTTAAATGTGGTATTTAGATGTTGATTAGCTTATGTTTGGTAACATTCAGGCATAGTAAATGCCGGGGTGTTACAGGCATACATTGATAGAGTGCTTAAGAGATATAATATGCATAACTACTTTACCACGCCTACTCCTATCGTTAAGGGTGATAAGTTTGGAACATTTTAATGTCAAAGGAATCAATTATAAACTGATCAGATGAAGGAGATTCCTTACACTTCAGCTGTCGGAAGCATTATGTATGCTCAAGTTTGTACTCGTCATGATTTAACATTCGTAAACGGGATACTTGGCAGATATCAATCAAATCCAGGGTTGGACCACTGGAAAGCCGTTAAGAAAGCTTTGCGTTATATGCAAGGCAATAAGCATTTCATGCTCACATATAAGAAGTCTAATACCCTTGAGGTTGTGGGTTATTCAGACGTTGACTTTGCAGGTTGTGTTGATACTAAGAAATCCACATCAAATTATATCTTCACACTTGCGGGAGGAGCCATTTCATAGAAAAGCTCCAAACAATCCCTTATTGCATCATCAACAATGCAGGCCGAGTTTGTGGATGTTATGAGGCTACTGGGCAGGCTGTATGGCTTAAGAATTTTATCCTGAGATTAAGAGTGGCGGACAACATTTCTAAACTAATTCCTATATACTGCGATAATATGACCACAGTTTTCTATTCAAGTAACAACAAGTCAAATGGTGCTACCAAACACATTGACATTAAGTATCATGTCGTGAAAGATAGAATCCATGATCAAACAATTGATGTAAACATATAATTACTAAGTCTATGCTTGCAGATCCGCTTGCTAAAGACTTACCACCTAGTCTCTTTCGAGAGCATATTGCCGGCATGGGTTTATTGGAAAGCCTTTGATTCTGAAAATAAGGATCATGAGAATAAAACCAACTCCCATTATGAATAAGTAATTATCCTATCGAGATAAAACTGTACACTATAGAAATTGGGGTTTCATTGGTGTCTTTATTAACCGTTGTAATACTTTATCTTGGTGTAATGCTCTGTTGAGTGTGGATTTATGATATTAGCCTTTTGATCAAGTGGGAGAATGTCAGTGTTGATCTCGGTTTGGGCTAGCAAACAGCTCGAAAAATTCGGATCTAAGGGCCACCACTATGTCTATTGAGGTGCTTTGATCGGGAGCACACCAAATCAATTAATTTTAGTCCTGGCATTTGGCTAGATAAAAAGGGGAGAGACTGGCATTCATTTTAGCGAAATTAATCTGAGTTTTGTCTCTCTCTCTCGACACCCATCCGATCTAAGATTCCTAACGTAAGGCTACGGAAGGTCCTTACTACCACTCTCTCAGCACGTTGCAGGCCCCCTCATTGCAACGCCGGTGGCCTTGAAGCAGTAGACGGTCTGCACGATGATGGCGATGTTCTGGTCGAGGTTGGAGAGGTGGTACTGTGGTAGAGCCCCTAGGGCGTCTCCTGTGCCGCGCCGGGGCTACCAGCTATGGCTCCCCTTGCTCGATGTTCAGCTCGAGCACGTCCGTTTCTTGCACCTGTATGTACGTAGACATGTAGGAATTAGTATACTAGTATTGCAAGTGAGAAATGGTGAGAATTTGACGAGCAAATGGATGAGCATTGCATTACCATTGTCGGATCAGTGCTAGATACTGACGAACTCCGAGCAAGCGTGTGTAAGAGAGCAAGGAGGAAGGGCTAAGGGAGAGCAGCAGGGCTTCTCCTCTTTCTAGGCTACCTTTCTTCTGCGTGTGCAGTAGTTGGTTGGGACATTTGGATGGAGTGAGCAGCCCACTGGCGCTGTTGCTGAACCAAAACGCCACCAGCATTAACAGATTGATAAAACCGTGCTGCGAAAACAAGCCATATATTAGTCATGGTGCCCGAAACAATGTAAATGCAATGTGCCAAGCACAAGAATGCAAGCTGTTATGTCAGTTGCACTTTGTTTTCTTGAGAATCACCATGGGAAAAAGGCATATATTAGCAAACTGAATGGATTAGCCAGACGGTAGACCACCTAACATGATATTCTAGATTCCAGAGATGGTAGTTTTCTGATCTTGTCTGCCTAAACATGCAAATGATTCAAGGTATTCCTTCATGTAGTATATATAAAACACAGAATTTTTTTTCGACAAATTGTAGCTCATCACCGACATATCAAGTTTCTCTGTAGCTTTGAGAATCCATGAAGGCAGCACTACTAACCTGAAAAACCTGTAGACTGAGAAAACCAGTCGTTCCAGGAATTGCAGAATAAACAAAATAAATCCCCAAGCCCCTGGGAGAAAAATTGATGCATAGACGTCGTTTTGCGCTGATGCAGGGCCAGCTAATTTAGACAGCAACATTAGTGGATCTCATTGTTATGATATGGTTAGAATCCATGTCCCGGTATGGAAGGACTCTATTTATTGATGCGCGAATCTGAGTTAATCTTTAGGGGTTATCTACTATATATAAGGTATTGCTTTGTACAAAAAAATTCAATCTAATAAAGAGATAGAACTTTGCCCCTACAATGTGTGTCCTTATTCTTATGCTTCTACTTTTGTTCGTGTGATCTTGCTGGCATACGGTTCGGGCATTTCGGCCCAATGGGCCAAATTACCCTGGCTGCCACATTTATAGGGCAAGTGTTTCGGGCATTTCGGCCCAATGGGCCAAATTACCCGTTCGACTAGACCAACCCAGCTTTTTTCCAAAAAAAAAAAAGAAAAGGGAATTTTACAGTTATGCCTTCAAAATTTACTATTTTTCATAAATTAGTAATAAATCCTGAAATTTGATATTTAACCTAGGAAATTAGTTTTCTATGCTTTTGAACTTCCATAAATTTTGGCAAATTTGATTTTTAGCACACATTGAAAGTTCCATGCCCTGGGTTTATTTTCTAGATTTTTTCATATTTAATATGTGCAAAATTAATTTTTCTGTTGTTAAGTAATTTGAAAATTGCTTAATATTAACAGAAAATTATGGAAATTACTAGAAAATTCTGAAAATTTATGGATGACACATTTAGAATATTTTTGCTCTCAAATTATTTTCTTAGCATCATTCCATCTTTAATGTGTATTGGGATTTATTTTTCTGATGTTAAGTAATTCTGAAAACTGCTTAGTAATCGATAGAAAATCACGAAAATTCTAGGAAAATTCTAAAAAATTCTAGATAGAATTTTGTGAGCCTTGTGTCTCTGAATTTCTTGTCCTAGCATAATTCCATATTGAAATTTATTTTCTGCTATTTAGTAATTCTAAAAATTGCTTAAATAATTAGCAAAAAAACTATGGAAATTGCTAGAAAAATTCTGGAAAATTTTAGATAATTATCTACTAAATAGATATAGACCAAGCTTTACTGATTGAATGGTGAGCATGCAATATATTGATTTTACCAGTAGTAAAAGACATTTTTGCAAAGATAAAAATAGGATATGTCAGACATCGCTTAGAGGAAATTTGTTGTGCTTACCTTGAAAGGTAACAACTAACTTACCCGGGCATTGAATAATAGGATTAATTTGAATAGCTCAACTTTCAAAGCTGCTTATTTCTAGCCTGAAGCTGGTATCTCTGCTCTTCCGTAAGCCGCCATGTGTACGACATTGCATTTCCTAAGATTTCATTTTCATACGGACCTGAAGGTCATATATTTTGATGAAAGAGGACCAGCTAGTATTTTTTAATTCCCTGAAGGAAAAAATATAACTAGCAAAGATACGTCCTGTTGCCAGAAGTACAACACAAATGGACCCTCCTGCGCTCTCAAGAATTTAAAGACTGTAGCAGTAGATAACTTTGCCGTGCACAGCTTGTCACTGAACTAACATTAAGTAACCAGAAAGTTACTAATACTAAAAATGATCAACAAGACATTATGCACCTTTCACCCCAATAATGAGGATGTTGCTGTAATAGTATCATCATGCCAAGTACTAGAAGTACTCCGAACTTACATGTATTTTGCTAGAAACAGAAAAACGTGATGAACTCCTGGTGAAGAATCATCACGTACTTCCCAATGGGAGTTGTGTAATGATCGAAGCACATGCAAATGCTCGGTAGGCTAACAATAGCCATGGTCGCAGAAAGGGACAAAGGAATAAAGTGGATAAATGGAAGTATGGCAAATCAGATGGGAAAGAGGCAATTTTTAGTGGTAAGTAAAGTTAACGGGCCAAGGGGCTTCCAAAAGCAAGACTTAGCTAAATAAAGCTGCAAACCCTGAATGACCCTGTTTTACGTATGAATGCACTGGCCATTAGTCGTGCAACTATCACATCCCGAAGCATATGGTAGACCTTTACACAAAATCCACTAGAAAAGTCAATAAGACCTGGGTAAATAATGTTATATCAGACTTCACCGTACGACCTGTTGTTGACACGGATGCTGAAAGGTATAACGATATAGTTCTTAAAATTATTGAGTTCGAGAAGTTTCAGAAGGACGTATATGACTCTTATAGAGACTTAGATTAGTCTTCTAAGTATTCCTTCACTTTGCTAATCGATGTCACATGTTCCTTATAAGTCTCCTCATCAGTTTAGTCTTAGTTCCTGAATGAACATTTGGTCTATGCTCCTGTTGAGCGATTATCATTTAAAATTAAATAAATGTCTATTTCCCAGATATTTGATTAATTGTGCTACGTTTGTTTTATATTCTATAATTTTTTCATGATGCAACAATTCCCGGATTATTAAGTCATACTTTTAAATATAGAACAAAGTATAATCCAATGACGGAGGAACTATCTAGAAGACAGTTATACCACACTAAGTGATTTCAAAATATTATGACTATCGCCAGAAGCGATGCTCTTATAGTTGGCACTGAATGAATGCCGTATTATACCCTGAGTCCAGTCGTACTCACTTAAATTTTAAAGATATTGGTTTGGACGGTTTCCATATGCAGACAAAGAAAGAGGAAGGTACATAATACCTACTTATGACTGATATTAATGGGTGTAATAAATGTGTGGTTGAAAACTGCTTTCGAATTATACTATGCACAAATAAAACCTGAAGTTTATGTTGCGATGAAAACCCATAAATATTCAAGATCTTGCAAATCGACTAGGTTATTCTAAGTTAAATATTACGAGAAGAAAAACAATTAATAAATCTACTGGCCATAGCATAAAGACTTTCCTAGACTTGAAGATTTATTATACCTTATTTGTGCTATAGGAAAGCTTATAGTTAGATCTTCTTACCTAAAAGTTAGGAAATAATCACTGTGATTTCTGTGGACCCTTCAGCCCCTGTTGGGCCCATTTTCAAATATTTTATGATACTGATAAAATGTTTCTACCAATTGGTCATACGTATGTCTCTTATCTACTCGGAATTATGCCTTTGCAAAATTAATTGCCCAAATAATTAAGTTAAGAGCCTCCTTTTCAGAACAAAGGATTAAGTCTATTCGAATGGACAATGCTAGTGAGTTTATCTCAAAGTATATAATGATTATTGTATAGCTCTAGGCATTAATGTAAAGCATTTTGTACTCTATATCCACACCCAAAATGGCCTTGCAAAGTCATTAATTAAGTGAATAAAACTTATTGCTTAGCCACTCTCGCAAGATAGAAGGCTACCCACCAGCTGTTGGGGCCATGCAGTGTTGCATGCTGCTGTATTAATTCAACTCAGACCAACTATGCATCATAAAATTTTCCCATTGCAGATAGTACATAGGACCTCACCACAGCGTACCACCATGGGACTTCACCAGAAATTGAGAATCTATGTAGGTTATGAATCTCCGTCAATTATTGAATACCCAAGAGCCTATGACAGGGGATCTGTACACGGCTCAGTATGCTGATTATACTAACGACGTTTTTCTGCATTAGGCGGAAATAAGTACCACCTTAAATAATGCCTAGTCCTCATATCCACGCACTAAAGCAATCGAACTTGAAGTTCGAAAAGTAACAAATATGCAACAAATAAGCTAATAATCTGCCAAATGCCTTCACTGATCATAAGGGAGTGGAAAGATCTCATATACCTACAGTATATGCACTTGAAAGAGTGAAAATATCCTAGAAGGATATTGAACACACTCTTGACCCTCATGATAAAATGAGGAGGAGGCCCCCAGGTGCATGGGACTCAATTCTGCGGAGACGTTCGCAGAAGTAGAGAACCGAAGCAATGAGAACACTACCTGTGATAGTGGAAGAAGCTCAATCTGATGTTGAGAAAATCCCTGAAGTGAGCCATCCAGAAGATGGTAATATCCCTGAAGTGAACCATCTCGAAGATGAAAACTCCAGCATATATTTGCGCGCACAATCCAATGTTGGAAAGTCGGAACACCTAGACTCCATCGTTGTGGAAAATCATGAGGAGCTGAAAGAAATTAATGAAGAAATATCCTTGAAGTGATGCAAGAGAATTGTATAAAAGGAAAGACTACAATTGTCGACATATTTCGCCTCTAAAATTACTAAAAGCTATATCCATAACCAAAATCCATGGCAGAGTGCCAGAAGCGCTCATATAGGGTCAAATGAAAAAAACAATTGAGGCAGCGCTCACTTAATAAGAGGAAAGTTCTTGATCCCGTCGACCGAACATCTTCTAGAAGTGTTCCTTATAGGATCAAATAGATTTTTTATCTGAAAGAGAAATGAAAATATCTAGGTGATGAGATATAAAGCGAGGCTTGTAGCTAGGGATGAAAACGGGTCAGATATGGATGAATATTGCTCTTCTCGTATCCTAACCCATATTTTTCTCGGATTCAGAATCGGACACAGGCTAGCCGGATATGGATACGAATCCGGGTTATTCGGGATACGAATACGGGACGGGTATGTGACGGATTCGAATCAAAAACGGATAAAGATATACGGATAATGCACGCATATATAAAGTAATATATGTTGAATTAAACCATACGAGTACATGACTACAGTAGTAAGTTATATATCAATCAAACCTAATAAACGCCATAGAAAGAATGGGAGAATTGATGATTTGCCCTATTTTAGTTGTTGCAATTGATCATTTGCCCCATATGTCTCACTGACATGTGGCCCTAGGACCCGCATATTAGTAAGACAACATGGGGCAAATGATCAATGGCACATGTAAATGAGGGCAAATCATCAATTATTTCTAGAAAGAATATGCTACTTTAGGATCAATAGAACCATCTAATTGCCAATATAAATGGGCTAATATTGAAAAAAATGTGACAAAATGGGCTGAATGTTGCTGATATCCGAATAGGAAATATCCGGATATCCGATACGAATATCTGAATATCTAGATCACGTCCCGTATTTACCGGATATTGGCTGCTCCGTATCCGATCCCGTATCCGAATTAAAGTATCCAGATCCTGACCTGAATCCGGCCAGATAATAAAATCCGATCCCAACCGGATTTGGTCCCGGATCGGGCGGGAATATCCGATCCCATTTTCATCCCTACTTGTAGCACAAGGGTTCACGCAGAGACCCATCATCAATTACGATGAAACCTGTTCTCTAGTAATGAGTGGAATAACGTTCCAAAATTTAATATGAATGGCAACAAACTTAAATTTAGCAATGAAGTTGATGGATGTAGCGACCACATATTTATATGTCACTGGATACAAATATTTATATAAATCCCTGAAGGAGTTATAATTCCAAAACCTAAAATCGCAATATGTATAGCGTCAAACTGAAGATATCACTATATGGATTAAACCGTCGGGGAGAAT
Source organism: Rhipidocladum racemiflorum (assembly GCA_036346355.1). Classification (NCBI taxonomy): domain Eukaryota; kingdom Viridiplantae; phylum Streptophyta; class Magnoliopsida; order Poales; family Poaceae; genus Rhipidocladum; species Rhipidocladum racemiflorum. The sequence continues at coordinate 55,541,831 of CM070569.1, forward strand.
ATGGAACAACCAACTTAGTAAGTTCCTTCTGAAGAAGGAATATTATCCCTGTGTGTTCATGAGGAAATCCCAGAATGGATTATGTGTCATCTCAGTATGTGTTGATGATTTGAATATCATCGGAACCACAGAGGAAATTAATGAAGAAAGTTCTTACATTACGACGGAGTTGGAGATGAAAGATTTGGCTAAAACCAAATATTGCTTAAGCCTGCAGTTAGAGCATTTCCCTGAAGGAATCATTGTACATCAATCTGCCTATACCAAGAAGGTATTGGAAAGATTTAATATGGATAAATCTCATCCTTCGAAAACCCTCATAGTTGTAAGATCCTTCGAAGTGGATAAAAACACATTTAAACCTAGAATGGAAAATAAGAAAGTCTTAGGACCTGAAGTCCCATATTTGAGTGCTATTGAAGCACTTATGTATTTTGCGAATTGCACAATGCCTGATATTGCATTCGCAATAAATTTGCTAGTAAGACACAGTGCAGCCCCAACCAGAAGACATTGGGCCGGTGCCAAGACTTTACTCATATACCTCTAAGATACTTAAGATCTTGGATTGTTTTCCTAGAAGAACTAAGACTTAAACATGATGGGATATATGGATGTTGGCTATTTGTCTGATCTCCACAGTGCTAAATATAATATTCGTTTTATGTTTCTCTGCAATGATTCAGCTATCTCTTGGCAGTTTTTTAAGCAAACCTTGGTAGCTATTTCTACCAACCACTCAGAGATTATAGCCTCACATGAATGTGTTTGGCTAAGTCGTATGATTAACCATTACCAGAAATTATGTGGTCTTAATACCGTCGATACCCCTAGCATTATCCATGAAGATAATGCTACTTGTTTTGCACAAATGCAAATGGGTTATGGAAAGAGCAATATCACGAAGCATATTGCCCGTATGTTCTTCTATCCTCACGAACTCCAGAAAATGGTGAGATAAAAATAATGCAAACTAAGTCATGTGAAAATCTAGCAGATTTATTCACAAAATCTTTACCAAAGTCAACTTTCCAAATGTGCGTTAATAGCATTGGAATGATGCGATTTAGAGATTTGCAGAGTTCAGAGTGAGTAAATCCCTGAACCATAACCCCTTTATTTGATCTGAAGATCATAGTTATATCCTAAAGATTATAAATTGTGATCTTTTTTCCTTGATGAGTTTTCTAAAATTTCTCACATAAAGGTTTTTAATGAGGCAACTAGTGTAACACGAAATGCAAGTACAATGTACTCTTTTCTTCATCCATTTTTACTCACTAAATTTTGGAAAGAGTTACATGTGCATTACACAACATTCGTCCAAGAGAGTGTTACGATATGATTAGAGTCCGTGTCCCAGTATGAAAAGACTCTATCTATTAGTGGGTAAATCCGAATCAATCTCCATAAGATTGACTACTATATGGAGAGCATTGTCTTGTACAAAAAATTCAATCTAACAAAGAGAGAGAACTTTGCCCCTACATTGTGTGCGCTTATTTTTATACTTCTACTTCCTTACTTCTTTACGTGAATAAACGACTGTTTATAACACTCGTCACAAGCATTCCAGACTTCCAGCAGCATCCCCAGTCAACACGAACAAAACACAGAACAGATATCACAGCAACTCATACAGAGGCAGCAATTCGCGATCACCTAAACATTGCACAGACAGCAGCAACGTACCTGGGTGAAAACTAAGAACATATAATTTATTACTGTTCTAACCCCGTGTTCAGCTTTTTTTCCCCCTCAAATCTAGTCACCACACAGGCATATTTACAAAATTGGCATCCTCCCTTGCCCAAAAAGCGCAGAAGCTGGGATCCACCGCGGCAAGACAGGCCAGCGCAGGTGGGCGCAGTACCATGCGCGCTGCGTAGGGCCACATGCGGCATGAGAGCCCTCCACGCCTGGATTCGACACCCCGTGTCGCATTCAGTTCCTTCCACACTACGTTGGTAGTTCGCTGTTTCACACGGATAAATGCAAGGAACAAACTGACAATTATTCTGCATATTACAGTCAGGGCTAGCTACCTAAGCAACAAAGTTATAACCGCAGAGCTATTGCACAAGACCAGCAACTAGACTACAGGTCACTACCAAAGCCCAGTACAACTAGGTGTGTATGGCTATCAAATGGTAAACGATCTTGTACCACCCAGGTCACCAAATCCTTGTTGTGGTGTCCCCATTGTAATCCCAAACGGGAAGATTGGCATGAAATATGTCCTGCAATCCATAACACTAACAAACACAAGAGACGGCTCCAATCACATCACATCTAACCGGCTCAATTACTTTTCCGCACCACCATCAGGATCCTCCTTTGAATTCTGCTCCTTAGCATGGTCTTCTGCATCATCTCCAGCGTTCTCTTCCTCACCTTCCTCATCGTCAGACATACTATTTATTACTTCCTCTATGATGCGCTTCACCTCTGACTTTCTATCCATGAGGTCCATCTTAAAATGAGATCCTGGAGTGAAAATAATCACAACTAACATGTCAGTACATTTATAGATCAGAAAATTGTTTACTGTGTCATTAACTCAATGATTTCTTCCCCGATCTACCCCAATGAAACTTAAGAAATAAACAAAACAAAAATACCTAATTGCCGAAGAATGTCCGCCAATGTTGCCTACAAGACAACATAACCAAGACTCAGCATACAAAGCAGGGCAAAAACATTGGAAAAAGTGTGGAACATAACTGTTTGCTTACCGTATTGAAGTCTACTTCCTTCAATATGTCACTAACAACAGCATGCAACTCCTCAGTTGTTGGGGCTGACCCAGCATTTGTGCTACTTTTTCCTGTAGAGAAGATAGAAGAGTTCAGTAGGCTACAATCTAATTGCTAATTTGCTATACTGGTTTTCTCAATGGCATCTCACAAAATGTACTCTAAAAAATAAAAATAAGCATTCAAGATGAAACTAGTTAAGAAAAAGAACTTTTGGAATGTGTACCAGAACAAAAACAATTGACCCTGCTCTGGTACGATCTTAACATAGCAATGCATCAAAAACAGAAAAATCAGTTACTTATTCGGAAGAGCTGGAACAACAAGATCAATTGGTCTCTAACATAAACACTCTGGAGATCTAAGTAAACCTACTAGCAATAACATAGAAGTGACAGTCACACTGACTATAATAAGAATTGCAGACCATGTACCTCTATTTTTATTGGATGCCTTCGCACCATCCTTCTTACGCGCCTTATTGTTCAAGGCACCAGAATTATTGCTCTGGCCTTCTTTTCCATCAACCTTCCTGGGTTTTGAAACCCTTTTATTGGCCTTATCTACAGGTACCTCACTTTCCTTTGATGAACTCTTTGAGGCTTTCTTCCCAGCCTTTTTGCTCTCTAGCTCCACCTCTGGCTCATCTTCTTCAGTGTCAGGCTTCGACACACCTTTTGCAGGTTTTGTAGAAGCCTTCTTTCCAGATGCATCCTCCTTTTCTTTTGCCTTAGACCCAGCTTCCTTCTTTGTGTGTTTACTGTCTGTAGTCTTTTTCTTTGCTGGAGGCTCATCAGGCTCTTTATCACTCCCAGCACGATCTTTCACCTCAGAGTCATCATCTTCCTCTCCCATTGATGCATCCTCGGAACCAGCAGGACCGGCATCTTCTTCATCATCATTCTCTTTCTCAGCTTCACCTGCTTGTTTCCGACTCTTTCTCCTTTTCTGTTTATAAAGACACATCAGGGTTCCAGTATTAAGTACCAAAGTAAAGAGACCATTTCAAGACACTAGTTTGAACATTCAATATGACTAATTATAAACAACCAAATTTGCCAACCTAAGTAAAATTTCCCATGATACACTATTATCACCTAGAAGCAGAATGCCTAACCAATATATCTAGAAGTTCAGGAATCCACTGCCCATGTTTCCTTTTTTTTCATTTAAGCATGTCTATTTATTTGTCCAGAAAAGTGTGCAAATAACTATGGAGTACGGAAAGAGACGATGAAGAATATACATGGTGGAGGATTTAACACCAGGCAGGAGAAAGGGGATAGCAGGAAAAAAGAAGTGTTCAGCAACAGTAGAACAAAAGCTACTAATAAACATGTAGCATGAACAAAAATGTTGAATATTCCTATTCCAGCAGATGCAAATGTGTTAGCACATTTTTCCTGGTATGCCTCCTTAATTTTCCAAAAAACATTTTTCAATATATATATATATATATAGTTGAAGCATATTCCATAAGTGGAAATTGTTAACTGATTAGAGTACTTACACCTGGGAGTACAAAATAGACTTCCTATATATGAAAATGGTTCCATACCCCCAAAAGTAAGTACTTTCACTTTTAATATACCACTTAAATGATGTTGTTATACATCTTTATCCTTTTTAAGCATACTCTAATATTGATTATAAGATACTCTGAAGTTAGATCTATAAAAAATTTCAGCAAAGTCCACCCTTTTATAGCATAATTTATCTATATGCTCTTTTTACATATGGAAAAGGGTATATAGCAAAAAAATAAAGGACTCCAATGAATTTTTCAACAATGTCACATTATTATTGGAATAAACTAAAAGTGGTAAAAAAGTACAACACATTCGTTTAAGTGGTACATTGGAGGTGAGAGTACGTACTCCCAAATAATGATATATGGACAGAGATGAAGGCAGTACTATATGATATATAGATCTTTTGGAAGAACATTAGAGAGAAAAATAATTTCTAATTTTAGCTGCACCCAGCACCAAAAAGTTATTACCTTCTCTTGAGAAGCACCTTCAGCAGTTGCCTGAGCACTTCCTTTAGGCCTCCTCCCACGTTTCTTCCCTTTCTGCAATGGCAACAAAAAGAACACATACTACAGTCTGTGGTGCCCTCACTGTACAAACAACTCCAGAAGAGCAAGCGCAGCATTAATTAGAGTTAATACCTTCTCATGGGTGAGAACAACATCTCTGGTAATGCAAGGAGACTCCAAAAACTCCAGCAGTTTGGCAGAAACTTCCTCCTGAAGTACAGCCAAACAAACAGTGTTGCTACATGTTTACTGATTAGATCATTGAAAGACATGTGGCTCAGCCAACTAACCTTCCTCGTAGCTGTTTTTGAAACATGAATATCAAGTATTTCACAAAAATCTAGCAACTTCTCCTTGTTAATTTTGTCAAGCCTTTCCTTTATCCTGGCCCGGTGCTTTTCCTAATCAAGATCACAGGCAGACATCCATTACAAAAGAGAGCTCAGCACATAATACCTACAAAAATGTTGCTTGTTTCACATAACAAAGTATCAACCCAAAAACTTACATGATTGTCAGTCCAAACAAAACCAGAAAATTGAGATATGTTTCTCTTCAAGAAGTGGACCTGCAGAGAATCAATACAGTTTACAAAGTAGATCAAATGAATTAGATTAGAGCTAGACAAGGTGGGTGGAAGCCTTACATTTGATTTTCTCCCATACATCAAAGCATGAAGACTCTGGAGATTCTCGTCTACCTTTCTCTTCGATAGTTTGAAGGAAACTGGTAGGAACAAGAGGCAAACAGATGATTAATCCAAAATTGTGGACTAGGATGCAGCTAGTCCCAAAAGAATCTGCTAAACAATGAAGTATCTGTAAGAAGGGCAGGGCAGTTCATATTTACTCAAAATTAATGCTTAACACAACATTAACAAAATGCAATCATAATTCATATTACCATACAAATGGAGCAACTTGAACGATAGAGCGTTCAAAAAATTGTCCAAAGGACAGTTACGAACAAGCAGCCCCACTTATCCAAAGTCCAGACTTCAAAAAATGAATGTCCAGGTCAAATATGCTACGTTATAGGAAGAGGAAAAGGAACCACAACCGTAAACCAAACTGAGCAAACATACAAGTGTAAACAAGTATTCCTAAGCTATTTACAACCCCATGGCCCCTGGACTAAACAAAGAAACTTGTACCAGTCCATTTGTTCTTTTTTTCTACCAGTCATGCCCCCTGGCTAAAGAAAGCATACAAAATTTATTACATTACCACAACACAAGCTCTGTTGCTAGCCATGCAATTCCAGCTTACCAGCTGTTAGGCAGACTTTCTTCCGTATCCATTTTATTGTATCCACACCACACCAAATCATAATTCATAATGTCAAGCATTTCTAACTAAAGATGAAAACGGTACGGAAACGGTCGGTAAATGATTGTTCCGTTTCTGTTTCCACATTTTTTACCGGTAACGGAAACGAAATCAGAAACCCCAGAAACGGATGCGAAAACGGATAGTGACGGAAACGAATGTAGAACGGAACGGATACGGAAACGAAAGCAGAAATTCCATAAGAACATAGTAGAGAATCACAATATACATCACCACAAGAATAATGTAGCACATTCCACTTTCAAGGTGGACACAAAAATAGTGTTATGTTCACTGGGATCACTAGAAAATTTTTCTCAAATTTGTCAGCTAAAGACACGTTGTTTGTCTCTCATATTAGACCATCATTTCCTTATCCTTATAATTATCATGGATATCTTCTTGCTCCACCAACTACAAATATTTAGCACCCAAAAATTAGTATATTATTGTTCAATGTTCAATTATGATTTTCTGAAATTTATCTTGGAATTTCTAGAGTTTATAAATACCATTTTGCTGTTTTCAGATTTATAAAATTAATTTATTTATAAAAAATAAAAACAAAATTATGCTGAAAATGATTTTTCTACATTCAAAATGTTTCAAAGTATTTTTGAGAATTTTTTAACTCTATTTAATATTTTATATAAAACCAATTGTATTTATGAAATTATTTTAATTTGAAAATAAATATAAACTCTCCTTTCTCATTTTTGGACCAAGCCCATTTCTCTTTCCGACCCGTTTCCGTTTTTAGTTTCCGGTTTCACTTATACATAATTTCCGTTTCCGCCGAAATTAGCTCTCCCGTTTCCGTTCCCGACAAAAAAATCCCATTTCCATTTCCATTTCCATAACGGCACTTTCCGTTTCCGTTTCGGAAAAATGGCTTCCGTTTCCGTTTTTCTTCGGAACGGTCAGAAACACAAGAAAAATTGGTGTTTTGGCTGATCTAGGCTTAGTCTACCACTTATATCCCTAATTAATTCTTGCATGCATGCCTTTCTTAATTATCTAATTAACTGTTGCAGCATGCGTTCCTTAATTCCATGCAATTCTCAAAGCTCTTTGGAACAAGGTTCACAATATCGACGATTATCGTGCGAAAATCACAATTTTCAGACATATCAGTGGGGTACAGCATCTAAAATCAGTCAGTAAACTGGTTAAATTCAAAAATTCAAAAAAAAAAATATTATGTGGCGTAAATATCGCAATAATCAAAGAAAATAGAGAGGAAATTGATGAAAACCAAGAGAAAAACACTCAAAAAATAAGCTTTGAGAAACATTCAATTGACCAGTCAAAATATCATGATAGTCGGTGAAAATCAGTAGATTTTTGAAAAAAAAAATTCAAAAATTTGGATTTCAAAACCATGCAATTTTGACTATTTTTTGGTGATTTTCGAAGGAAATCGGTACTAGGCTTTACTCCATTTTCTCCCTCAAAATGACAAGTTGAACCCTGCTTTGGAACATGTACTCTTTGACTGCACCAATGAAAAGTGACACTGGCCGGGGAGCCAAGCAGGCAGCCTGGGCCAGAGACCGCACTTAATAGGGGTAGAAGAGTACAAATATGCTTGCCTTGGTATCTGAAATGATGTCCAAATCGACAGCTTTTCATAACTGGAGCGAGTACCCTAGAAAATAAAATAGGTACACGAACAGGAGAACAGCATCACAGTTCTCAATTAGTTATTTAGTTAACCCATCCCCCCGAACTCCCATAGCTGCTGCTTAAGCCTCAAAAACCAGGTAGATCCAGTTTTTGCCCTACAAACTTTCACTAAGCCACAGATCATTCATACCCATAAAGCAACACGCCCTCATAACAAAGACTCCCAACATTACCTCCGTCACAGGCAAACAGAGACATCGCATTACTGGACTACGTAAAGCTTATGTGTCTCCTGAGCACACTACATAACGCCACAAGCATACAGGGACATCTACTACCAACAGCAACACATGAGAAGATATTTCAGGGGCAAGAAATTACCGTTGGGAATGTCCTTGAGCTTCGTTCCAGAGCCCTGCAACACAAAAGGCACCAAAGAGAGATCAGCAGATGAGAAAAACGAACAGGCTTCCCAACATCAAGCATAAGCAAAAAAGGTACAAAAATGTGGGAGACACTAGGCTGGATCGCTAAGCCTCCAGCGTCCGAGAAATAGCTATTTTTAGCACGTCAACATGAAGGCAACCCGGATGAAAATTCCAGATTCGCAACGGGATAACACTATGCATGCCATCTCGAAACAACAGATCGGAGCAAAACTCTCGGACGAGAGGGAGAGGAAGGGGAGATTTGACCTGGAGAATGGCGGGGGACTTTTTGGCGGGCGCGGCACGCGGGGTGAGCTCGGAGTACCTCTCGACGGTCCTCCTCTCCCTGGACGGCCTCTCCACCGTGGGGGTGGCCGGTGCCGCCTTCTCCGACGGCGCCTTCTTCTCCGCCTCCCCCTTCTTCCTCCGCCCGCGCTTCCTCCCCGGCTGCGGCTCCTCCTCCTCCTCCTCCTCCTCCTCCTCCTCCTCCTCCTCCTGCCCCTCGGGCTCGGCGTCCTTGGCGTCCACGGCGGGAGGATCCGCGGGCGCTGGGGAGGCGGACTTGTCGTCGGAGGCCATGGGAAGCGGGGAGCTAGGGTTTTAGGCAAGCGTGGGTGGAGGTGCTTGAAAGGGGGGAAATTTTTGGGAGGCGGAGGGAGCGTATGTGATTTTTGGGTCGGTCTCTCTCGGCGCCTCGATTAAATGGGGGACGGGATTGAGATCGGGTTGGGCGCTTATTCCTGCGCGCACCCCGCGGCTCAACCCCGGCTGTGCGTGTCCTGCGCCCTACGCGCGGTTTTCCTTTACCCTTTTGCCCTTTCTTAATTATTGGGTTTTTTTATTGGAATCTTGTAAAGGATCGTTTTGAAGTAATTAATGTACTCAAGTGCCACATATGTAATTATGGCCTTGTTTGGTACGGTTGTAGATTTAGTAGAAACAGAAATGATTTTAGATTCTTGTAGAAATTATTTCAGGTAGGATTCTGTGAATCGAATGGAACGGGATTAGATCGATTCAGCCACAAAGTGAAAACAGAATAAACGATCCGAGGATAATCGTTCCAAGCTTTAGCCTGTTTGGTTGTGTTTCTTCCAGAATCTAGTAGGAACGGTATGATTCCAAATTGCCAAACGAGACCTAAAATGTTAGTTAACAAGAAGCATAGGTACCATGAACCGAAGGATATTGATGTTGCATTCGATCTCAAGTCCAACTATATAGTATGTGTCGGTAAGTCTAAGCTCAAGCAGAAATCGCTAACCTCACCTATACTTTGACTTGTCTTGACCAGACCAAAGGCTCGATAAGTCAATATACAACACGCTATGTTCATAGCTATTCTCGGTCGAAAATAGGAGACCCAAGTGGGAAAGTCGCAAAGCAATAACAACAATACAAATGCAAATGCTTATTAAGGGTGGCGGGGGCAGAACGGTAAATAGCAGCAGGGGGGTCGGGGGACGCTGTTGCTGTTGGGCGTGTACGGTGTACCACCGGGGCGGAAGGCGAAAATGGTAGGCACGGCCACAGGCGCGGCCGGGGTTGGGTTCAAATTTTGGGGACGAAAATTTTGGAGCGGGCGGCGTCTCCCCGCTTCCCACCCGTTTGTCCGCCAAAATTTTCATCGTGCTTTCTTGGGCTGGGCCTCGTCTTATCAGCCCAATATAGGCGGGTGGATTAAGATGGGCTGTAATATGGGCCTGATTAAGCAGCAACCTTAGGCCCAAGGCTTGTAAGCGGTGTCCCATCATTATCCAAGGCACTAAGCATTCTTTTCTCAAACTTCTTTATAATCCGGAAGCCCCCTCACCCGCTCGCCCCTTCCTTCCTAGGTTATTCCTCCCGCGCCGCCACTTCGCCCCCCAAATCCCACGCGCGATGCAGCCGCCATGGTACGCCGCGCCGCCACTTCGCCCCCCACACCCCAGGCCGGCGAGACATATCCCGTCTCATGCAAAAGCACAGCACACCATTCTGGCCGGCGATGACGAGATCTGTCTGTGTTGTGCAGGCTCCGAAGGGAGGCGCGAAGGCCCCCCTTGCCGGCGAGGAAGAAGGCGGCAGACGAGCTGGTGAACCCGCTGTTCGAGATGCGGCCGAAGCAGTTCGGGATCGGCGGCGCGCTGCCGCCCGAGAGGGCCCTGCACCGGTTCGTCGAGTGGCCCAAGGTAGCGCGGATCCAGCGGCAGCGCCTCAAGGTGTCCCCCGCGCTCAACCAGTTCACCCGCACCCGCGACCAAAAACCTCGGTTCGTATGCACCTGCTCCTCGTCTCCCATCTCTGCTAGGTTACTACTGCTTCTCATGATACTCATGTGGCAATTTGCGTTAGCTGTTGTTGGATTGCGCTGAACTATTGGTTAGGGATGCTCAGGGTTCGGCCAACCAGAGTAGCTGCTTACCGCGATGGGATTTCTGGAGTTGTAGTTGCGAGAGTTATGGACTTAACTGAGATGATAGGGCTAGGGATACCTCAAATGGCTTCCAAATGCTGCTATATTTGGCATTTGATGGTCAACTAATCCGGTCATCTGGCTCTCGTCGGATAGTGTAGTGCTATGGACATATGATTGTGGTCTAATTGCTTTTTTGAGATGCGCTTTAAATACAAAACAGAGTTATTGCAGTTATGCATATTCCCTTTCGACATGATGAGCCTATTTACTTGTACACTTAGTTTTGTTGTGTGCAAATATGTCTTACCGTTAATCACCGTGTAATGTTGGTAACGCAATGAGTCTATTAACTTGTATACTTTTTCGTTGTGTGTAAAGATGTCTTTACATTGATCAACGTGTAGTGTTGGGGACGTGATGAGTCTCTTTGCTTGTACAATTTGTTTTGTCGTGTAAAGATGTCTTTACTATTGCAATGTGTAGTGTTGGGGATGTAATTCCTGTTGCTATTTGATCGATGTTAATATATTACAAAGTGAGACACATCTATATGTACATGTGGTATTTACTGGCTGTTTGCAAGCTGAATTTTACCTTTGCTGTAATGCAGCAAGTAATTTGTTCAAGATAAGACTAGACCGCCAAAAGGAAAGGCTTTTGAAAAGAGCACAAGCAGAGGCTGAAGGGAAGACCGTTGAAGCCAAGAAACCAATTGTTGTGAGGTATGGTCTTAAGCATGTGACTTATCTGATTGAGCAGGTATTTTTTGTCAGTGTTGTAGCAGCTACTTTGAGTGTGCTAATCTGACTCTGCTTTAAGGTTTATTTGTGGCAATAATTATATGCTACTACTCACTCTTACCTGCAGAGCAAGGCACAGCTTGTGGTCATTTTGCTCATGATGTCGACCCCATTGAGCTGGTCATTTGGCTCCCAGCCTTGTGCAGAAAGATCAAAATCCTTTATTGCATCTTGAAGGAAAAGGCCCGCCTTGGATCGGTATGTCTTGCCATTTGCCCTGATTTATGAACATTCCCTCTTCCCCTTATCTGCGTAGTATACAAACTGTAACTGAAATTATGTTAATTTTGTTGCTCAATTTCTTGCAGATTGTGCACTAGAAGACTGCCTCTGTCCTGTGCTTGACGACTGTGAAGAACGAGGATAAGTTGGAGTTCAGCTAAATCCCTGATGCCATTAAGGTGAGGATATAAATAACTCGGCATGCTAATCCTATGTCATCATTCATTTTCATAAGTGTTTATGGCACTTAGCTAAGCATTTACCTCACTCCCAGGCAAACGTCAGTGACAGGTTTGATGAAGTCAGGGAGAAGTGGGGTGGCGGCATCATGGGTTGAAAGTCACAGGCCAAGACCAAAGCTAGGGAAAAGCTCCTCGTCAAGGAAACTACCAAGAGGAGGACCTAAGAGCTAGGCTTGCATTACCTGGAAATTTTGTTTCTTGGTTGTTGCTAGAGACATTGTGAATTTGTGATCTCGGACTTCGGTTGGGACATTGTGAATTTGTGGTATGCTTAGATTTATGCTGTGGACTCAACAGAAACTTTGGATCATTGAATACTCCCTCCGTCCATGTTTACGGGGCCACGTTTACAGGGCGTATTTTCTTTTGGTATATAAGATCAAGTACATATTAAAAATGGTTAAAATACTCTTAATTATTATTTCTAACTACTATATTCAACATATACACGCAGATTATTAGGAGTATAAAGTTAACATCACACTAATTTGCATTGGACATGAAATATGTACTATATTTATATATGCCTTATAAAGTTGGACAGAGGGAGTAGCTTTTCCTGTTGCAATTTAGGATGTTTTTGTCGTCTGCATCATTTTAGCTAGTTATTACTTCGGTGCAAAATTTTAGACTGTAATTTGAAAGGAATTATTTGTTGATCCTGTCCAGGGTTTTGCCTATCGTTTTGGGGAAACCGCAAATCCACTGGTACCGATTTTTTGGCTATTTTTGAATGAAAATCGCACAAATGCATCGGTTTGAACTGGTCAACCAAAATCAATTGAAAAATGTGGAAAATCGCTCAATAAGATAAGTGACGATTATCAACGATAAACGGTGGAAAACTATGTCCGTGAAGGAAAAATGGAAATTTTGAAATAATTTAGGAAAATACCAAAAAAATATGAGAAATGTTAGAAAATTGTAAAAACAAAATAAATCATAACAAATGTTATAAATACATTAAAAATATAAAAAGTAGATATGAATAACGATGGTAAAATATAAAAAAAAAATCGGTATGACTTTTGCTATATTTTAGATAATTTCAAGTTGTAAAATAGACATATAGCAACAATATCTCAACAAATAATATTCCATGTTAGTACCATTCACAAATGAATCCAACAAGTCTACATCGCAATCAAGTTGTGTGGAAGAATTTGGCCCAGGCCGAGCCAATTGCTTGCTTCTACTTATACAATAGATATCTTTAGATTATTTGTATAAGATTCTACTTTAATTATGGTATAAAAAATTACTTATTATAGATAATAACTCACGTAATGATTTTTATGTTGTCTATATAATTGTCTCTTCACGAAGAGAGATATACTTTCTCTCTCCTCCTTCTCTCTATTCTGTTAACAAAAATTTTATATGATAAAGATATAGACAACTAACATCACCCTATTGTACATGGTCAATTTAATAATGTACAAACTGCTAGGATCAATTTAATATATCGACGATCATCATTTTATGATACTAGCAACTCTATCCATTGACAATTTGCATCTACTAAATTAATTTGAGAGGAAACTCCAATAAATTTAATCATATACGGTCTATTAATCTATTTTGTGTCCCTGGTAATATTAGTCTCTGACAAAATAATTCACTAAATTAAATAATTCAACATCCATGATCGACAAATTAATATTTCACTTTGGCGGTCGAATTAATTAATAAATTCTCGTGCGACTCCAAATATATTCAACTACGACATGGTAATCTACTAATTTAAATATTCCAACATCCACTGATCGGCAATTAATATTCTACTTCCACGGTTGAATTATTCATATAGAGCAAAGCAATAAATATTTATACTACCTAATAGTTTAATATTTAAGAGCATCTCCAGCAAGGGCCCTTAAAACATGGTCCCTATTTTGGATTTAGGGACTCCCCCTATTTTTTGGGGCTCTGTTTTCAGAGCATAAGTTCAAAGAATGACCCCTAAATCTCAAATTTCATATTTTACTTTTTCTCCTATTTTGACATATCCGCTATGTATAATCTTCATTTGACACCACTAAAATTCAACCAAAAATATTTGTAATACATAAAACATTAGCTTATTAACATTTACAATTTAAAAACATGATATTTCAAAATTAAATTTAAATTTTTCAAAACATGATAATAGATAAATAGAAACTCCGAACAATAAATCAAACTACGAAGCGCTGTGAATTGCCCACAAATGCTCAATAAGATCATCTCGAAGCCTCTCATGTATTTCTCTGTCTTTGTAAGTACAACCTCCATTAGGTTGATCCGTTAAGTTGGTTTTGGTGATTAATGACAAATCCTAATATGAGACTAATATTTAGGTAATTACTATTTTCGTCTCATCAAGGATGATTGATGATCATTGACAAATCTAATTTATAATGAGACTAACATATTTATTGAGCTTATGTTTAGTAGCCTCACATTTGAATGGAAAATGGAAAACCCAAGGTATGCATTGTATCAATGTTCATTATTTTATTGCATACTTAGGATTTAAGTTGAAGTATGAATTTCTCCACTGCTTTAACCAAAAACTGTGTATCATGTTTCCCAATCCATATATTACATGGATGCACACATTTAGGGGGGGTTCACACTCTAACTTAATGTTTCATTGCATTGATCTATTCCTCATTACAACATATAAAGGATCAAGACATTGAAACTAAATCTTTGAGTATACATTTAACATGCATAGTTGTAGTATACTCATGGTATCATAGGATATGCTCCAAATCAATAAAATTGAATATGTGCATATTGATTCAAGGTCAATTATATGTATGCACATATACTTGTGGAGTTTATTCTATAATTGATGGTTTAGAGTAATGATCATTTCCATACGTTCCACATATTATGGATCATTACTTTCCATCAACATGAGTATATGAAAACTCGTGTAGTTGTTATATACTCATGTCAATTTAAATGAAGATTTAAATTGAAGTTGTTTATCTCTTAATAATCAAAGAACATTGCATCATGAGTTGATGGTGTTCTTGTGATCGATTAAGGATAATCGATAGTTCTTGAGTATAACGAAACATTAGTTGTATCAATATACTTAAGACACAAATACAATTATTCATTTAAATTGATTTAGGTTGTGCTCAATCATTATGAAGGCATTCATTATGTGTTAATTGAGTGCAAGGATGATTGAGACAACTATGCATCTTGGACTAACTATTTTCATAAGTGATGATTGAGCCAGGTTAGGTCCAATGATGGTTAAGATAAAGAAACGGGACAAGGACGACATCATGAGGTGATGAACGTCAAGAGGAGATCCCGTTGAGAAGGAAAGAAAAGAATGTTCATCAAGAGGAGATGAACAAGATGTTGTGAGAGCCGGGTGATGATCCGGTGAAAGAGAAGTAGAGCTGTGTGACGATCTTGAAAAGAAGATGATCGTAAATCATGAGGACTTCAAGAGAGAGAGCGATGTGACAATCCCGGGGAAATGAGGTATGATTAAAGATCATAAAGACCCCAAAGGGGATTGATCGCGTGCGGCGTCAAAGGTAACTAGATAGAGTGTCTTGTTATAGGCATGCCGTACTATTAAGAGGGATGCAACGTGGATGATTTAGAAGTGTCTCTGTGCTCAAGTGTTATCTATCCTTAAATAGATGAGAGACACAATACACATCACGTACACCGGGGTTGTTTGTCTTTTTGTCTGGATCGGATGTTCCGATTGGGGATCGGATGTTCCGATTGGGGATCGGATGTTCCGATCCATCGGTAAGTCCGGTGGTGTGTTGGTGAGAGTCTAGAACCTCTCTGTGAGGATCGGATGTTTCGGTCTTTGGATCGAATGTTCCGATAAGTGTTAAACTCAAAAAGGGCGCTCTCTGGTCAAATCGGATGTTCCGATCGTGAAAATCGGAAGTTCCGATCAGTATTTTTAGTTTGCAAGTGTGCTGATTTTTTGCCTAATCGGAAGTTCCGATGCAAGTTCCGATGTAAGTTCCGATGTTGGATCGGAAGTTCCGATGTCAGATCGGAAGTTCCGATGTAGACTTAGAAACTTTTTGAAGGGTTTCTATAAGGTGCCTCTCTGCCCAGATCGGAAGTTCCGATGTATCGGAAGTTCCGATGTTAGTTCCGATGTGTTTATTGGATTGAGTTTGTTCTGGAGTTTTAGCCTGATCGGAAGTTCCGATGCTGAGATCGGAAGTTCCGATGTGTGTAAAACGGCTAGTTTTCTTGCTCCAACGGCTAGTCTTTGGGTGTGGGGTATAAATACCCCCCTTGGCCGGTTGGGAGAGAGTGTTGAGGACATTTTTGAAGGGCTAAACAAGAGGTTGAGCTAGTGGAATAGAGAGATTACCTTGTGATGCATTTTTTGCTCCTTGGTCATCTCATGAGCTAGAGAGAGCTCTAAAAACTTATGTTGTGATTAGGAGTGGATTGAGTGTTCCTCCTTGCTCCTTCTCCTTTGATCTTAGTGATCCCTCTTTGAGTGAGGTGTGGGAAGCGAGAGTTAGTGCTAAGAGTGTTAGATTGAGATACATCTTGAGCACTAGAGTTCATTTCCAAGAACATCCATTTGTTGGATTTGTTACTCTTGGAGTTTGAAGACTCCTAGACGGCTAGGTGTCGCTCACGAGCAACCAACGAGTGTGGTGTGCCATGAGAAGTTTGTTGAAGGTTCGATTTCGCCTCCGAAAGGGAAGAAATCAAGAAGTGAAGCCACATCTCAAGTGTGACCGAGATTGGCGAGGAATAGGGTTGGAAAAGACCCGGCTCAAGTGTGACCGAGCCTCCTCAACGAAGACGTAGGAACCTCCTTGGAGGAAGTCCGAACTTCGGTAAACAAATCATCGTGTCAATTCTTTACATGTGCTTATTGCTTTACTTTGCTATCTTGTATTGAATTGATATATCTAGTGTTGATTATCTCGCTAGCTAGCTTTACTACTAGTTGTTGATATTTGCTTGTGCTAGCTTCGAGTAGAAATCATTTTGTGTATAGGCGTAATTCGTTTTGCAATTCACTAGACTCTGTTCTAATCGGATATTCCGACCTCGTATCGAATATTCCGATTAGACACCGGAACCTCCGACTCCATATCGGAAGTTCCGATCTCTTTTCCGCTGCGTAGTTTTAGAAAATTGTAAATCGCCTATTCACCCCCCCTCTAGGCATCCATCCTCGATCCTTTCAGTCTTCAATAATAGGGGATGTACTCGTGACTAGGGATGGCAATCGGGCGGGTATGGGCGGGTAGACCTCCCGCAGACCCGAACCCGAAACCCGAAATTCATACCCGAACCCGAACCCGAAATCTCTCACGGGTACATACCCACGCCCATACCCGAACCCGATGGGTACCCGAACCCGAAATTAAATTCATCTCGCAATCAAATTTTCAACCATCAATTGTCAATCAATTCATTTGTAATTTCTATGTTTAAAGGAAAAATATATGGTGTATATAATCATGAAAGTTACCGCATCTTACATCTCGAACGATGCTTGAAAATCTTGAATTAACTTTCCATTATTTTTAATTTATATTAATTATTTCGGGTACCCATGGGTACCCACGGGTGCAGAACCGAACCCGAACCCGAACCCAAACCCGAACCCGAAATTTGAAACCCGCGGGTCTGAAATCAAACCCATACCCGAACCCATCGGGTCGGGTACCCACGGATACCCGAACCCACGGGTAATTTTGCCATCCCTACTCGTGACCCTGCGAATTGGGGTTAAGGAGGCAAATTTAGAAACCTCCTAATTTTAGGGGTTTGAGTTGGGGCTCCCTGGAAATTGGGGCTGAGGAGGCAAATCTAGGGGCCTCCTAATTTTAGGGGCTTGAGTTGGGGCCCTGCTGGATTTGTTTTTTTACTACACTCCCTATTTTAAGGTTTAGGGGCTCTGCTGGAGATGCTCTAATGGATAGCCACATACATCAACATACTAATTTTTAATACATGCTCGAATTTGGATTTTGCTGTAAAACGTCACTTGAAATCGTTTTTTTTTACAAATTTTTCATGCTAAATGCCACAAACCTATTAATACTATTTTTAGAAAACTTATGGGTAATTTTTTTACAAATTTTATGAACTTTTAAAATTTAAATTTCAAATAACATTGTTCTCTCGATTTTTGATTGCGAGCCGTGGCGATACGGGCGATTATCGCGATTATTGAGCGATAATCGTCGATTTCTGGAACCCTGATCCTGTCATACCATGTTGATGCAATCCTGTCGCTTTTTGGTGTGCGCTAAACCGGTCCCATGTATTTAGAACCTTTTGGGCATGTGTTTCTTTCAAGATCAGCTTCCTGTTTCGTCCTTTTCTAAAAAGAAAGGGAAAAAAGGAACAGCTCCCATATCGTTCTTTTGACATGCATGGTTCACAGCCGTTCTTGTTCTTGAGTAGTGTTCAATCAACCAGTTTCAAATAGGGATGGCAATCGGGCGGGTACGGGCGGGTAGACCTCCCGCAGACCCGAACCCGAAACCCGAAATTCATACCCGAACCCGAGCCCGAAATCTCTCACGGGTACATACCCACGCCCATACCCGAACCCGATGGGTACCCGAACGACAGTGCAGAACCCAAATTAAATTCACCTCGCAATCAAATTTTCAACCATCAATTGTCAATCAATTCATTTGTAATTTCTATGTTTAAAGGAAAAATATATGGTGTATATAATCATGAAAGTTACTGCATCTTACATCTCGAACGATGCTTGAAAATCTTGAATTAACTTTCCATTATTTTTAATTTATATTAATTAATTCGGGTACCCATGGGTACCCACGGGTGCAGAACCGAACCCGGACCCGAACCCGAACCCGAACCCAAACCCGAAATTTGAAACCCGCGGATCTGAAATCAAACCCATACCCGAACCCACCGGGTCGGGTACCCACGGGTAATTTTGCCATCCCTAGTTTGAAAGCTTCATTGGGAGTAACCAGTTGCGTGTACTTAATCTTTTCCAGATTACGTTTAGTCCCTGATTCGTTACTTTACGGCGAACCCTTCCGCTAAATACGAATCTCGAACGATCCATTTTCTAATTTTTTATAATAACGATTAGGTCTAAAAATATAACAAACAAGTCCCCAGCCCTTACGTCCAGATCCTTTTTCTGTTTTTCCCGAAAAAAATATAAGCATGCACCTTTGGGTCGGTCCGTTTCCTGGCCCGTGGAATCTCTTCTCTTTCATTTTCATTTGACGTAGAGGCGATAGGTTCCAATAACATCTCATCATCAATGTTAATTACTGCAGGTGCACCTACCGTTTTGCTTAATGAAGTGATTCCACGTGTAGTCGTTCTAGGTTTTGGTACAGTGCTTATTGTAATCTCTACTATATAAAGTGAGAGTTTCTTCCCACGTCACATTAATTGTCCTG
This sequence comes from Rhipidocladum racemiflorum, assembly GCA_036346355.1. Taxonomy (NCBI): domain Eukaryota; kingdom Viridiplantae; phylum Streptophyta; class Magnoliopsida; order Poales; family Poaceae; genus Rhipidocladum; species Rhipidocladum racemiflorum. Next base: position 55,561,087 of record CM070569.1, read on the forward strand.
CTTAATTGCCCTACTTAATTGCCCTGCTTAATTGCCCTGCTTAATTGCCCTACGCAAGAAACGGCGTTGCTTTAATTAGCCGCCTTTTGCAAGAAACGGTTAAAGATAGATGTTTGATCTTATGAAATAGTATTTTTTTTATTTTTTAATCTTTATTTTTCGTTATCAATTTTGTTTTTCGTAACAACGCACGGACATATAACTAGTCTCTACTATATAAAGTGAGAGTTTCTTCCCACGTCACATTAATTGTCCTGCTTAATTGCCCTACTTAATTGCCCTGCTTAATTGCCCTGCTTAATTGCCCTACGCAAGAAACGAAGCGTTGCTTTAATTAGCCAGCTTTTGCAAGAAACGAAGCGTTAAAGATAGATGTTTGATCTTATGAAATAGTATTTTTTTTATTTTTTAATCTTTATTTTTCGTTATCAATTTTGTTTTTCGTAACAACGCACGGACATATAACTAGTCATGGTAAAGCGGTACTATAACTTCATTGAAAGTCTCTTTGTTACGAAGCAGAGAATGACAGTCAAACTAAAAAGCAGGGAAAAAACAATGATCATGTTTATTTCCTTTTTTATCTATTATCGCGGAACTATATTACCTTGCTTGTTTTTTTTACGAAAATACATCTCATGTTTAGGCCCTCCCTTTGTTATTTTTCTTTAAAACCTTCACACGGTTGAGGGGCCAGGGATGGTGATGCCTACGCTTCAAAGTATGCAATAATATAAAATAACGAGCATATCTCTACCAAGAGAAATAGAATTGTGAATAAATAAATGTTCTAAAGTTCATGTGACAGTTGATCATCTATAAAGAAGCTATTTTATATCTATTTACTCCTATTCACCCATCTATACGATAGATTTATCACCAGAGATGGTAGTATATTTCGAACTTGCAGCGGAGCTTCGCCGTTAAGATCTACTCTAAACCCCCTATTGACTAGAAGAACGGCTCTAGAATGTCGAGGTTGGGATGCCAAAAATCGAAGGAGAGGTGCCCTTTTGTAGGGAGGCAGACCCTCAGGCATTAGTCGGCTCTTGCCATGCTCTGGCTTGCTCTTAGGGATCGCCCACTGGCTTTGGACTCTTAATTCCAGATTACGTCGGCTCTCGCTTTCTATGTGGGTCTAGTCCAAATTTTGATCGTTTTCATCTAAGGATCGAATTGGTTTTCAAAAATTAGATCTAGTACATTGCCTTGTTGCTCAAGTTAGAGTCCTCTTGCCAAATTTGGACATGTAGGTTTCTAGAGAGTTCTTCATACGAGAGTCGTTGCTTAGGAGGGAGGTGAGCATGGGTTGGCTCTTGGCTGCATTAGCCCAAAGCCTAATTGCCTTGGGTCCTTGCGACCACCGCGATCTTTGCGCAATCTCCATGTCACTTACCAATTTACCAGGAATTTAAGGTATAAAAACACACATAACATGAGCGCCAATAACTTAATGTATGATTTTCAGTAGACACAACAAAAGAATTACAGATTTGCTTCTGAAATTAGTTGAATTTCTAACCTTTTGGAATGACATGGAGATTCGTGCTCCGACAAACTTATCATCTTCCTCTCCGATAAAGTTGCTTTGTTACCGCCGTCGAATGCTCGTGCGTTCCCGCCTCGCCAGCACTCCCGCGAAGCCAACCACCTTCCGCACCATCAGATCACGGAAGGTGATATATGACACCTTTTAGGTCTTTCACGGTGAGAGAGGAGACCATTTTTGAAAAAAAAATTGAAAGGTGTTTCTATGTTTTTTTTAAAGCTGCACAAAATATTAAAACATAAATGAAAGATATATAATGATTACTTACCCATTAGTTTGCTTTAAAATTTATACAACTTATATTAGAAGGGAAAACATAAAAACACTGCTATTTTTTTTTTTGTACAAAAGCTAGTACTCCCTCCGTTTGTTTTTATAAGGCGTATTTGATTTCGTTAGGACAAGATTTGACCAACAATTACTTCATTAATATATAATTTATGCAATACAAAATCATAATTATATATAAGTACTTTTGAATACAAATCTGCTAATATCAATTTTGTGTCATAAAAATTATTTGCTAATAGAATAATTGTTGGTCAAAGTCTTGTCCTAACGAAATCAAATACGTCTTATAAAAAGAAACGGAGGGAGTATTTCTTAAAAAAAAACGCGAAGAAGATACTGCAGTGAACCCTTCTCCTCTGTCTCGTCTTCCCTCCCCCCTCGCTCGCCTCTCCAAACCACGCAAACCCGCTACGCAAAAGCCGAACGAAGCCAAACCCATCGAAAAGAGCAGCGAAAAAGCCTTCCCCCGAAAACACAAAGCTCCCAACCCGCTTCCCCTCTCCGGCGACCTCGCGCCTCCCTCAAAACCCTAGCCTCCCCTCCGCCCGCCTCGCCCCTGCTCGGATCGCGCCGCCACCGCCGACGCTGCCACCCCGTTGAAACCCTAGCTCACCCCCCACGCTCGGATCCTGCGGGGCCGCCATGGCCGAGAGGAAGCTGGATCGATTCGCGGCCCTCGGGAAAGGTGAGCCGCCCGATCTGCGCTCCCCGTGCCGCTGGAGATCCAATCTGCCGCGCCTGCGGATTGGCCTGGCTCAGATCTGTGTGATTGACTGGTGTGTGCGTTCGATTTGATGCGTGGTTGTTGCGCAGATGGGCTGTCGCTTGGGATCGAGGGGGATAGGGCCGCCGCCGCCGCTATGGGTTTCGTCGACGAATCCAAAGGTCCGGACTGTTCCCCCTGAAATCACATCATTGCTGCTTTGGTTCGTTTTGTTCTTACCTTTTGAAGAATTAGTATGGCAGATAGGTTGCTTTTACTCTGCCATACGTACGATTTGGTGACGGATGGATTACTAGTGTGTGTTTGCGTGCGTGCACCTCTGCCTTCCTGCGTGACACTGCATGCTTGCGTGTTGGTGGGAGTGTGAGGGTGTTTGCGAGTGGGGGGGGGGGGGGTGTAGAGAGAGCGAGCGAGCGAGATAGCATGGTTTGCTGAGTCGTTGACCATGGAAATTTTTGCTATGCAGATCAGCAGCACCTGGAAAACAGCATTCCTCTGTCCCCGCAGTGGCTTTATGCCAAACCGACTGATGCAAAGGTTTGTGCCAGTGTCCTCATCGTTTATCCATTCAGATGTGTGGGTGCAGTGAGAAGTTTAAAGGAGGTGTTATTTTACTTGGGTGTTTTTTGGTCGATGGTACAAGTGTGTATTGACTATGCAGGATGCTCGTTTGCAGGTTTCAGCACCTCATGGGTCCTTGCTTGAACCAGCTGAGAGGGAAGTGAGGATGCTGGAGGGGACCGGGGATAAGAAAGAACGCTGGCGGAATGTATTTGATGCTGACAGCAGTCTTCGTTGGCTTGATGAGGAGAGGGAGACGAGCTTACTTGGGAGGAGGGAGCGGAAGAAGGAAATGGACCGAGATGTGGAGATTCGTAAAAATGATCGTCGATCTGACAATGTTTCTGCCAGGGACAACAATGATTCAAGAGCACCTCCTACATCTGAAAGGTGGAATGATGGCTCCACACGCAATTCAGGGAATGAAGGTCGGTGTGATGGCAAATGGTCATCAAGATGGGGACCTGATGACAAGGAGAAGGACTCCAGATCAGAAAAGAAGATTGATGCTGAAAAGGATGAAACCCATGCTGAAAAACAGACATTTACTGGAAGGCTGCTGCCTGAATCAGACTCCCGTGATAAATGGAGACCTCGTCACCGGCAGGAGAGTCATTCTGGCGGGACAGCGACGTACCGTGCTGCTCCAGGATTTGGATTAGAGAAAAGACGTGTGAAGGACTCCAACATTGGTTTTGCCCCTGGAAGAGGCAGGACAAACTCCGTCTCAGTTCCATCCTTTAACCGGCCATCATGCGCTGGACCAATTGGTGCTCCATCTGTGCATGGAAGGCATGCGACAACGGCTGCCACTTTTCGCTACCCAAGAGGGAAACTTCTTGATATATACAGGCAACAAAATACGGTGTCATCCTTTGATGATGGGCACCGAATGCTGGAGGAATTTCCTTCCATCACACTCTCCACTTCTGTTAAACCACTAGCCTTCGTTACACCCGATAAGGATGAAGAGGTAACACCATCATTATTTTGTTCCTAGTCACTTTTACAGTGCATTTTCGGCAGTAAGCTTTTGTCACTACTTGCCTGTATATTTATGTGCTTGTGCCCTTCATAGGCTGTTCTGCATGATATTAGGAAGGGCAAGGTCATCAGTAGTGAAGTGATGAATACAACTGGAACCCAAAAAGATAGAAAAACAGAGCTTGAAGGTATGCACATCATGGGATGTTAGCTGTGGCTATCATTCTTATATATCTTAAATTGCATATATTACTGCCTGTCACATGGTTTCTTCTTTTCCTATTCATCATCATATGAAGATAACTATTTTTCAGAACCAGCTTGTGGTGTTGATGACAATAAGGATAAAGGTGCTGCAGTGTTTAGTGGGTTGGCTCACGAAGGATTGACTGCTTTCTACAATGAAGGGATGTTCTCAAGTGGTATTACATGTCCACCAAAGAAGCTTGCCGAGGAAAATGCACCCAATAATCAAAATGGGCTCTCTGGCATTCGGGAAGATACAAAGATTGATGAAGTCAAGTCAAGTACTGATCTTGATCTTAGTGCTAAGCTACCTGACGATGTACCAGACATTGACAATACTCCACAACCCCCTTTGCTGTACCAAAACAGTGACATAGACATAAAAGCTAGTGGCAAGGCTAGTTATCCAGAGGAGTTGACCTTATATTATCTGGATCCCCAAGGAGGCATGCAGGGTCCATTTCTGGGTGCTGATATAATCTCCTGGTATGAAGATGGATATTTTGGTTTGGATTTACCTGTCCGTTTAGCTCAAGCTCCAGATGAATCTCCTTTCCGCCCACTTGCTGAAGTCATGCCACACCTTGGACTGAATCCCCAATCTCTCCCACTTGTATCCCGTGGTGAAAGTTCTGAATCTCCGAATTCTGTATATAATATTTTTGAAGATGCACTTCCTACTTCTGGTTCTTTTGGGAAGAGTGATGAAATGTCTAAATGGGATTCTGAAAGTTATGCTGTTAAACCTAAAAGTGGTGACCATGAAGCATCAGTAAAGTCGCATGCAAGTTGGTTACCTGCACCTGAAACAGAAAAGGCTGCAGCAAACACTGATATTCGTCAGCAGCACATTCCTGAAACAGTGAATCAGGATGCTGAAGGTTAGTTTCCTTCCTTTTCAGAGTTCTCATCTTTTTATTCACAACCCTTTGTCCTGTCTGTGCTTGTTTTCAGGTAAATGCTCATTTTTTTCTCCTTACCATACTTATTGCAGAAGTGTTGTACATTGGGAGGTCTGATAGCAGCATGGGTCAGTCTGTACGGGATATCGATAATGACCGTGCAGATTTCCAGTTGATATCACGTGATCCCCGTCCAGTGGTGGGAGAAGCTAATTTACCCCAGCATGATGTCTCAAGAGAGAGTGAACTGAGTCCTCTTGGCTTGCTTTGGTCTGAGCTGGAAGGGATGCATCCGAAGCAACCTCTCTCATCGAATGTTCTTGGTGTAAACGAGAGGAGAAATCCCAAGACTACAGCCCCTAAGGACATTCCACCTGTAAACATTAGACATGGGCAGCTTAACAGGATGAATGAAGCTCCCGTTGTGCGTGATGAATGGCCTACTAACCTTGGGCAGCTGGACAGCATGAGTGATGCAAACATTTCAGGTCGAATTCCCCAAGCTGAACCCGAGCTAAATCGTTTGAATTTGGAGGAACAACTGTTGCTTCAACAGATTCGAAGGGAGCAACTGCAGCAGGAGCAGTTGATGGCTCATAACATTTTGGACTTTCCTGGATCATTTGGAGGGCAGGTATTTGATTCTTTGCATCAACATAGACAGTCTATTAATCAACCGCTTCCTGAGGTGGAACACCTTTTGAGAGTTCAGTTTGAACTTGAACAACAGCAGCACCGCCAACAGCTGCAGCAAGAGCAGCAGCACCGACAACAGCTCCAGCAAGAGCAGCAGCACCAAAGGCAGCTGCAGCAGCGCCAAGCCCAACTGCTGCAGCAGCAACAGCAGCAGCAGCAGCAGCAGCAGCAGCTGATTCTTGAGCAGATGTTGCAGCAACAGATGCAGAGTTCAAACTTTGGACCAACTAACATAGTCGATCAAGTCTTCCTTCGGGAACAGGTACTGAATGACTTGCATCACCAGCCCCATCATTTTCAAAGACAGCATGATGCAGCTATTGAACAACTCATTCAAGCAAAATTTGGGCATGGCCTTCATAGGGAGCATCACAATGATATGTTAGATGTTCTCTCACGTTCAAATCAGAGGCAGATGCTTCCTTCGGAGCAGCAAATTCTTTTAGGCCTTCACCATGATCAACTCCAGTCACAACAATTAGCCAATGCTTTGCGACAACATGCAGGCAGGGAGGAAGAAAGGCATCTAAGTGGGGTCTGGCCAATGGATGAATCTGGTCAGTTTATCCACTCAGGAACCAGTCCAAACCAAGGTCACGCCTCTAGACTTGGTCATTTTGATCTTCTGCAATCCCTTCAGAGAGCCTCATCGTTAGAGCATCATGACCATCTTGACCGAAGCCTATCTTTGCATGAGCGCATTGAGCGGATGCATAGGGGAGGTCAAGGTATTCACTCCCATGAGCGATCTGGCTCTTTGCCTGGTGGTGCTCCTTTACAAAATCCAGATGTTGTAAATGCCCTAGCACGTCATCATGGCCTTGGCCAGTTAGAAACACATGGCGATTTATATTCTTTAGGACAAATGCCTATGCTTGCTTCAGGAGTTCATCCCCAGCAACATAGGCTTCAGGAGCAGCTTTCTGGTTCTCAAATGGGAAGGCTGGAAAGGCATTGGTCAGATGCCAATGGACAATTGCAAAATAGCCTTATAGAATCTTCACGCATCAGCCAGCTGCAAATTGAAGCAGAGGAGCAGAGGAGGAATGCGGAAATGAACCTTTCCATCGACAACCCACATGCATGGTCATCACTTATGAACAAAGAAAGGAACACAGAGCCAGATTTGAGCGATATGATCCATCAGAAAATGGTTCTTCAATCACAGCGATCTCGGGGTTTTCCTGATGTTCCAGTGCAGGCATCACTTGGACGTAAAGACCCTTCTTTACTATTTGCACAGACTGCTGCAGATAACCCTTTAAGATCACCTGTGGATACGTTGTCTTTCAATGATTCACTTGCAGAAAGGTCACTTTTTGCACAAACAGGGCAGACAGGACCGGAGGTATCAGCAAATCTAGATAGTTTACCTAACAGTATTGAGAATTGTGGAAAGTTGAGCCTTAGATCAAGCTCTGGGACAATGCTTGGTATTCAAAGGGGAGAATTTTCAGATGTTATGGGTGGCAGTGCATTCGCCAATCAATTGGTTGGAAATGTCAGTGAGGTACCCAGGGGAAAAAAGCAGGGGTCTAGTGCGAACTTGGCCAGCTATGACAATGATTTTACTGAAGAAGCGGTTAGCAACTGGTACTATTCTAAACTTTGTAGCTGCACCACTCTATTTGTCCTTTTTTAATCCTCACAGTGAAACTTCTTCATCTATCATTTTTTCCCTTTACAAACAGCCATTGGCTAATGTTAATCTGTACTATGATTAACTATGATTATTGTTAGGTTTTCCATTGCCTACGAACACACTTCTACACAAACTGTTTCTGTACAAGAGTTGTGATTCTGTAGAACTTTGTTGATGTATATCCGTACAACGTTCTTCCTTCATCTTCAGAGAACCAGTTTGATGTTTTGTCCAAATTATTATTGGCGTGTGCACATATAGTGGTGCATGCGAACATTTTAGACCCTGTTTGTTTCAGCTTAGGTTTTTTGGCTTTTAGCTTAAAGCTAGTTTTTTAGCTTAATGAGTTTAAGTCATCTGCTTTTAAGCTAAGACATGTTGTTTGATATTCTGGTTTATTGATGGGTTGGATGGTGTACCTTATTGATGGAAAGTCTAAAATAACCTAAATGAGATGGGGGAGGGATTCTTGGTTTATGTATGATGGCATTTGGTGGGTAATTTTGGAGACTTTTAATGGCGAAGGGTTATTTTATCCAAAAAAGCATCTCTTGTCTGGCTTTTGGCTTACAGTTATATAGAGGCTTTAGGCTTTTCTGTTTTGGCATAGGCTTTTTGGCTTTTAAGTCAGTGAAAAAACCGAAATAAACAGGGCCTTAGTTTGTAAGCTAGTATTTCTATCATATATGTGATTTATTTTTCATATGCAGGGTTGATACTGGCATCTCAAAAGGGAGCTCTCATTCCTTGCTAAAGCGCACAACAAACCAACACACTGCTACATCTCAGGCAGTGTCGACGGATCTGTCTTCAACCATTAGGCTGAAGAAGGCAGGCCATGCATCTTCTGATGGTATGCCTTGTGCAAACTATCCGTGTTTCATGCAGTGAAACTGTTGTCTTTGCAATCAGGTTAATATGAAGTATGAACATGTCTAGAATAGTCAACTGGAACTACCCTTTGGTGAAGTTCACTGTTATTGAACAAAAAAGAGATCACTGTATGGCCGTTCTCCTACCAATGCCTACTTGTTACGTGCTAGTAGTTTAGTGGGGAATAGCTGGCTCTATGGTGGTGTACAGTCAGAAACGACCTGAAGTGTTTTGCTTTCTGCTCTAATGGGAGGATTCCAATAGGGCCTACGCCTATGATATATCCTAGTTTTGTGTTTTCTCGGTTTCAAACCTTTGATGTAGTAATCTTGTTGTGCAGAGCATAAAATGGAATCTGGACTCACCTCGGTAGCCCAGGCTGTGGAAGCCCCTATTTCAACCAACAAAGAGACAGGGACGTTCGGCATGCTACAGACCACCAACCTTGATGCCTCTGGTCCTTCATTCAGTGAAATGTTGAAGAGCACAAAGAAGCCTGCCTTGCAGTATGATGCCTCCGAATCTGCAGACGGCGGCCCAGGTGGTAAGGGTGCGAAGAAGAAAGCGAAGAAAGGAAAGCAGATTGATCCTTCTCTTCTTGGCTTCAAGGTCCACAGTAACCGCATCATGATGGGTGAGATTCACCGCCCTGACGACTAACATGCTTGGGTCGCGCCATTTTGTGTACATGTTCACCTCTTTTGTAACGCTGCACAAATTTTGTACCATTCCTTTGGAGGCCATGGCTCCCTTTTCCCCCTTTAGCCTTAGAATACCAAACCAGCTAGATGATCAAGTTGAAATTGGGGAATTTTTTTGGGGGGGTGCATCTGTGACCTCGAGTTTATAGAAGAGACATTTGTACAGGATACTGAGATCATCGGTATGCATTTTGCCCGTTGCTTCCCCTCCACCCCAAATAATCTTCTTCAACAGTACAGGTCTGGAGAATCTCAAATCTCAAGCCCTTCGATGGCGTTAGCCATGTTGTGTTTTGCCCTTCGATGGCATTAGTCCTGTTGTGTTTTGAACTTGTGAATTAGGGTTCACAGATATAACAATCACAGATCAGGTACTAGTTCAATTGTCGGTTTTTTTCTCTGCTTGTATTCAATTTCAATCTGTGCGAGACTGAAGTGTCGTGCTTGCTGCCCACAAATCCAGATTTGGTAGGGTTGAATGGTTCATTTTCTTGACGTCTCGTCAACATGGGATGGGATATTGTATATACTACATGATGCAGTTTGCTCACCAGAATCTTAGAAGCCTTAGCTTTACTGGCGATTGTACCTTTTTTTTTAAAAGCAAATCTACCATGTGTAAAGGTAATTGCAAAAATAGCACAGGCGCGACAGTAGGTCTTGCCAAGTTGAACTAGCTTTTAGCAGCCAGCCCCTGCCGTGGTACCAGGGTTTCAAATTTCGTTTTGGATTAAATCTTGTCACCTACCGAAATCCGAAATTTTGCCGAGATCTCGTTATTTCGGAAGAAATCCGAACGAAATACAAAAACCAAAATTTAAATTCGGTCAAGTTTTAATCAAATCTCGGTCACCGAGATCTCGCTTGGACTTTGAATTTTTTTAGGGTTTTTTCAATTTCGCTGGAATTATGATCTACCGACTGTCTCATACGAGAAACGACGCGAAGAATCCAATCCGGTCAAAAAAATTTCAAACCTAGGTAAAAAAAAAACCGAGATTTCGCCGAAATTATAGGGTACTGTAGCACTTTTAATTTTTTTAGGGTTTTTAAATTTTGCAGGGATTATAGAACTCGAGGGGGTCCGAAACCCGAAATTTCACGAGATTTCAGCGAGAATTTGAACCCTGCGTGGTACACGAGCATCATGTCGCTTCTGCGTTAGGAGAGGAAGGCGCGGGCTGTGTGGCAGTAGGTCTTGCCGTGTTGCCCTTGCTTAGCAGCCATCTCCTGCTGTAGCCGGTCGTGCTCAGGGGCGGAAGTACATGGAGTGACCCGGTGTCACAGGACACCGGGTCAAAAAAAAATTTAGTGTATGTTAGTTTATATATAAAAAAATTATTGTATATTAGTATATATATATATATATATATATATATATATATATATATATATAGTATATGTGAACCCCCTTATCTAAATCTTGTGACACCGGAAGGCAAATAACAAGTAAATAGTAAGAAAAATAAATTGTTATCATATATATGATGAAGTGGTGAACCCCGATGATTTTTTCTCTAGTTCCGCCCCTGGTCGTGCTGTTGCGGTACATGGCCACTGTGTCGCTTCCGCGGTGAAAAAGGAAACTATTTTTGTAATTGTTTTTTCATTGGCCAGATTTGGGGGGGGGGGGGGGGAAATGTGTCTAATCGTGGGTATAGCTCATGCCAGGGGAGCTGGCAGGATTACCACGCTGTCTGCGTATTCGCTGATCTGACGATGCAAGATCAGAAACAGCGTAGTTTAGGTTCCCCTTTGAGTTGCAGGTATCTGAATGGAGTCGCAGGCCATCTTGGCCATGATGAACAAAAGGCCAGATGGATGGAACGAGAACGGTGCTGCTCATGGAAGAGAAGGTCGATCTGAACACGTACTGAGCTCGGTGACGTGGAGGAGCTCGGCCGATGGACATTGATGCTGCTCCAAGGAGGCACAAGCAAGCGCGGCGGCCATGAGCCATGCATGTACCGACGTACCTGGCCGAAGGACGCCATGACGCGTTGTGTTTCGTCGCCGGCCCTCGTCTCATACACATGAGATGGGCGGTCAGTGCCCGTACATAACCGGCAGTGAAGTTTGCTCGTGTTTTCTAGTATCGATCATGTGTTTTCTCTTTGATCTGGACTAAATGAGCTGGTCTTCTTCGTCAGACGAGCAAAGATGGAGACATACGAAGGAAAGAGACCAAGGGAAGGCGACAGAAGAACCTCAGTATACTAGTAATTCAGAAACACAGCTAGCCAAGTTCATTAATTAACACACGGCCAAGTCATCTCAGCTCGTCGTCATCTCAATTCCCTTTCTCTCGAGAAAAAGAAGAAAAAAAAAAGAAGAGAAAATGGAAGACGCGACGACTCCAAATCCAATCCGGGGTCTTAATCGGAAGAGCTGCGGCCAAGGATAAGCTAGAGGAAATTCGGTCGGGCCCCACCCTACGTCTACGTACGGGATGCGGCTGATCCAATGTCGAATAATCTCAACTCTCAAGCGAACGAGATAAGATAATGTTGGGTACGGTTCCAGATTCTAGTAGAAACAGAAACGGTTTCAGATTCTTGATAGAAACATTTCAGGTAGAATCAGAATCACTGTCTGAAACTATTTGGCTAGCTGTCTGTATTATGTGAATCAGTGTGGAACAGGGTTGAGAGCGATTCAGTCCCGACGTGGAAAAAGATGAAACGTTTCGAGGAGAGTCTTTTCAAGTTTTAGCCCGTTTGGTTGGGTTTCTGCCCGATTCTAATAGAAACGGTCCGGTTCTAAGTTACCAAACGGGACCTAAATATTAATGGCAGCGCAACATCTGCATGGTGTGGGTTGGGTGGCGTTAGTTGCTGTTAACAAGATTCCAATCTCACCATCCCGTTATTATTTTCCAATCTCCATGCCCATGGGGCAAGCTGCACTCATGTCAATCCACTCAAAAGCCCTAGACAGGGTTAACCAAACTGTTTTCGAATTCAAAATCGAGGTCTTGGCGGTACCGATTTACCGCGAAAATCGTCAAAAACCGAAGAGTTTCGAAACCCGCGTTTGAAAAAAGATTCAAAACAAATTCAAAGAAAAAACGAAAATCAATCGGTTTTTCGAGTGAACCTTTTGGGCGGTCGATTTTTGGAGTGGTTTTTGTCGGTTTTCGACCAGTTTACATTGCATAATTTTTTTTATTTTTTTTTTTTGATATTTTTGAACTGAACCGGTTTACCAATCGGTTTAGGATTTCGAACCGGCTCGATACGGTCGAAAACCACAATTTTCAAACGATTTTCGACGGTTTTGTGAACCTAGCCCTAGAGGCCTTATCTAGAATTGCATAATACCAGTAAGTCAGTCTTATAACCGGACAGAAGTTTCAGCAGAATTCCAACATTATTGGGCAGACTAAACTCTTAACCCTCGTCAACAGTGTGAGTACCAAATGAGAGGCTCATGAGCAGGCTGTAGGCAGCAGTAGAACTCCATTGAGTTCGAGCTCATTATCTAGCCGCTAGACCGTAAGTATCTTTTTTAGAACCGGTGTTCAATTTTTGGCCAAGCGGTGGTCAATGCACACGTGCTCAAGCATGGTTGGAGAAAGAAGAAGATTTGCGAGGTGGTGAGCCGTTTCTTAGACTACGTGGCTTGGTGGGTCGTAACTTGTTGAATACCTAATTCAGTGACGGAGCCAGGAAATTTTGAGAGCCTGGGAGCGTGATTATAGCTATAAATGCAAACAAGTATATATACATATACATATATATATACATATATACATATACATATATATATACATATATATATATATCGCAAGCAAAATTAATAACTGCAACAAGATTTTTTACTAAAAGTATAGATCAATACACATGTGAACATTTATGAATAAAAACAAAGAAAGATGTGACAAGTACCTCATTACGATATTATCAACGCTTTGACGATTCACTAACAAAGATCTAACCACACGTCAAAAGGGACTCTGCAAAATAGAAAAACGTTGATTAGTGCATCATATAACATAAAAAAAATATTCATATTAAAGTATTGACGAGGGCACATACCATGGGTACCCCCATCAGCCCGGAACCACGAACGGGCTAACTTCTTTAGAAGCCCAGCTCTGGCGAAGGGTCCGTGGGCCATAAAGAGGGGATCTGGCCGGCTGGCCCTGATTCGGACCAGCTCTGGGCGTTCAGTAGGTTCCGACCCCTTAGGTCGGAGCACGCGCCGACCAGACCGCCGGCCGGCTCCACTGATCGGGGTCAAGCCCGCTGGCCGACGTCTGCCTAATCGCCTGTCTTGCGCGACGTCCCGTGACGTCTGTACCAGGGTAGGCGGTCCCTTCCCGAGGATGTCAGAGGACTCGCCAAGAAGTCAAGCCCCGGTCCCGTCATCCTGACACATCACGGAGGAGAGCGCCCCCTCCCGAGGCCACGCTGAGGTCAGATACAATTAATTGCCGGTGCTGACGGTCGTACAAAGTAGTGCGTCACCTCGCCAGCCCGGCCGAGGACCCCCCGCCGCAGGACTACCAACCCGACATGGGGGTGGACGGAGCCCGGTCGGACGACAAGACAAAAGACCAGACTCCAAGGCGTACAGTACCCCTTCCTTTTTTCTCTCCAAACTCCCATGTAACCTGCCACCTCCGAGTCTATAAGGAGAGGCAGGACGCCGGGGGCGAGGGGAGATCGATCGAAAGAACCAGAAACCGGTCAAACGCAAGAGGGAACCCTCCCTCATCTGTAACCCCCTGGCGATCGTTCGCCTCGAGAAACAATACACACCAACAACACGAACTGGAGTAGGGACATTCAGCCCGAACCAGTATAAACCATGGCTTCTTGAGTCAACCATTCGGGGAAAGGGAGCGCGCGACCCCCACTAACCAAAAATTCGTATTGCCGGTGCACGAAACACCGACAAGTATTGAATTAGGACATCACGTACGACTAATGTGCCACTGGTCGGAGGTTGAACTTTCCTAGTCGGGTTCACAAATGCCATGTTTACCTAAACAAGATGAAGTTGTACACACAAGTAGCACCTAAGTTCATTAACCGAAAATGAAGCATCTGATGGGTGAGATGGTGTGATTAGAATTGTCGTGCTGAGTAGTACACGTGAACATCAGAGGGATGAGAAATCACCGAATCATTTCCTCGGTATTCATTGTGTTATCTATGTACCTTTATTTTTTTATAGCTGTTCGAACACAGCTCTCGTACGCTGGGGAGCCTGGGCAGGCGCCCATCCTGCCCGGGAGCTGTCTCCGCCCCTGGCCTAATTTGACAATTGGTAACTTCGCTTTTTGGCTACAATACTGGACTCGAATCCTAGACATACACAGATACCATTAGGGGGGGGGTAAGGCTGTAAAAAAAAGTTCAAGCTCGTGAGCTACAAACGTGCCGAACTCGAGCTAGCCAGCTTCACCGAGCCGAACTCGAATAGCTCGCGAGCCTACTTGAGCTTGGACTGAGCTTCTTAAACCGAGCTTACTCGAGCTTGTTACAGAGCTTTCCGAGCTTACCAGGTTTACTGAGCTTATTGAGGTTATTCGAGCTTATCACATTGACCGAGCTTACTCGAGCTGAACTCAAGCCTACTCAAACTTGGATCGAGCCGAGCTCGAGCCTGGATCAAGGCTCGGGCTCCAACTCAAACTCGCTTCGAGCTTTACCGAGCTCGAGCTTGAGGATCCCAAGCTCGCTTGAGCTTAACCCGTTTACAGCCCTAGTGGGGGCGACGACGGATTGACACCTGTCCTTTGCGATGACATGGCAACCTACCAAGTCGGTGGTGCTTGACGCACGTCGTGGATAGTCGGTGATTGTGAGTGTACGGTGAGGGCATCAAGTGGATGCCGGGGAGCCGATGTGCGGCGATGGACAACCCCACCAAATTAAAGGCTAGCTGTGTTTACTATTTTGTGAGAATTTCTAGTTTATTTCTCTTTTTTTCTTAGCAACTCTAATAAAAACATGTCAGGAGTTGTTAATATATAATAGATTTTTTTATTTAATTCCGAATATTAGTTTTAGGTTAGCATTTATATACAAATCCAACTGCTAATTTTTATTTTGAATTTTAGCTATGTACGGGTTTTAATTTGGAGTTTGTATGAAAATCCAATTGCTAATTTTTTTATTGTACTTGGTATGGACTCTTTCCTTTAAGCTAAGCCTTTATAATTTGGATCCGCTAAATAGACGGTCATGTGTTTTTATTTAAATAATAACATCCAATGCGTACTATAGTTCAACTTAGTTAGGATCCACTAGATTAAGGGCTATATGTTTTACTTTTCTGTGAGAATTTCTAGGTTATTTCTCTTTTTTCTTAGTAACTCTAAATGACATGCCTTAAGCTTTTAATATATAATAGAGTGTATCTATGTCAATGAATTGAATAGAGACAACAGTTGATTTGTTTGTTTGATCTATGTTAACTTGCTCATAGATTTCCAAAAGTAAGCGAATGCTGCACAACTATTTCCAGAATAATGAATTAGTAGTAGTAACATTCAAATCGATGAGAACATAACACAAACTGTTTAATATGTTTATTTGAACTTACCCTAATTTTTGGAGTTCACCCTTCACATTTATTCTAGCTTCGCCGCTGGTCGTGCACTTTCTTTCTCCAGGGGAGGGAAGCATCAAACATCTCAAAAAAGAGCTGCTGGACCCCCCCACCCAAAAAAAAGAACAAGAACAAGAGGAAGAGAAGATAACAACCTAGGAGGTTGAGAAACAGAGCCAAGGTCCAGGCAAAGTGCAAAGAATGAGTGCAGTGCAAAGCTTGAAAGGAGATTGGAATCATTGGATGAACACAAAGCCACAATGTCACAGCAGAATAAAACTGCCACTTCGGAAGAAACAGATGTTGGCAGCCCCATGCACCCACGCTTTTGATGAAGAAAAGAAAAAAGTTGATCCCCCCCACTAGAGAGATTGTGCCAAAGATATACGAGGTTTTTAATAGAGAAACTTTTTTGCGTTTCATCCATCGTGGCATTGTCGACACGTAGTAATCTAATCTAATCTAATCTAATCTGATCTGATGATCTCGGATTTTAAGTGGTGAGTGGTGCAAGCCACAGTGATTTCTCGTATTTTAAGTGGCAGCATGGCTCGCATGTCAAATCAGCGCACCTTCAGATTCAACCACCGGGGATGATGCTTCATGCACTAATAATAAGCTTGTGCGAAGTGTGCTTAAAAGAAAAGTTATCTTAGCAATTGATAACTAAGCACGCTCAATCATACCCTACCCTTTGATCGGCACCAACTTACCTTCGATCTGCAGCCTCCAACCAAAGCTTGCACATGCTTCCGTTCTGTTGCACAGCTGCACACATTCACGTACAGAGAAGAACCATACCACACACAGATGCATTGCAACTTGCAAGGCTAGAACCTTACACACAGATGCATTGCAAGGTTAGAAATTTAGAATGCTGGTGATGCTGAAAGTGAAAGGTGATGCCCTAAATTACCATACCACCAATGGGCAATGGCACCCTGTGTGGTCATCTCAGATATCATCGCCATGCTCGAGTGCTGCGCTTCACACTTTCAAATCAGGGGTTGGGTACCAGAAATAAGGGCAGCAGCATGAATCTGTTCTCCAAGGGCCTGGAGCATTTCCAGGACAGGACAATGGTGATGTACCACCATTGACAGCCCACCATGTGCCCTGACGATATCCAAGTACCTCATGCAGCTGGGATTTATGGCAACTGGGCAATAGCCAACAGGTACCAAACAGGCGAGCTTTGCCTCACACTAATGGGAGATTTCATGAATGAATGTAGCAAGACAAAACAAGTAGACATGGATGGACTCCATGCAGACAGCACAAAACATGGATGGACTCCATGCAGACAGCACGAACATTTGGTATCAGTGTATCACTCCATCTTGCGCAAGCTAGAACCTTTTCCACTGGGGAGCAGGCAGCCAGGCAGCAGTTGCAGTCGTGATAAATAAACACACTTTAAGAAATAAGTACACATGAACATGGGGAACTACAGGTTGCCAGCATAATCATGCTGCCCACACAGAAAAACACCCTTTTTTTTCCCCCTCTCTTTTGTTCTCAGTGGCTACAATGAACATGCTGTCCTGTCCTCCAACTTGTAAAGTCATTTTGATTTGAATGTCCTCTTCAGTATGTTATCCAAGTCATTTATCTTTTACTGCTTTTTTCACCAGGGAAAAGAAATAAGTTTTGTAGTGCTAGTTGAGCTGGAAAAAGAAACTAATCTAAAACTTCTAAAACAGGTATGTAGCTTCCCCGAATGCTGTACACCTAAATGGCCAGCGTTTCAAATATCAACAAAAATCTCCTTACCACTTATGTTAAGAAATAACCTTGGAGATTTTCGTTGATATCATCGAGCCAGCTCGATAAGCAGAACCAGTCGATAAACGGGTTCAATTCAAATTCAAAAAATTTAGAAAATTTTATGCGATGTAAATCGGCCAAAAATCGGCAAAAACCGGTAAAACCTGTCGGTTTTCAATTTTTTCGCCGCTGTTTGACCGCCGAGTTCAAAAATTTGACTTCGAACTTGTTCGGTTTCTACCGATTTTCGACGAAAAACGGTACCGCATGGGGGGTGGGGGGTGGGGGGATTTCCGAGCTTGATTCGGTAATGTAAACCCTGGTAGTGGCTAGTGATCTTGACCATGGTCCATGACAAGAAAAATATACAACAGAGGTAGAAGTTGAGCAGGGTGTATGACAGTAGTACAGATTAAAGGAGAGCACCAAAAGGTGAAAACTAGCTAAATTTAGTGTTAACTATTTCCATGCTGCACTCTTCACGCAAGATTATTTAATCGCTTTCCGAGTGTTTGGTAAATCCCTGATATTTCCAACTTTTAAGATATTTTAGTCTCCATCCCAGTGGCACTCAAGGTTGCAATATTTCAAGGAAATTTGTGTTGCCATCATCGCATCAGTTTCTACGACGGACCGAGTGCAAAGTTTTTGATTTTTTTTCCAGATCAAATGGCATTGCCTTTCTATATTATCGTGTGCTGTAAATTGAGCATTGAGGCGTTGAAAGTTAAATCACACCGAAATGGAAAATATTAGGCACACTTCACCAAGTACGACTATGAACACATACCCCTTTATATTTCTGCTAACTCATTCTGTTAACAGACAGTTCCTCGTTAAGAAATCTACTAAAACACCACCACATAAATCAACCAAACACAGCCAGGGTGTGTGTATTTATTCACGACAAGCAAAAAAAAATCAAGAGACCTTGAAAACAGTAGCAGATCATTGGCATACCACAAAAGAAGAAGCAAATAGGCATATAGAATCAGGGCTCTAGAAACGTATATGTATCATATTTGCGTTGCAGAAATACTAGCTTGTTGAGGAGGATCAATTTGCCGGCTATCATCTTTATCGCTCTAATGCGGTTCATCACTCCCATAAAAAACACCTCCCTAACTGCAAAATTACCTGAATATATCTACACACCTTGCAATAATAAATAAGGCACTCACTCAAGGGCGAACGATCCAATCCATCCAGCTCTCGGCTGTTATACACCTGCCAGATGCACATATCACAAACATTGGTATACGTAAGCTCACGAGTCGATCAAACTCCCCACCCGAAGATCCCCACAGGTGACATGTTGAATGCAGAAAAGATTGAACTTTTACCTAAACCCGAAGCAAAGACTCCAGCGATCATCCATGGAAGTAGTGGGAGTAGGAACTGAGGATGATCACGATCCATTCCACCAGGCCCCCGGAGCAAGAAGCCTCTTTTGAGTTTTGACACCATCCCAAATCGACATAAAAACCCATCACAAACCCAAGAACAACAACCCAACAGTAACAAATGCATCGCATAGCTGCATGCATAAACTCCTCTCTCTTTCTCCTACTCGAGAAACACCAAGAAGCGCAGGGATGGATCAACGGCCTACTACTGTCAGGACTCCTCGTCGGAGTCGCCGTCATCGCGGTCGTCTTCGCCGTCCTCCTGCTGCTGCTGTTGGTGGTGTTGGTGATGCTGGTGAGGGTGCGGGTGCTGAAGCTGCCCGCTGCCCCCGGCGCCGCCGATCTGGTGGTAGAACTGGCTGAGCGACTGCGCGGCGAGCA
The DNA here is from genome assembly GCA_036346355.1 of Rhipidocladum racemiflorum. NCBI lineage: Eukaryota > Viridiplantae > Streptophyta > Magnoliopsida > Poales > Poaceae > Rhipidocladum > Rhipidocladum racemiflorum. Next base: position 55,580,371 of record CM070569.1, read on the forward strand.
CGCCGATGTGGCCGTCCTGTGAAAGCCCGAGCTCCAGCCCCGGCATGGCCGCCGCCGCATGGCTGGTGAACATGGGCGCGAACCCGATGTGCCCGCCGACGCCCAGGCTCCCTCCGCCGCCGCCCCCGCCTGGCATCTCGAGCCCCGCGGGGAGTCCCATCCGCTGCATGAGCCCGCCGATACCCCCGGCGTCGGCACCGCCCGCGCCGGCGGAGTTCAAGAACCCGGCCGGGGAGAACCCCGCGGACGCCGACGGCGAGGCCCACATGTGGTGGTGGTGGTGGTGCGGCCTGGCGAGGGCGGAGGTTGGGGAAGGGAGCGACGGCGCGACGGAGGCGAGAGCGGACGCCGGTATAGTACCTGTGCCGGTGGCGGCGACGATGGCCGGCTCGGCCTGCTGCAGCAGCCACTGGACGGTCTCGCCGTCGGACTTGTGGCCAAGCTCCCGGGTCAGCTGGAAGATCCGCGCTGCGCAAAGCGCCGGCATCCGGATCCGGCGGCCCCTGCCGTCCACCTTGGTGTGGCGGTCCTTGTTGGAGCTCCGCTTGGGCCCCAGCCCCTGCACCCTCCGCTCCCCCGCCGCCGCTGCCACCACCTGCTGCTGCTGCTGCTCCTTCCCGCCGCCCCCATCCTGCTGCTGCGGGTGGACCTGGATTTGCAGGTGGTGGTGGTGGTGTTCTTGGTGCGGGTGGTGGTACTGCTTGGGATCCAGCTGCTGCTGTGCGCTCGTGTTGGAGGTGGTGGTGGTGGTGGTCGTCGCCGTCGTGGTGGGCTCCGTTTTGTTTAGCGGTGGGAGTGGGGGAAACTTGGGGTCCATCTCCACACAAACACCAAAACAAATCACACCAAACAACCCAACACCCTTCTTATCAAATCTCTCTCTTGTCTTGCTTCTCCTTCTCTCACTTCCTCCCTGCCCTGAAAGCTGAAACCAAGAACAAGGAGAAGGAGGTGTAGGGAATGGATTGGAGATGGTGATGGGGGAAGAAGAAGGGATACCACCCCCACTTTCTAGATTTACTCTGCTATTTGGACTTTCTTTCTCTCTGCAATGTTCTCTCTGCCCTTGTACTCTATCAGTTTGGCCTTCTTTTGGGGTTGGAGCTCTTTTACCGGCTGTTGAAGTGTTGATCTCTCTCAAAGTGATGCTTTGGAGGGTGCTTTAGTTTTAGCTCCTTTGATAATTTTACTGCCCTCTTTTGGACTTCACCTGGGAGCTAACTCACTGAGAGGGGTAAATAAATAAAAAAAGGGCAAAGATGGGGGAGAAAGTTGTCAGCCACCAGCATTGTGGCATTTTCTTACTTCCACTTGGTTTAGTACCTATAACTAGTTGTATTAGTTACATCAGGTGAGTGACCCTATCATATCGCGAGTTATTTAAAAATACAACATGGTTATTATTTAAATCTTATATTACTATTCAGCAGTGCATTATCGATATGAGTTTACAATAAGTAGCTTTCGTAATACGGACACGGCTCCTGTGCAGTCTTTACGGGACTGCAATTTATTGGATCGAAAAGTGACAATTCAGATTGGCCTGAATACTGTAGCAAAGCACGGTAGCTATCGCACAATATAGCAATCACTGTAGCAAAACACTGTAACACATGGATTTAAAAAATATAGACCATTCATTTGCTCGATCGGACGATCTACACTCTCTGGAACTACACTGGATCCTGTCCTGGTAATACAATGTGCTACTCAATGTATTGTTCGGCAAAAAAAAGTTATAATGGATTACATGAGAATGTTGGAGTAGCTCTGAGGAAAAAAAAAGATCCCTAACAGTCTTCTAGTACTTGTATAATGCATTTTTGAAAACAAAGAAGATTTTTATTCCTTTGGATCTTTTAAGGATATTTTTTTCGACTCTTAGATATGACCCAAGGTGTTAGCATTTGTTAAATAACATATACAAATCCTTTTTATATACAAAGTTATAACATTTTTTTGTCTATTTAGAACACAGAAATTTTACACCAAACAATTAAAGATATGCATAAGCCAACCCCCTGTGGCGACTCGCATAATTAACCCGGGGTAATGATAATAATTATGTCATTAACTCTGGTGTAATTACGCTGATCTGGGCATATTAGCTATTAAGACATCGAGCGGACCCGACACTTTATTAGTTAATACACCAATGCAGAGTGTTGCAACAGCACAATAATTAGAGACTAGAAAGGGAACTTTATTACATCTCCTGCCACGCAGGATACCGTCTTAAGGTTCACATGTCTACCATAATACTCATAACAAAAGTTTATATATATACTATTAGCCTGCGACCTCTAATACAAGGGCTGCTACTCCACCCAATCCTCTGGGTAGTCTTCTGGCTCCTCGTAACCCTGATCCAGCGGGTTACCATCTTCCCACTCCACCCCGGCGACTTCATGGCAATCAGTGTCTACGCAAAGAAGGGATTATACAAGAGTGAGTACAAGAATGTACTCAGGAAGCATTAGTAACAAAATGTAATATATATATATATATACACACACACACACACACGAATTTTCTTCCCAAAATCACATCAACTTTCCTCCAAGCACTTCATATCATTTTACATCCTCCTTAAATCATTTTCCAGAAATAGGTTTTACTTACGCAGATCTGTTTTCGATTTTTACTAATGAAAATTCTACTAGCACTTGTATATGAGACAGACTTAGCTTTCGTAGTCTCTAGTCCAGAAGACAGGCATGAATTCATGATTTAACCCTGCACAGATTTGTACCACTTTACCCATAGTAATCTCAACCGTAATTGAGATCCTAGAATGTTTATCGCTAATCCAGTATTAGATCTTCAACCCTGTTAACTCAACACACAGCTAACAGTTGTACCAAGCTACCGTAGCAGCCCTGATACTCAGTCCAGGGCTTTACATATATAGCCCTAAAGAATCAACCGCAGCTGATTATCACAATTCTGAAGGAGTCAACACGCAGCTGACTACCCAAAATGTGTTCATCACTGGGTTCCGGCATACCCAACTTCACACCCTTAGTTATCTACTCTTATCCCATGTGGAGATCATAATACCGTCATAGGACAACCTTTTTTTGATCATTTCCACACACTATAGTTGATACAAATTATACTACTCATTGGCCGAGTGTAGTGGTTTATCCTTATATAACCCCCAATGTAGAGGGTCCCACCAGCAGTCTTTCTCACAATGGACCCTCTACCTGCCACCCACCCACCCACCCACACACACACACATATATAAGCATACTTCACCTCAACCTACTGCCTTAGCAGTATATCCTCAAAATCAGCTTATCAATACTCAAATCCTGTCGCAACAGTTCACAAATTTCTATCTTTCCAACCACATCCAATTTAGGGTTTTTCTTTCAGAAGATATTTTTCCATGCAATGATGTTTTCTTAAAACACTTGAAAATGATTTACAAACATGAACAAAGGAAACTTGCCTGGATTTTGATCAAAATACGCGCCTTCACCCGATTGAAGAACAACGATCCGATTAATTCCTGAAATTACATAAATGCCATGTTTTAGCAGTAATAAGTTTTTTTCCATATTTAAGGTGTCCAACTCTTTCCTCTTATTATTTGTAAGATTTATAATTTTTACTTTGCAATTTTTAAGACTTGCTAGCATTTTCTTCCGTCGTGCTTTAGTTAGATATTTGACTGACTGAAATTATTGGTTTAATGGGTTGAGCTTACAGGTAAATTGTTCATGTGGATAAATTGGTCCATAAATTTACAAATTTAACTAAAATGATATTTTTCTTGTTTTTCTGTTTTCTTTTCTCTTCTTTTATTTTCTACTAACAGCGATGATACACCGTGAGAGGTGCCGATTTGGCTCCGAACAAATCTACTATATCAGTGATGATACCAAATTATACGGGTCTGACGGGAATTCTAATTTCTATTTTGCCTAATTAATTCATCAGTGACGATACCAAATTATACAAGTGCGCAATTAACTTTGCAGGTCTACATGGGGAGATTAGAAGATCACGTGTGTTTTACCATTTATAGAGCTGTAATTTTTATTTTTGAGTTGCAATCATTCACTTATGTAATTTTATGATCACTAGTGTAATTAATTTCTTAACTTTATTACTATTTACAGTTCTAAATTGTTAACAATCAATCGTAATAGAAATTCTTTAATGATTAATTTGATTTGATTATGTTGTTTAAGTTATCTTAATACCTCATTTGCATTGTTTGATTGATTGGGATATTTCATCCCCCCCCACACTTTAATAGACCTTGGCCGCAATACTACTACTAATATTCTTTTATCTTCGCCTTTTTTCTGTTATTTTTTTTGTTTTGCAAATCTAAACCCATACGAACGAATTTGTAAAGCCAACGTCGTCCCTAATCATGAAAGCAACGACATACGACACATATCACTTGCCGCGCTCTCGTATTACGACAATATTGTCCATCGTGGCAACAGGAGCTCTAGGCTCGATAGGTCATCTACTACGCAATAGGAGCTTAGCAGCAAGGACCAACGGAGCATGCCTACCTTGTTAAGCAGGGCCGCCCCTGAGGGGGGGGGGGAAGGGTGGGCGGCCGCCCCGGGCCCCCAAAGTCAAGGGGTCCCCAGGTGTACACACTAACACACGGAGTAGTTGCATGCATGTAATGAGCAATTTGCATGTATAAAGAAAAACAAATTGCCCGCATAAAGAAAAACAAGTTGCATGCAATTAGCAATTTGGGCTCAAAGCCTCAAAGTGCCGGCCCAGTTGTGCAGGACGTGATTAGCAATTAGCAATTGCAATTTGGACTAGTTGTGCAGGACGTGAGCAAGGCTGCGAGGGTTTCCACCAAAACTGGCCAGGAGGTGGAGGCGTGGAGCTGCGTCTTGCCGCATTTAATCAAGGCTGAGAAGAGCCCCCACTGAGGGTTGGCCGTCGGCGCCGACGAAGTCGCGCTGGTCGCGTCCTGCGGCCTCCTCCGTGTCCAAAAGAAAACTGCGGCTAGACGTTGGCACGTTGCTTCCTGGCGCCGCTAGCGGCTAGGGGCTTCATCCAGGAGACCAGAAAAAAACAGGAGGGGCGGCCGATCGCCTGGACGTGGGACATGGCGACGTGTAGAGAGCTTTGTGGTGCTGTCTGGGCAATTTCGCCGTGATTGTCCCTAATCCGAGGTATAGAATATTAATCTTCTCTAATCTCTTTTCCCTATTAGTCTTACACTATTTAATCTTTGATACATTTATTATTATTTTCAGCGCCGTGCGTTATCAACTTATCATGTCATCTAGAAGGTATCCATCCGGTAGCGAAAAAAGAAAAAGAAAAAACGTGCAGATGATTTCATAGAAACTTAGAGAGGAGCTATGAACAAATTTTTAAAGATGTGGATTGTTATCCTAATGTCTCCATTGCTTATCGAATCTTATTTACTGTGCCTGTGACTGTTGCATCGGCTGAAAGAAGCTTTTTAAAATTGAAATTGTTGAAGAACTATTTGAGATCAACAATGACTCAAGAAAGGTTAAATGATTTGGCGACTTTATGCATCGAGAAGAAGTTATTGGACGAGATTGATATCAATAGTATAATTGATGACTTTGTATCACAAAATGTTAGAAGAAATTTTTTAAGATGATGCCAAGTGCCATGTAAGAGTTTATTATTACAATTTGCATTTGTCATTTCATAAACTTTAAAGTGTTCTATATAAGTAATTTTTGTGCATCGAATGTTAATTTCTTCAATGATGTGTGCTTATAAGACTATATATATACATATATACATACATATATATAAGGAGTGGATGTGGCCTCCATATAAGTTTTCGTCCCGGGCCCCCAAAATACCAGGACCGACCCTGTCGTTAAGTAGCGTGCTTGATTAATTAAGTAAAGCCATTAATTAATGAACTTAATAATTACAATGATTAGTAAAAAGTGATTTGGTCGGTATAACCTTGCGGTAATATAGGCACGTTACAGGCGATACGTGTCGCCTACCGCGCTTTACTCGATCGAGGAGAGGTGTATTTATAAATTTATTTGAAACGAGGTACGTTCGAAAAAAATAAATGGGGCTAGAAAAAAGAAGAAGGCTTCCTTGTTTCCAGTGCCCTATGTATTTTCATGTCATTCTTGACTCTGTGCGCGCGCCTGCATGCCGTCCGTACTCCGTACTGCCCCCGACCTCCCTGCAGTACACTGCATACAATGCAATGCGAACACAACAGACACACAGCTTGACGACTCCTTGCTAGTCGTACCCTGTCCCACAAAGCATGCTGCAAATTGCTCTGCGTACTCGACTACTCCAGTCTCCAGACTTGCAGATTCAGCTAGGCACCCGATGCCTCATGCTACAAATTTAGGTAAAACTATCACAGGTACTACTGCCAAAAAAAAAAAAAAAAAAAAAAATCACTACAATTTCTTCAGATCTCTATCTGACTCCTCTCTTTCGAATGTGCATACAACGCTGCACCTATAATAATCTTTTGTACTGCAGCAACATTTTGAAAATCGACGTGAATCGTTTTTCTATCGAATTACTACAACACTTCAAATTACCCTATTGAAGCGGCAGAAGTCCAATGCTTCGGGGGAAAAAATAATGCTTCGGATTTTTAGTGTTTACTATCCATGTTGCTGTAACGGACCTCCTTTTTAGCTGGTGCATTTAAATACCACAATAGATACCCATAAAGATTAGCTGTCGGGAACCAAGCACACATTGCTAAACAAAATGTGAATATCAACTTCTTTTATAGAATATAAGGCCAAACGGCCAAGTTTTTTACTAAAAGAATGCAGTGGGGCCCAAATAGATTACATTCAAACGCCGCACATGTAGACCTGAGCAAAAGACTAAGACTTTAAAACCAAACCAAATCACCATCTACGAACTCCTAATAAACTCCAGCTTCTTGAATCTCTGAAAGGGTTGGGTTAAGCAAGAATGAGTACACAACAGTACTCAACAAGTCGTACGGAAAAATACTGAATACTACATGCAAGGGATTACCAATGGGTTGGCATAAGGTTAAGTATCGTGGATGCAAGTTTATTTGTAAGATCGTATTACATCTGAAACACAAACCATAAATAATAATAGCTGGGGGGTTCCACAAAGTTAACACAATTACACCATATTCTCAAAAATTTTCAAGAACTACTTGAGCTTGGTTACGGGAGTCATCCCAATCAAACTTAGCTTCATTTACCGGAAGCACGGTGTATTCGAATACCATTTGAGTATGACTCTGCAGAGCTGTTAAGCTTTACCCACAAGATATCTATGGCCGTTATGCCACGTACGAATCACATGCAACTTAAATGTATGCGACTAGGTTGAGATGATAACAGCCTTTTGTTGAACTTTCTGTGGATAGCCCCTACCCGATAGGTCTGTAACCACTCCCCTCAGGACCCGCTGACCTGAGTGAGTACCTACCGTTGCGAGAACCGGCGAATGGCGCTACAACGCCCCTTCCCGTTCCACCCCATCAGTCATCCCCCTGTCGGGAATACTGCTTCCCATTCTCCTTCCGAGAATGGTACCACCTTGTAGGTATTTTCCAAGGAACGAACAATGTACTGAGCTATGTTGAAAAACGGTTCAACTGAACTGACCGGTTCCCAACATGTGGTTGAGCCGAAACTTAAGTTATTTAATTTGCTCAAGAGGGGTTTAACCTTATATTGCCAAAGACCAAGCTATTCCACTGAACACAAACCCAAACTGATACCTGCTCGTACCAGCCACTAATCCAACTGTAGCTCTAATCATCAGCCGGGGATCGAACTTATATCCACCCGTGGCTAGTCCAATACTATCCCCCCGACTGTAACAGCTATTTTAAAATCATCGAGCTGACTACTCGCCACATTTTCTTTCTTTTAAAGACATTAAGTGAAACTAACAAAAATATTAATTAACTACAGGGGTGCAAATTATAAAGTAGGGTTAATCAAGGGTCAATTATGACTTAACAACATCAAGGAGGCTAAGAGCACTTTGGTGTTAACTAAGCATCATGTCATTCTAAATTATCCATCTTCAACAATTAAAATACGAGTAAAATAGTGCATTAGGAAAATAATTACTACTATATTATGAATAGATGGTTTCAACATGTTCAAGGGCGTGCGGCTTGCCTCGCTGGGCTGAGGGGTCGTCTAGGTCGAAGTGGTCGTAGTCGTACTCGGCTGCTATCTGGTCTGGCTCCTGCTCCGGGAACTGCTCGACGATCAGATCTAGCTCGAAAGAATGAAAAGGCGGTAAATAAACGATAAACAAAACGAAAACGACGAATGGAAACGGAAACAGAAAATGAAAATGGGTTGGGGAAAATTCGAAGGGCAAAATGGGCATTATGGGAATTTTGAGAGCATTATTTGGAGGAGCGGAGGCCGTTTTTTGTACCCAGTGGCTCGAAACGGTCAAGATGGTGTATTTTTGGCCTTTTGGAAATTTCTGGATTTTTACAGGATTTTCATATTATTTAAATCTGAAATAAACCGAAAAGGAAATAAACATTAAAAGGCCTCACGGAGCCGTATTTTGGCCCAACGGGGGCGCACGCGTGGCCTGGCGCATGGCCGACGCGCTGCAGCGCGCTTTGACAGCGAGCCCGCGGCGACGGGGAAGTCGCGGCAGTTGGGTCGGATGAAAAGGGGGGACTGACACACGGGACTGGGGTATTGAGCGGCTGACGGGTGGGGTCCAGCTGGGGACGGATCGGGCGTGGTAGGGTTAGGGTATGGGGGAATGGCGGCGGCGACGAAGCGCGGGCAGCCGGCGCCAGGGGAGGAAGGAGAGCGACGGAGGAGGGAGAGAAGAGGCTCACCGCGAGAGGAGGAGAGCGGGGGCCGGGAAGGAATGAGGATTGGGGGGATTTATAGCGCGAAGGAGAGGAGAGACGGAGTGACGAGTTCGGTCGACGTGGGCGAACGGCGCTGCCGGCGTGCGGCACGGGTGCGGTGACGTGTGCCCGGCGTGGGGAGATGACCGGCGGACGGCGCGGCGATGCGGTTGGGCGTCGGTGCGGGGAGTGATGGCGATGAGACGCGATGGAAACAACGGGAGCGGGTGAGGGAGACAATGCGAGAGGCGGCGGCGGGCGCGGTAGCGCGAGCAGTGCGCTGCGCAGCCGTAGCCGGAGGCGGGGAGGAAGACGGTGGTGGCGACCGGAGGCGGCAGGGTGGGCTAGGCCATAGGCAGACGCCGGGCGGTCCAGACTAGGAGGGGAGACGGGTCGGGAGATTGGGCAAGAGATTTGGGCCGGAAAGCCCACAAGCGAAAAAAGAGGCCCAAAAACAAACAACAAATTCAACACCTATTTAAGAACCAAATCAAATTTGTTTTGAAATTTTGGGTTATTTAAAAATATGTGCACTTCACAAACTTGTAAAACTTGTAAGAACCTACTTGGAACATTGTAGGAAATAGGTCAATTCGACGCTAGTGGCTGCTAATGTGATTAGTGGGTAGCAGCAGCAATACACTTAAAAGATTCCTCCCATCTCTGTCTCTCTCTCTCTCTGCACCAAGTGGCCGCAGGCCGCATCAGTGTGGAATGGATTGAGACTAGATTTTTTTCTCTCTTTCCATTTGGATGCGAGTTAGGAAGGGAATATGGATAAGTGTGATTAAATCGGTATAAAATAGTATTATATATTATACTGGATTTGATACGATGTATTGAACTATATATTATATTTGATAGTACTACTATATATTTTTACGTTATATTTTAAGCAGTATTACAAGTAAAATTTATTATGTATATAATTAAATATATTTTATTATATTAAATCCGAAACGATGGTATCACCCGGGAATCAAATCGGTTTACCAACCGGTGTCGTATGGAGTGTGACCACCACCGGTGTGGGACGTAGGTATCCAGGCAGGTGTCCCCTGCCTGCGGGTAGGGAGGACGCCGCCATGATCGTCGGCAGAAGTGGCCACCGTACGTGTTCCGTTGGTTGCTCGCCACCACATATCGCGGCCGGGCAAACGGAGACGGGAAAAAAAAGCACGAACGCCAGGAGCAGGGGGAAAGAGGCGATCGCAACCACCACAAATGAGGAGCAAAAGCGCCGGCCGATCAACGGAGACAACGGGATCGCCGGGCTCCGGTCAAACACGATGGCCCAGGAGAAGAGAAACCAACCTCCCGCTGGTCCTAACGAAGAAAACGTAACCGGGCCTAAGCTGGCCCCTGTCTATTCCTCACCCGACAGCCGGATTGGCGTCTCAGTTCTCTATTTTTTTCCGACCTAATCGGTCTTGCGATTTCGGAGCTTCTCCGGTACGGAGTAAGCACACTAGTTCATTTCTTGTACATAAAAGGAAATTCTCGATGTTTGAAGCGACGGCCTCCCTATAAATGCCATGTAAGACTTTGTTTGGCAACACCAGCTGACCAGCAGCAGCACGTGGAAGTTGAGAAAGAAGAAGCTTCGGCTACATCGGCACCGTTGCACAATTTCTTTTTATATATATATATATATATATATTGGTCTGTGTTGGAATGATATTGTAAATCTAGCCACATCTTACTCACCGTAGAAGTAGCGGCCTGCCATGCTTCAATACGGTAGCACCTTGTCGACGTCGTGACATCTTGATCCATCACGACAGTTAGGACGGACCCACCACGAAAGAAAAGACCCTAGGCTTAGCAACAGGTGCCGCGAACCGATCGCTCAGCAGCAGGTCCCGTCAAGCTCCACTTCAGCGACTAATTAACTTCAATGATTAATTAATTAATTAACTGAATTAATTGGTTAACTAAGTGACTAATTTAGCGATCGGCAATGTGTTAACTCCAGTGACTAAGTAACTTAGTTAATTGTTGGACCTGATCGGCAATGTGTTAATCTAGTGACTAATTCCTGTCGAGGTAGGGTGCTCTGCCGGAGCCTATCGAGCCACCGGTCCACAGCACCTGCTACTTCTGTTTTTGTGGGCCGCCCTACCTACCGCGATAGACTAGTGGTCGCGACTTAGCAAGATGCTATGTTATAGGAGTGTGACATGTGACACATATCTCTTGTCTCTGCTTCTGTGATGAGGAAGGAAGATAGCACTGTAATTTTGTTCGGATAAAGATCGACTACGAGAAACAGTGTAACCAGACCAACCAAGCCCAAAGCTTCGAGAAAGAAAGAAAGAAAGAACCTTGACATATAGGTGCAGTACAATTGCATGATTGTATAGATAGTTTGAGGAGTTATTGTTGCTCAAGATGAGTTGGGACTTGGGAGCAGTTGCTGATCAAGCTGTAATCACTAATCAGGATGCGAGGACTGTGACTTGGAGGGGTACACGCAGTGAAAGGACATGTATGTACATGCTTCGGTACCTGATAGGGACAAATTGATGGCGTGCAAGACCGATCGGTGACACCGCATTTGAAACGGAACTGCACGATCACATCAATACGGCATCTCTTTTCCCTTTTTCGTCCCTCCTCCCCTCTTTTCTTTCCCAATCCTATTGAGAATTTGAGACTGAGATGGACCGATGCCGCCGCAGCGTGTTGGATGCCGGGATCAAGATCCCCACGAGATTCCTGATTTCGGACCGAAATCTCAAATTTTTTTTTTACCGAATTTTCATTTTTTGGTTGGATTTGATTGCATTTGGGATTAAGATCATCCACGAAAATTTTGACATGTTTTTGATCATTTTTCGGTCAAAACAAATTGACCAAAATCTCAAAAATTTTGGCCGAAATCTCGGATTTCCTGGTTGAAAAAAACGGATTTAAAATTTGGTTTTTGGATTTTGTCCATATCTTATTTGAAATTCTGAGATCTCGCCAAGATTTCGGATTTCGGCCACCTCCGAGATTTCTACCAGAATGAAATTTTAAACCTTGGTTAAGTGTGTTTAGTTGTTTGTATCAAATAATATATATATATATATATATATATATATATGTATATATATTATATGTGTTTAGTTGTTTAAATGGAATCATTTCATAATGGATGGTGAGATATAAATTTAATAAATATTTCCTATAGATGTTGAACCATTCCATTCACTCAAAACAATGAAACCAAATGGTATAAAATCATTCTATCCCATTCAACCACATCCCACTAACCAAACACAAGATTAGTTTAGAAGAAATTTTACATGTTTTATTAAGAGTATTACACAGTGTACGGTAGAAATTATGTATAACTATTAATTTATTAAGAGTATTTCTGCTGTTTTATTATAAATATAAATATAAATATAAATAAATACTAGTCAATTTTATTATTTAAATCAAAAACAAAATGAACAATTTATGTTAAATTTAATGTATCATAAAAAAGTTGTGTTTCAGGCCATGACGCATTGGAGAAATTCTGTAGGCCTGGCCTTTTCAGTTGTTTCCGCTGAGAGATCTTTGTTGGTCACGAAGAGTGTTAAAATTATAGTAAAGGCTCGTTCAGGTCAAATTAGGTGGTATGGTATGATTGGTTCTTGAGTCTAATATAATTTGTAGCTAGGATCTTTGAAATTTAAAGGTCAGGCCTGACTCCACCATGACGCTTAGACCATTGAAATCAAATTATCTAGCCAAATGTTCGTGGTTTGGTACCATAAAAATAATATTACTCAACATATTAGGTTGTTGTTGTTGTTGGATTTAGTTTGTTTCATGCTCTTGGTTCTACAGTGGTTATTGGTCAAGTTCTGTGTTGGCTCACACTGTGTCTCTGCTGTCGAGATTGACTTACACTACTCACTTGGCTTTGCTATCTTTGTTTGCATTACACCTCGTTGCATGCCATAAAGAAAGAAGAAATAGGTTGTTGGAATAAATATTATATTTTTTATTAGTTAATTTATTTATTATGGAATAATTTTTTTGTTAGATATTTTGTAGGGACGAAGGAAGGATTTGAGAATGGTGCATGAAAATTGAAGAGGTGAAGAACACCTCGTTCACTGGTCACCACCACGAGGTTCTTTTCAAAGGAGTAATGATTATGGGCAGTGGAACACCCTAGAATTAGTAGCTACGATTAACATGGGCGGAGCCACCGCATAGTTAGCAGTATGTATGGTTTCAATCGGTACATACCATTTCGGTTCTAAACGATATAAAGTATTTCTATGTACCATATCGATTTCGATATCAATCAATATCGGTTATACTAATTTCGAGATACCGATTAGACCAGCTTCGATACCAGTTATATCGGTAGAATTGATAATATGTTCTATTAAAATATATGTTATATTTAATAGCACTACTACGTATCTAGAGTAATATTATAACTAAAATTTGTTATATATATATAATTAAATATGTATAAACTTATAAATATATATTATTATATTAAATCCAAAACAGTACGCTAGTATAGATCAACATTGTAATGTACCATTCTAAAAACTAAATCGATATAGCTTTCGGTATGATACTGACAAGTGTGATCCACCACTAGTGTGGGACGTAGGTATCGGGGCAGTGTCCCCTGCAGATAGGGAGGACGCCGCCATGATCGTCGGCAGAAGTGGTTACTGCTAGAGGTGGGCTTCGTGCCTAAATCATGCGGGGCTGGCCCGGCACGGGTCCATCATGCTTCGTGCCTAAATCGTGCCGGATCATGACGGCCCGTCGTGCCTACTGTACCATGCCGTGCCAGTCCGGTTCGCCTTCGGCGAGCCCAGGCACAGCCCATTTGCGCTTCGTGCCTGCTCCGTGACGTGCCGGTCCAGGCTTGGCCCATTTACACAATTGCGACGAGAGGAAAGGAGACAGAGACACACGATGCTCAATCTCTATTAGTTCTCTCTCGCCCGTTGCTCCCTCTCGCAGCTCTCTCTCTCTCTCTCTCTCTCTCTCTCTCTCGCCCGTTGCTCCCTCTCTCGGCTCTCTCCCTCTCTCTTGACCGTCTTTCTCAATCTCTCTCGCCTGTTGCCTCCCTCTCTCTCACTCATTAGCCGACGAGAGAACGAGAGATGATCATCTGTAGAAAGCCCACCAATACTTTTTCTCTGCAAAAAGATCATGGGTGCGCAGGGACACGGCTGTTGCGGGACGGTGCGCTACGCGGCGGTCACGGGAGGTGAGCGGCCACAAGGCCCACAACGCCCAAGATGACGCGAGCCATGCGGGCCACGGGCGAGCAGGTGCGCTGGCACGGTGTCAGAAGCGTGCGCGCGGGCCACAACGTCGGGAGCGAGCGGCGGAGGGGTCGAGGCGAGCTTGGCAACGGCAGCGATACAGCACAGGTAACCCCCGTGCCCCTGCTCCTCTCTTCTACTTCCCTGCAGCAGCCGACGTGCCCGTGCCTCCGCCGTGCTGTGCCGGCACATGCCCGGTCCAAACGGCCGTGTCGGGCCGTATCGCCCATCGTGCACTGGTCTTCGGCCTGTGCTACGGTCCACCCTGTGCCATGTCAGGTTTTGAACCGGGCTGGACCACCGTGCCTTGGATCGGCCCAAAAAGATCGAACCCAAGTGCCCACCTGTGTTCCCTTTGTTGCTCGCCACCGTATACAACGGCCGGAGAAACGGCGAAGTAAAAAACGAACGCTATGAGCAGAGGAGAAAGAGGCGATCATAACTGTTAGACAACCTCGCTATCGAATAGTCCGGGGTTGCCTAATAGATCTAAACTGGAGAATAGAGAGAGGGGGAGAGAGACACAATATGAGGAGGAACTACTCTGCTTTATTATTCTCATTGCTTGTGTATACAAAGGGGTAGCCCCTGCCTCCTATATATAGCGGTTCTGCTAGAGATAAGAAAGAGTCCATATAGGATACGTCAATCGGTTTCCTAACACTCCCCCTTGGACTCTTCACTGCGAGATGCATATGCCTCATTAAAACTCCATAAAAACCCAGTGGGAAAAATAATTAGAGAAAGAGTACATAGCACACGCTTGCTGTGTTGCACGGATTGCCTCATCAAAAACCTTAGGTAAGAAAACTTCAATGAAAAACTTACTTAAGGAAAAGAGTACAATCCACCCAAACTTCAATGTTAATCTTCAAGATTCACGTTGGGTACTCAAACTTCATGTTCGAGATTTATGTAGGAGTATGTGAAAATTCTCCCCCTGAAATCTGCACTTCTCTAAGCCTCATCATCCCAATTCCTCTAATACATCTTTCAAAGGAAGATGCCGGGAGTGACTTAGTGAATAAATCTGCGAGATTGACTTAGTATGCAGTATCTTTATCTTGTTCATCTTATGCATTTCATGGGCATAAAAGAACTTGGGGTTGATATGCTTTGTAAGGTTACTCTTCACATATCCCATTTGCACTTGTGCAACACAAACTGCATTATCTTCATAGATAATAGTGGGGGTTTGTTCCATGTTCAGGCCACATGACTTCTGGATGTGGTGAACCATTCTTCGAAGCCATGCACATTCCCGAGAGGCTTCATACAATGCAATGATTTCTGAGTGGTTAGTCGACGTCGAGACAAGAGTCTGCTTAGACGACTTCCAAGAAATTGCTGTTCCACCGCAAAGGAAAACATACCCAGTTTGTGACTTGCCAGTATGCGGGTCCGATAGGTACCCAGCATCGGTATAGCCAACTAAATTCAATTCATTGTTTCTTCTGTAAAACAAGCCAATGTCTTTGCTTCCTTGAAGGTAATGGAAGATGTCCTTCACCCCTTTCCAATGCCTTTTGGTGGGTTCTGCCTTGCATCCGCTAGCAAATTCACTGGCGAACGCAATGTCCGGCCTAGTGCTATTCGCAAGGTACATGAGCGCTCCAATTGCACTCAAGTATGGGAATTCCGCTCCCGTGACTTCCTCCCCTCTTCTTTAGGCCTGTGCGGGTCTAGGTCTGCTTTGAGTGACCTTCCGAGCCATTGGGGTCTTTATGGGTATATCTTTTCAAAGCCAAATCTCTCCAACACTTTCTGCGTGTAGGATGCTTGGTGTACCAAGATTCCGCCTTGGACATGTTCAAGCGCAAGCCTAAATGTAACTTGGTTTTACCCAAGTCTTTCATTTCAAACTCAGATTTCAAGTATGTGCATGCTTCTTCAATTTCCTCATCCGTCCCAATGATGTTCAAGTCATCTACATAGACGGAGATTATACAAAATCCATTCGTGGATCGTTGTATAAATACACATGGACAATCTTCATTGTTAGTGTAGCCTTTCTTGCAGAGAAAGTCACTCAAACGATTGTACCACATTCTTCCCCGATCGCTTCAAAGGCATACAAAGTGATTTCTCCAATTTCACATTGTATAGGTTTCTGTTTCTTTGTCTTGGTTCGGATAGGGATACCTTCCGGTACTTTCATGTATATCTCCGAATCCAAGTTTCCATACAAATATGCTGTGACAACATCCATTAGCTTTATTCTCAACTTCAAGTTGACTGCCATTGAGATCAAGTACCTAAAGGTAATTCCACCCATGACCGGAGAATAGGTTTCTTCATAATCAACCCCAGGACGTTGAGTGAAACCTTGAGCGACAAGCCTTGCCTTGTACCTTACAACTTCATTGTTTTCGTTTCTCTTGCGAACAAAAACCTATTTGTGACCTACGGGGTTTATATGGGGAGGCGTGCGGCACACAGGCCCAAACACCTCTCTTTTGTTCAGAGAGACTAACTCTGCGGTGATTGCCTTCTTCCAATCTTCCCAATCGAGCCTTTTCTTGCACTCTGCGAGAGATGCGGGCTCGGAATATTAATGATCGTGGCAATCTTCTTTGCAAAGTATGCATCGACATTGGTCGTTGCTCTATTCATTGATTCTCCGATATTACAAAATTTATGGCCATTTCGTCATGGTGTGCTTCATGCACTTCTACTTGCTCTTCATTGCTATTTCCCATTCCAGGAGCAAGTTCCTTTAGTTTTTCTCCGCCAATGTGTGCGCACACATTATTTCCAGCGGCTTCTTCCAATGGAAGGTTCAGATCTGGAATTGCCTTTTCCACAGGCTTCTTTCCAAAGGCTGTGTCTCAAATAGCTCCCCTTCTTGCTTTGGGGCACTTTTGTGATTGGCTGTGGTAAGTCCTCTTGCCCAGTTTTCCCCAGACGTCTCCGGGTACTTTGGGTTTGAGAAGCCAGATTTCCTGTTCTTTTTCTTTGAGGCCTCTGAACAGGATGAGGGATACCTTCTGCTTTCTTTGGTATTTTCACCCTCTCTGGTGCATTTCTTGCTGGTACATGCGACTTAACCACGCTCTTCAGATCACAAAAATGATCAGGCAGTTCATTTGCTAAATTCTGCAAATCGATTGTCTTCTTGACTTCATGATTTACTTCATTAGTGCGAGGGTCATGCACGGGGATCTCAATGGAATGCCATATGATTTCCCGGCATTTTCATCCAATGGTTCATTTCCTCCCCCTAATGACGGGAAAGCGATCCTCGTCAAAAAAATGCAATTAGCGAATCGGTCAGATGCAAATCTCGATCGTGGGTTCCAAATACCTGATTATGGATGCATTCTCATAACCAACGTATATCCCAGACTTGCGGAGAGGGCCCATTGCAGTTATTTGTGGGGTGGTATAGGTACATATACCATTCATTCAAATCTTCAGATGACCCATTGCATTAGTTGCATAGTTGAATGGATGTTGTAGGCCGACGGTCTATAATTGATGAGTGATCTTTGCGTGCATGATCGCGTGTTCCCAACAAGTGTTGGGCAAGTTACAACTCTGCAAGAGTGGTCGGGCTATGAGCTTAATCCTCTTTATTAGTGCTTCACTATTCCATTTTGCGTATGGATGTGCGATGCGAGTGCTCAATGATTATTCCATTCTTTGTGCAATAATCATCAAATGCCTTGGAAGTAAATTCGTTGGCATTGTCCATTCGAATGGACTTCAGGCGATGATCAGGAAAAGCATTCTTAATTCTGATGATCTGCGAGATCAGCTTTGCGAATGCATGATTCCTTGTTGACAGCAAATATGTATGTGACCATTTCGAGGAAGCGTCAATGAGCACCATAAAGTATCGAAACGGCCCTGACAAAGGCTGAATCGGGCCGCAAATATCCCCCTGAATGCATTCCAGGAATGCAAGGATTTCATGTTGCACTTTCATAACAGAGGGTTTTGTTATTAATTTCCCGGTGGCACATGCATGGCACACAAAATCTTCGTGATTCGGGAAATTTTTAACATTAGTGCCATGGCCTTGTGAGTTGTTAACTATATTTTTCATCAATCTAAGACCAGGATGACCTAAATATACAATGCCATAACGAAAATAATTCAGAGCTTCTAAATACAGTCTTCAAATAAGTATACCTTTGCGTGTGCATTGATTATCGTGGTAGTACAATCCAGATTCATATGAGGGATATTTTTCTAATACCATTTTTTTCATATTCGCGTGCTTCACAAAGGCATAAATGCTCTTTGTCATTTTCTTCATTGGTTTCTACGTGAAACCTATTGGCGCGATATCATTGAAAACTTAAGAGAGTGCGTGTTGATTCAGGGTACAAAAGGGCTTCTTCAATTACCAAAGTTGTACCCATTGGCAATATAATTGTGGCTTTTCCAGAGCCTATTATATGCGTGTAAACTCTGCGATTTTCGTAATCCTTCCATGTTTCTTCGTGATCGCCTGGAAGTATTTCGACTCTCTTAAGATGGTATTAGCTTTGCCTACTATCAACAATGCATATCTCCTCTATTTGGGGGCTACACAATTTCTCAATGAAAAGAAATATAATTCTAATCATACAAAGGCAAAGTAATTCAAAACATTACTTGCAAATATAGAATCTTGGAATAAAGAATAAATTGCAATTCTATTCATGAGAAAAGAAAATGTATGCTCTTCGAGAGCTTACAATTCATTATTCAAAATTCATTAACCCACAGTTCAGTAGTCCGCAAAATTTCAGCGAATTCAATCTTGCTGTGCTTAGAGCAAGATGGTGGACTTGAGCTTCTCGAACCGCTTCAAGTGCGCTTTATAACTCAAGTACACTCACCTCAGCCATATATTCATTCTTCAGAGTGGCTGAAAGGTGATGTCTGAGAAATGGCAAAGTTTGATCATTTTGCTCGGCATTAGGTTGTGCGTCCTACGAGGACCCTAAGCCACATTTGGAGCTTCTTGCTCACAAGCATGATCTTCAAATTTGATGCCCATGTGAGATAGTTCTGTCCATTCGGGGTCAGTTCTTCAAACTCACGTTTGACAATGCCAGGTATTTGCATATTCACAAGATTCTTTCTTTAGATTACTTCGTGTAATCTAATAGATAATGGTTGCAAAAATTCATAAATGCATAAAACAAATTCTCATGAATTTCCAGTAAACTAAAAGAAAATAATAATTGCAAGATTCATAATTACGGGATTCATAAATGCAAGATTCATATATACACAGATTCATAAATATTCATAAAGATTCATAAATACAGCTTCGTGCATGTATGTGATCGGCTTCGTGCATGCGATCAGATTTATGCGCGCGATCGACTTCATGTATGCCATCGGATTCATGTGCATGATCGACTTCGTGCGATCTGTTTCATGTGCACGATCGGCTTCGTGCATGCGATCGGATTCATATGCATGATCGACTTCATATGATCTGTTTCATGTGCGTGATCGGCTTCGTGCAGGCGATCGGATTCATACGTGCGATCGGCTTTGTGTGCACGATCGGCTTCGTGCGATCGGCATAGCGCAGCTTCATGCGTGCGGCGCTGTCAGTTCCATGCACGTCGGCCTTTTTGGCGCAACGGTGGCCGCTTCGTGCGGCATGCTTGAATTTCGAATGAATTATATTAAGGTAATTTTTCATCATTACTTGATAACAGAAAATAAATTCCAACATAAATTAAATGCGGTGTAATGCTAATTACAACTTATGTAACTCTCGTTGGTTGGGAGCGAAAACAGGTAACGAATATCTCCGTCAATTCGACTCTTGGCCAGGTCAACCTGCCCCTAGGGCTCACATGAGGGAGGGAGCACTTCCCGTTTCCGGGTGCCAATTAAAGAACCAAGCCTCATGTGTGTTTTCCTAGACACCAATTGTCTTATGTCTGTTTATTCATTATCAAAATCAAATCCCAACCACTCAGGTTCTTATAAAATGTTGTATGAAATATTCTGGAATTTTCCTAGCACTTTTCATAATTTCTGCTAATTTCCAAGCAATTTTCAGAATTGCTTGTGTAATAGAAAATAATTTACCACATATTAAACATGACCAACATCTAGAAAATAAAACCCAGGGTTTGGAGCTTCCAATAATTTTCAAAAATTTTCGGAAGTCCACATATCCAGATATCCAATTTTCTAGTTTAATAACAATTTTCTAAATTCATTTACTGATTTCTAGATTTATTGAAAAGCAGAGGGGCCTTACGGGCATCCGGTATGTGATGGCTTCGTGCCCACGCATCGCTGTTTCTGTGATAGGGCTTCGTGTCGATGTACTATAGCGATCTGTAGCTTCATGCTACGATCTGCGAAAGTTGTTGTGAACTTGTAGCTTCGTGCCACGTTGAAGAACACGGTACTTAGATGCGTAGATTAGATGCATACTCGTAGCTTCATACCACGATTAGATGCATTCATACTATGTACTAGAGAAACACCGCGAACTCGTAGCTTCGTGCCACGATTAGATGCATTCATACTATGTACTAGAGAAACACCGCTAACTCGTAGCTTCGTGCCACATAGATGCGCGTAAAGAATTGAACGAGCTATTAGATTCAATCTTCTGTTTCTCACCTTTCCAATCTATTTTTCGGTAGGCTATCGCGTAGGATAGAGTCGCGTAGGACTTTTTCTTTCGGCAATCCGAGTGGATGCCGGCTTGATGGCGAGTTGATTGCAGATCGGATCGGGCGATCAATCGCCGGTAGTAGTCGTTCGTCGTTGTGGACGATCCTTCACTTCTTGTCTTTTCCTCACCTTTCAATCTTTCTCCGGTAGAGCTTCGTGCTGATAACGTGTTAGACAACCTCGCTATCGAATAGTCCGGGGTTGCCTAATAGATCTAAACTGGAGAATAGAGAGAGGGGGAGAGAGACACAATATGAGGAGGAACTGCTCTGCTTTATTATTCTCATTGCTTGTGTATACAAAGGGGTAGCCCCTGCCTCCTATATATAGCGGTTCTGCTAGAGATAAGGAAGAGTCCATATAGAATACGTCAATCGGTTTCCTAACAATAACCACCACAAAATAAAAGCAAAAGCACGGCCGATCCACGGAGACAACGGGATTGCCGCCTGCCTGCAATGACTGACGATCGAATCGAGTAGCTGTCGGGACCCCGAATTTGCAAATCCCATCTCTGCGGTATTCAAAGACTAGTCCAGAACGCGCTAGTGCACACAGTCTTAACATTGGTAAATATCACAATCATACCACTCGATACCAATAAAGTATTTTATTTAAATAACTAAACTTGGTTACTCGACCTTATGGCCAAGTTACAAATATATGCCTTTCGTAAGGCTAAACTTATTCGTGAGAAAAAGAATAATAGCTATGAAAAACAACGAAGGCAACATCATTGGCGCCATCCAGATACCACAAGCAATCGACCGGCTCGCATCCTAAGTAGACGGATCCTCTGAATTTCCTCCTCCGTCGGGCGTAGTCTCCTCTTCAATCCGGTATTGTGTTGAGGCAAGGGTGAGTACTTGGTACTCGAAGAAGTCATGCATTAATGCAAGCTAATATACTATATGCATGGCTTGGTACAAAGGAATAGCTCAAGGTATATTTGCAAAGAAACAGCATTTGACAAGTAATATAAGTAGATTCGAAAGAGAAATAAGTAAAGCATAAATAACTTTTTCAAGAAATTTAATAAACATTTTCCCATCCTAAACCACATTTCCATCACCTTCATTATTAAACCAACCCACCTTTCAAATCCAAGTTATTTTGAGAAAATCTAACCCTGATCAGTAATTCCGAGCATTGTCCAAGACTGACTCGGCTATTTAAATAGATTCTAAACACTGCAGCGGTTATGCACTGTACCCACAAGATACTACCAAACACCACAAAGGCGAGTTCCTAACAAAGCCTTTGGAAGCCTCAAACAACACAGGTGGTCCTCTCCTGCTCGTGCTCTACACCATCCCTTCCCTTAGCCAAGGCGAAGTATGGGACCAACACACCGTTAGATGGGTATTCAGCCACACCACGATACGCTCCCGCATACAATCACACAAACGGTGTAATTGACACCCGAGGCTCCACAAGTGAGTCCTTAGCGACTTAGTCAACTAGGGCCGTCCCATTCGACCATGTGGTTGCAAGTATGACCCGCCAAAGGCTTGCAAGGTTAAGTCCTTAGAGTGACCAGGCAAGACTACCCAAGAACCAAATCAACATCCCAATGCCACAATCGCCCCAATTACTTCTTGCCACATGCCCTGGCCGAAAACTGCTTATCAAACTCCCGCTGATTACCATGCACCACGTACATCAACATCACATGATACCTTTCCAAAACAGGTTCAATATATCATTAAGTCAATATTAGCATTTGATTGTCCAAAATCATGTCATGAGCACGTAGCGTGTCTAAGCAAAGGTACTACAACGGTCTAAACCCATGTTGGCAATTTAATAATGTCCAACTAGTAAACCACAACTAGGGTGACAAGGGTCATGGCACATACTTAAATAATCAAGGTGTCATACAGCAAATTGGTACTTATCTAACCCCCATGTTTAAACAAAGTATTTCTCTAATTGAACTTAGCATGCAGTAGGTTAAATCAAAATAGATTTCGAAATAGGATCAACATGGTCAAAGCACAACTTGCCTTCAAAGAGTACTTGTTCTTGGTCTTGAGTTGGATCCTGAGTCAATACTTCTCCTTCGAATCCTTCCGGCACTTCAACGTCTACTCAGAAGCTGCAAATAGCAATTCACAAATAAACAATAGGCAAAAACATCCCAAAACTCCAAATAAAATCCATAAACAGAGAGAACATAATTTTCTGGATTTTAGGAACCTGGAATCGCTCAAATCGGAGTTAAAATGCAAAAGTTATGATTTATTAAAGTTTAAATAATCAATTAAATAATATTACAGAGAAAACTTTAGTCCAAAAATTAAATAAAATTTATATTTAGGTAGATCTCAATTTTATACAAATTTAGAAATTTGAATCACTCAAATCGGAGTTGAAACGCAAAAGTTATAAGCGTTTGAAGTTTGAATCTAAATTTGAATCAATATTTCGAATTAATAAATCATTTTCTTTTCGAAATTAATTATTGCGTCAGCATGGACACGCGGTCAGCTCTGATTGGTCCATTGATTCAGCCGACGTCACCACCGAACGGGAAACTTCGTGATGACGCTATGCGTCGACAAGATGACACGTGGCACCACTCGGTGTCGCCATGTCGGTCCTGGCCCATGGACGGGTCCACGGCGCACGGGTCCACTGGATCCGGTACACGGGCGTTTGCCGCTGACATGCGGCCTCCCTCGCGGCACACCTTCCACGCGCGCTGTGGTCGGCTACGTGGCACGATGATCCGGAGCCGTTCGATTCTGGATCGAACGGGTTGAGATTGATCCAATCCACCGCAACGCGTGATTTCGCTGCAGCGACGCGGACGAACGAGGGGCCGCGGATTTTGATCCAACGGTTGAGATCTGTAACTGGTTCTACAGGGTTGGGTGCACGTGGCACCCGACCGCTGATCGGGATCGAATCTACCGAGACCTTCGCGGGGCTTGATGGCGCCGGCCGGTGCTAGTTCGGCCGGAGAGGAGGAAGACGATATGTAGCGCTCCCGTGGGTTTCCCATGCGAGGAGAGAACGTCCGCCATGCGCGCCTCGCCGGGTCTCGGATCCGACTGGGCGCATGAGGATGGCGGATGGCGGCGGAACAAAGCGAAATCGCATGGGTGCTTCACGCAACTACGGGCGAGCAATCACGCAGATCTTGGCGGCGCTCGGCGCTAAGACTCTGCAAAAACGAAGCGGGGTGGCGTAGCCTAACGCTCGCTTTAAATAGCCCCCGGGGCGTCATGGAGCCTCTAGTCTGACACGGCAAGCTTCTCCGAGTTCGCGATTCGGCGAGGACGACGACCAGATGCCGCCCCACGTGTCCCGCATCGAACGGCACGCACACGCTGACGCGTCACACGCCTTGGCCGCTGGATCGAGATCCAACTGGCTACAAGCTGGGTTAGGTTGGGTCTTAACGGACGCTGTTCGACCAATCAAGTGGTTTCGGCCGTTCGGTCGACTTGGAGTCCGGCTTCGGACCATGAACAGTACTAAACCCAAGCGATTTTAATATTCAAAATAATTCCCAAGAATTCATTTAATTCATTAAAAATATCAAAAGACTAAAATTCCGGAAAAATTCCGAAAATATTTTGGAAACATTTTGGACTCAAATAAAATATTTCCAACAAAATTTTATTTGCAAAATTAAATTCTTTAATTATTTCAAAATGGAATAAATTCAAATAAATTCCAAATAAATCCAAATAAATTTAAAATTCCAAAATTCACCAAAGTGCCAAATCACACATGAATTTAAGAAAAGCAAAATTTTGGGGTGTTACAAACCTCCCCTTAATAGAATCTCGCCCTCGAGATTCAGCTTACTAAAGGAATAGGTTTGGAAACTCTTTCTTCAAATCCTCTTCAGCTCCCAAGTCGCTTCGCTTTCTTCATGGTTGCTCCATCGAACTCTCTGAAACGGGTTGACTTGTTTCTAGTTTTTCGATCCATAGTGTCCAAAATCCTCACTGGATGCTCCTTGTAAGTCGATCTTCTTGCAATCGATTGACTCCAAGGGCGCTTTGCTCCTCCCGGCACTCGAAGACACTTTCTTTAGTCGGGACACGTGGAACACGCCATGCACTCAACGATTGTGGCAACTCCACCGATAAGCAACTTCGCTCGCTGCTCAAAATCTTAAATGGTCCAACATAACGGTGCAAGTTTCCCTTTGGCATGGAACCTCTTAACTCCCTCGAGAGGCGTAACTCCGAGGTATACAAAGTCTTCCGTTCAAAACTCAAGTCTCGCTGACGATTGTCGGCATAACTCTTCTGGCCGAGATTGGGCTATCTTCAACCTTTCCCTAATCATGGCGATCTGTTCTTGACCTCTTGAAGAATGTCAGGCCCAAAGACACGCGCTCCTCTCATTCTCAATTCAATGGCGTCCGACAGGGGTCGACCATACAAGGCCTCAAAAGGTGACATCTGTGAAACTAGCTTGATAACTATTGTTGTAATCTAAACTCGGCATACTAGTAAACTCTTATCCCAAGAAGTAGCATAAGCTAATGCACAAGCTCTCAACATATCTTCCAGAACTGTTGACTCTTTCTGGCCAATTCGTCCGTCCTGAGGATGATAAGTCGCATCAAGTTCAAACGTTCCCATGGCTTCATGCAACTTATTCCGTAACCTTGAGGTAAATTGGGTACCTCTGTCCGAAAATCACGATCTCTTGGGCATTCCGTGCAAAACAGACAATCCCGATCATGTATAATTTCGCTAATTTATCTCCCGAGTAAGTGGTCTTCACGGGATAAATGGCCTACTTTAGTCAAGCGATCCACTATAACCCATATGGAGTCATAACCTCCTTGAGTCTTTGGCAAACCTGTAATGAAATCCATTCCGATTTCCCACTTCCACTCGTATTTTCAGCAAGTTGTAACAATCCTGCTGGTCTCTCGATGCATTGCCTTGACTCTCCGGCATACGCCGCACAATGCAACATGCCAGCAACTTCACGCTTTCATACTCGGCCACTGCATCTCTCCTTCAGATCCTGATACATCTTGGCGCTCAGATGAATTGAGTACTTGGAGTCATGAGCTTCTTCCAAAATCAGTTGCTTTAACTCCTTTGTTAGTACACAAATGCGATCCTTCATCCACAACGTGCCTTGCTCATCCAACTTGAAGTCCTCTCGCTTTGCCTTCCTCCTTGATGGACTTAATCCTGCGGATCTTGTCATCATCCTTTGTCCTTCTCGGATCTCGATCCTCTAGGGTAGGCTTTACTTCTAATGCGCCAAGAATCCCTAGGTACTACCTCAATCTTCATTTTCCTCAAAATCCTCACATAACCTCATCCCGACTTGTGGCTAGCAACGCACTCACGGTATGGCTTTTCTCCGACTCAGGGCATCGGCTACTACGCTGGCCTTCCCGGATGGTAATGGATTCCAACATTGTAGTCCTTGATTAACTCTAACCATCTCCTCTCGCTCATATTCGATCCATCGGGTGAATATGTACTTAAGGCTCTTATGATCCGTATACACTTTACATCCTGCTTTCCAATCAGATAGTGACGCCATATCTTCGAGGCATGCACTACGGCTAACTCTAAGTCATGTGTCGGATAATTCTCCTCCTGCGCGCGGCTCAATCGCCTGATGCATAGGCGGCATTTACCTTTCCATTCTTCAGACAAGACACATCCAAGTCCTTGGCGTCGTCACAATAAATATCGAAGCCTTGAGCAACATCCGGTAGAACTAACACCGTGTCGACGCCAATCGCTTCTTCACTCAAATCCTTTCTCACATTCTAAAGCGTCCATGCAAACTTCTTTTCCTTCTTCAATAGCTATGCGTAAGAGGTTTCGCACTGTCAAAAGCCTTCATGAAACGGCGTAGTATCCTGCCATTCCAAGGAAACTCGAACCGGGTCACGCCTTTCTACGCCTCCCAATGTAACACGCCTTCTACTTTACTTGGATCTACGGCGACTCCTTCACGGTCATTACATGTCCAAGAAACTCCACCTTGTCCTTTCCAAAATCACACTTGCTGAACTTGGCTAAAAGTTGCTGTTCCCCTCGGCTTTTCCAAAACTCGCCTAAGTGTTCGGCATGTTCATCCTCTGTCTTGGAGTAGATTAGGATATCGCCTATGAACACGATGACAAACTTGTCCAAATATTCCATGAACACCTTATTCATCATATTCATGAAATAAGTCAAGCATTCGTCAGCCCAAAGGACATAATCAGAACTCGTAATGTCCATATCTTGACGAGAATGCAGTCTGAATATCTTCCTGATCGGATCTTCAATCGATGGTATCCCGATCTCGTGATCAATCTTGGAGAAAACTGCTCTCCTCTCAACCGATCAAACAAATCATCAATCCTGGTAGCGGATACTTATTCTTCACTATGACTTCATTGAGTGCACCAGAGTCAATGCACATCCTCGAAACTCCCGTCCTTCTTCTTGACAAACAAACTCGGTGCTCCCCACGGCTAACTCGGTGCCTCGATAAATCCTTTCTCCATTAACTCTTCTAGTCTGTTTCTTCATTTCTACCAACTCCTCGGTGGACATCCGAGCAGAGTCTCTTTTGCTCCGGCTGCATCTGCATAAGCTCTATCACAAACTCTATGTCCCTGTTTGGCGGCATACCGTAGATCTTCTAGGGAAAAACATCGAGGTACTCATTCACCATCTGGGACATCCTCTATGCTGATTGCCTTGGTACGTTAACCATCAACTGTCCATCTCTAATCGCAAGTGGGCTTGAAATTCCACTTTCTTCCCACACGGGCTCTCAACTGAGATAGTCCTTCGTCCACAATCCAATACGGCCTTGTGCTTGGATAACCAATCCATTCCCAATATAACCTCTTGCTGCTCTTCCTCACCGACGCATCAAGAGCAACACCGAGCTACCGGCAAATCTCCTAATGGCGTCTCCTAATTCGGGTCAGTGATTCATCTAATTCCGCATTATTCATTGTGATCATGACATAGGCTAGAAGACTTAGTCCTTAGAAATAATGTCTAACATTTGGTATCAGAGCAACTCTAGCCTTAGCATGTTCCTTTAACCCCGGATTAGTCTCGGTTTTGACCGTGTTCATGTCGGTTTTAGTTCTTGTTCGTCAATTAATCCTTGCTCTAGTGCTGTTCTTGGGTCGGATAGCAATTAGAAGGAGAGGATGGGATAAATTCGAACCCTAGAAACCTCAAATCCGAACCCTAACCACAAGACCCCCCTCGGATTTGAACCCTAAAATCCCCAAATTTCCCAAATCCGAATTCAATCAAAGAACCCTAAAGCTAAGAAGGGATTGGGGCATACCTTTGACCGCTGGAGTTCGTGCGCGCACCCATCGCCGTTTGCTCCGTTACGCCGCTTTCGCCCGCTCCTGCGCACCGTCGTCCGCGCGCTCGCGTGCGTTCTCCCGCGTTTTGATCGCGCGGCCCTCGCCCGCGTATGCGCACCATCGCCCGCGCGTTGTGCGTTGCGCGTCCGCCCGAGACCGCCCGAGTCTGCCGTCGCCCTCCGCGCCTACGCTCGGGCGCCGTCGCCGCCTCACGTCTTTTGCGGATCGGAGAGGACTGAGTCGAGGGTTAAGTTTTCCCCTAATGCCGCAAGATGATCCGACGCGTTCATCTGCATCGGACGATTGGCATTTTGCGGGCTGACTTGCGCGCCGATGGGCCGCGGTCACTGGGCCGTCTTGCTCTTGCGCTTGGGGTTGGCCCGCTCGCTGGGCCGTGGGGCCTTTTGACCCTTATTGTCTAAGGCTTTTTATTGTTTTAGTGATTATTGTTTAACTTCTTTGCAATATTTATTCATTATGTCTTATTTAAATTTTAGCAAATATTGTTCAATGATTTTAATTTTCCTGGGCATTACTGTTTAAGCAATTTTATGATTATTTTTGATAAATTGACTAATATGGCAATTAATTTTAATTTGATGATTATTGTTTAGCCTTTTCAATATTTGCTCATTTTGCCTCTTTTAATCCAGTAAATGTTGTTCAAGTATTATTTCTTGGGCATTAATTCTATTGTTGATTCTATTTAGCAAATTAGATTAATGTGATAATTAATTGTTCATGATGATTATTTCTGTATATTGCCTCTAATTAATATGGAACCAACGGGAAATATTAATTAGAGATTTAATAATGTTTTGGGATTACTTCGTGATCATAGTTATATTCTGACCAAAGTTGATTATGACTATGCATCATACCTATTTGATTAAAACTGGGATTATGTTATAACCATGATCATATTCTGACCAACGTTGATTATGACCATGTGTTGCCCATAAGTTATTTTAGTACCTTTTTTGTCATTAGCATGTTATTAATCAGACCAACGTAGGGTTAATTTCATGCAAGACATTTATTTTCTCCAACATTACTGATTATATTCTTTTTCTTGATTCAGCCATGAACAACGCTAATGTTGCCGCTTATTTGAACGGCATTGAGCAGCTGACAGGGACGAACTTTCCTTCTTGGAAGGAAAGAGTCCAAATTGTCCTTGGCATTATGGATTTGGACTATGCATTACGTGAGGACGCTCCCGTAGCTCCTTCCACTGATGATGAGAGTTTCACGAGAAAAGAAACTCTATGACTCAACAGCGGAGAAGTGGGAGAGATCCAATCGCATGTCCTTGATGATAATGAAGAGCACCATATCTGTTGCGATAAGGGGAGCAATCCCTGATTCCGACAACGCTAAGAAGTACTTGGCCTCAGTCGAGGAGCAATTTAAGGGCTCCTCAAAAGTTTATGCCAGTACTTTGATCATGAAGATGCTCACGAGTAAGTATGATGGCTCTAGCAGCGTTCGTGAGCATATCATGGTGATGAATGATATGGCTGCAAAACTCAAGGGCATGGATATGGCCATTTCTGACGGGTTCCTGGTCCATTTCATTATGACATCTCTCCCTTCTGAGTACAATGCATTCAAAATTAATTATAATACTCAGAAGGAGCAGTGGACCATGAGCGAGTTGATCGCTATGTGTGTCCAAGAAGAAGAGAGGATTAAGGCTGAAAGAAAGGACCAAGTTTTCCATGTCGGCCATGGAAAAAGGAAATTTCAAGGGGAGGCTAAGTCAAAAAAGAAGCTGCATTTCTCCCCTAAGGCTGAGTCAAGCAAGCCAAAGCAAAAGGAGAAAGCCACTGCTACATCTACCTCTGATGGGCCCATCTGTCGTTTTTGCAAAACCAGTGGGCACGTTCAGAAAGATTGTGCGGGTTTTATGAAATGGCTTGCTAAAAAGGGTAATGATGAAATTTCCTTTATTGATGAATCCCTTTATGCTAATGATTCTCCCAATACCTGGTGGATTGACTCAGGTGCCACTGTGCACGTTTCCAATTCATTGCAGGGATTCCTTACCGTGAAGACGGTAAGAAAGGGGAGCGAAGCCTTAGTGTTGCCGATGGAAAGGAGGTCGAAGTTGAAGCCGTTGGCACATTATCATTAGTATTAGATAGTGGCTTCATCCTTCTTTTGAATAATGTCGTTTATGTTCCTAGTATAAGGAGAAACCTCATTTCGCTTTCTTTATTAGATGATGATAGATACACTTGTATCTTTGGGAACAATAAATGCATTGTAAACTTTAATTTAATAATGTTGGTCTCGCTGACTGACGAGACAAACTCTATATGCTTCATTTCTTTGAATTTCTGTATCAATGAATGTGTGTGATGCCACCAATAATAGCGAAAGAGAAGTCTAGGTGATGAGACTTCATCGAAATTGTGGCATTGTCGTTTAGGCCACATTTCAAGGGGAGAATGGAGCGTCTCATTAAGGAAGAGATACTTCAACCCCTAGACTTCTCGACTCGAGATCATTGTATTGATTGCATTAAAGGGAAATATGTAAAACAGATTAAGAAAGGAGCCACACGGCTAATGTGAGTCTTAGAATTAATCCACACTGACATATGTGGACCTTTTCCTGTAACTTCAGTTGATGGGTATAACTCCTTTATTACGTTCACTGACGATTTCTCCCGTTATGGTTATATTTTCCCCATTCGCGATCGATCTGAATCACTCGATAAATTCAAAATCTTTAAAGCTGAAGTAGAAAATCAGCTCAACTTAAAGATCAAAGTAGTGAGATCAGATCGTGGTGGAGAATATTATGGGAGACATGCTCCTTATGGACAGATTCCTGGTCCATTCGCTAAGTTTCTTTCAGAAAATGGCATAGTAGCACAATATTCCACGCCTGGTGAACCTCAGCAAAATGGAGTAGCAGAAAGGCGCAATCGCACCCTTATGGATATGGTGCGTAGCATGATGAGTTACTCCAGTTTACCTGTTAGTCTGTGGATGGAAGCGTTAAAGACAGCCGCACACATATTAAACCGGGTTCCCAGTAAGTCAGTCCCTAAGACCCCTTATGAACTGTGGACTGGAAGGAAACCGAGTTTAAAGTATTTGCGTGTGTGGGGTTGTCCTGCTGAAGCTAAAGTCTTTAATCCACATCTTGGAAAATTGGATCCTAAGACAATAAGTTGCCATTTTATTGGGTATCCTGAAAGGTCTAAGGGATATCGATTCTATTGTCCAAATCATATCACTAAGTTTGTGGAAACCCGCCACGCTGTATTCTTAGAGAATGATGAAATCAGTGGGAGCCCAGAGGCTAGGAAAATAGATCTTGAGGAGGTTCGGACTTATGTACCATTGCCGATAATCCAAGAGACTATTGTTCCTGTACCTCATACAGTTATTCCTCCAGCTGAGAATCCTGGAGTTGAGTTCCCATCTGAGAATTCATATTTCAACAGTACAGCACCTAATGATGAGCCTCAACAACCTTCTGTGATAGCTAATGAACCACTAAGGAGATCACAGCGGGAAAGAAGATCAGCCATCCCTAATGATTATGTTGTATACATGAATGAAGATGTATGTGACATAGGGAAGGTAGATGATCCTACATCATTTAAGGAGGCTATGATGTCTAAGGATTCATCCAAGTGGCTTGAGGCCATGCAGGATGAAATAAAGTCTATGAGCATTAATGACGTCTGGGATTTAGTAGAAATTCCTGATGGAGTCAAAACAGTAGGCTGTCGATGGGTCTACAAAACAAAACATGACTCTAAGGGAAATATCAAAAGATTCAAGGCAAGGCTTGTAGCAAAAGGGTTTACACAAAGAGAAGGAATAGATTATGTTGACACTTTCTCTCCCGTCTCAAAGAAAGATTCACTAAGAATTGTCATGGCGCTTGTTGCTCATTATGATTTAGAGCTACATCAGATGGATGTCAAAACTGCATTCCTTAATGGTGACTTGCATGAGGATGTTTTCATGGCTCAACCGGAAGGTTTTGTCGTGGAAGGCAAGGAACATATGGGATGCAGACTTAAGAAATCCATCTATGGACTAAAGCAGGCGTCTAGACAATGGTATCTTAAGTTCGATGAGACCATAAGAAATTTCGGTTTCAAAGAAAATGATGTGGACAATTGCATATACATTAAGATTAAGGGAGCAAATTCACTATCTTAGTACTTTATGTGGATGATATCTTGTTGGCTAGCAATGATATGGATATCTTTGTATGAGACCAAAAGATTTCTTTCCGCTAATTTTGACATGAAGGATCTTGGTGATGCCTCTTACGTTTTGGGCATTGAGATTCACCGAGATAGGTCCAAAGGGATATTAGGCCTATCCCAAAAGGCATACATTGACAGAGTGCTTAAGAGATATAACATGCATAACTGCTCTGCCACGCCTGCTCCTATTGTAAAGGGCGATAAATTTGGAACATTCCAATGTCCAAGGAATCAATTAGAAACTGATCAGATGAAGGGGATTCCTTACGCTTCAGCTGTCGGAAGCATTATGTACGCTCAAGTATGTACTCGCCCTGATTTAGCATTCGTAACCGGGATGCTTGGCAGATATCAATCAAATCCAGGATTAGATCACTGGAAGGCCGTTAAGAAGGTTTTGCGTTATTTGCAAGGCACTAAGCACTACATGCTCACATATAAGAAGTCTGATAACCTTGAGGTTGTGGGTTATTCGGACGCTGACTTTGCAGGTTGTGTTGATACTAAGAAATCCACATCAGGTTATATCTTCACACTTGCGGGAGGAGCTGTTTCGTGGAAAAGCTCCAAACAATCCCTTACTGCGTCATCAACGATGCAGGCTGAGTTTGTGGCATGTTATGAGGCTACCGGGCAGGCTGTATGGCTAAAGAACTTTATTCCCGGACTAAGAGTGGTTGACAGTATATCTAAACCACTAACATTATACTGCGATAATAAAGCCGCAGTTTTCTATTCAAGTAACAACAAGTCAAGTGGTGCTGCCAAACACATTGACATTAAGTATCATGTTGTGAAAGATAGAATCCAGGATCAGACAATTGATGTCAAGCATATAAGTACTAAGTCTATGCTTGCGGATCCGCTTACTAAAGGCTTACCACCCAGTCTCTTTCGAGAGCATGTTGCCGGCATGGGTTTATTGGAAAGCCTCTGATTCTGGAAATAAGGACCATAAGAATAAAACCAAACTCCCATTAAGGATAAGTAATTATTCCATTAAGATAGAATTGTACACTATAGATACTGGGGTTCCAGCGGTGACTTTATTAACCGCTGTAATGCTTTATCTTGGTGTGCTATTCTATGGACTTATGATGTTAGCCTTACGATCAAGTGGGAGAATGTTGGATATGATCTCGGCTAACTGCCGATCCGAGATTTTAGGGCTTTGACCCACCACTTGCGCAATGATCGGGAGCGCTCCAACCATATTGGGCTCGGTCCCGTCAGCCAGCGCTATATAGAAAAAAGGGTGAGGCCGGAACTCGTGGCTAAGGAAATTATACTCGAGTTTTGCTAATCCCTGAAATCCCGTCCGATCTGGGTCATCGGCGTTGAGGCTGACGAAGATCGTCTGCCACCACCGTGAAGATCACAGCGCACCTCTTGCTGCTCTTCCTCACCGACGCATCAAGAGCAACACCGAGCTACCGGCAAATCTCCTAATGGCGTCTCCTAATTCGGGTCAGTGATTCATCTAATTCCGCATTATTCATTGTGATCATGACATAGGCTAGAAGACTTAGTCCTTAGAAATAATGTCTAACACCCCCCCCCCTTTCAACTATCCAACAGTACGCTGCGAAATCACACTACTACCGCTGCTGCTATCGAGTATAAACCGTAAGAGAAGAACCAGGGCAACGGTATACCCGAGTTCCATTAGTTTCAGTGATGAGTTTTATCTGGTTTCATGAGTTGCAGTGTTTAGTTTCATGAGTTTCATATTCATCAGTTTCAGTGTAAAAATTTCATGAGTTTCAGCGGTGTACCCCTCGAACAAGAACAAACGAATCAGCAGTAGAGTAACCTAGTGTGCGCAAGCAACCCTTTTGGGTCTCTGAGTTGGATACACTCGGAATCAAAATCAGCGCAAACCACGAGAGACTCACGCTCGCGCACATCCAGACATGCTACAACACAACATAGCAATATCAAATCCAAATGGCAATTGGCAAGCGCCGACGAGGATGAGGCCGAAGTATGAAAACAACTATGCCTCTGTCATGTGATTCCTCCAAAAACAGGGACGGATAAAAGAAGAAAGCAACTGCTGATAAAGAAAGATGACGGGGGCGTATAAGCTGGGCTCTCATCCGCAATGAATAAGGTGACAAGGATGCCCTTGCCTCCTGTTCCCGTATCCCTCACGACACGCGCGTGTTTCGTGAATCCCCTACGATAATAAAAGAGTAGATTTTTACAGAATCACGGTAAATTTTAGCAAAACTATCACAAAACCATACTTTTAGACATGAGTTTTAAAGAATCATGCTCCATTTTAAAAACCGCACTTTTAAACAGTGCAGTTATATTCATACACATTTGCAATCCTATCCAATTGCTTGGGGAAGAATATTGCTACAAGGGGGGGAAAAAACCTTGATGCTTAGGGCATGTACAATGGTATAGATGGCAGCTGTCTATAATATAGCTCCACATCATCTACAGACAGCACTAAAATAATTCATACAATGGATCGTCTATAGAGTTGTCTGTAGTGGTCTCTCATTCAATTAACAGATTTATACAATCTGATGATACAAAAATGTAAAAATTGCCTATAAAGTGTCTATTAAATAGTAGACAGCAGTCTTCTCTCTCCTCCACATCATTTAAAATCCTACGTGTCATCTCTTATAGACAGCTAAATATAACCATTGTACATGCCCTTACCGCTCTCTTTTGACCGCTGGTTATACGAGTGCATGCTAATGCTGGGCGATTTCAGCTGGAATTTTCTTTTAAAATCATATCTTTTTTATTCAAATTGCAAAAATATATCTCGATTCAAAAAAATTACAAAAATATATATGGCGACAGAGTCTCTGTAGTCATTTCAATAGGCGACAGACACTCTGTCGTCATTTCAATAGGCGACAGACTGTTTTGTCGTGGATTGAATTTGGCCGACGGGTTATTTTATCATAGATTCATTTAGTCGACAATGTTGAGATCTTTGTCGCCAACAGATGTATATTTTTGAAAAAATTTTTGAATAGAAGTACAATTATGCAATTTAAATAAAAAAGATATTATTTTTTAAAAAAAATCCATTTCAGCTGTCCAAATTCACACAAGAACGACTGAAGTGGACGTGACATGCTAGAATTTTTATTTTTATTTTACAATTTCATTGCACCGCGACGACAGCTGAACACTGGCTAGCTCGCTAGCTCATTTTCTCTTCTTTTCCTTTAGGAGTGTTCAGCGTTGGGAAGATGATGTCCGTTTCCCCGGTTTTAAGGCGGTGATGTGATGGGATTAATTCCAAACGACTGCCCCTATCATCTACTCGTGTTGATTTCTTTTTCCTCCTCCATCATCTGAGAACGTCGCAAATTCAGTCATCCACTCGAGTTCCGTACCTCATACTGTGGTCGCATGCAGAAAAACTCTCGCTGTAAATTATCATGCATGGCTCTCTGTTCGATTCGATCGCAGCTGTGGAGGCACGAGCCAGCGGTGGCCTGGCTTTCCGGCCGTCACGCACGCTGCGACGGAGGAGAGGGGACAGCGCCGGCCTGGGTCGATCACTGCAGTTTCACATGGTTTTGATCGCTCTTTATTCGGTCGGCGGCGACCGCGGGTTGGCCGGCTCACTGCCCTCTTGCCTCCGTCTCCAATCCCTACGTCAGATGGATCACGCGTCTCGTGTAGACCCATCCTTGAAGCTGTTGCCCCGTCCCGCGAATCTTCGGGGTACGCAAGGAGCAGGACGACCATTCCATTCTTGTGAAGAGACCTGTTCTCACCGACGGGTACCCAGGGTACTGCCCCGGGCATTCGGTTTATACGGTTAATTCGGTTTTTAGAAATTTTGGGTTTTGAGATTTGCAAGCCGAGCCGAAACCGAATTGAGACAAAATCCGAACCGAATTGGCTCTGTTAATTCGGTTTTTCGGTTAACCGATTTGTCCGAGCATTCGACCGAATGTCTGAATCTGATCAACCCTGTACATGCAAAGAGAAGATGAGAAGACAGCAAAGACTCAAAGCGCTGAGTGCGTGCACCACATGACCACAAAACCACAATACATTTACAGCACAATTAGCTCCTTTCACTGATCTGAATATCTGATCTACCTCTCCCGCTTCATCTCATCTTTTTCAGATAAGAACAGTTACTGTACAAGTGCGCATTAATATCTAAAGCAAATGGTGATGGTGTCCTTCAATCTTGTTATTCAGGGGAAGTTACTCCAGTGAACAAAATAAAAATGTTTTACTGCAAGAAGCAAAGAATTAACATGGAAAACCACCCAACTTTATTTAACACCAAGTTGGGCGATCTGGACCAATCATTTAACGATGGAAAGACTAATATAATTCTTGGTAAAACACATATTGGGAAATTCATGAGAAGAGTTGTATTCTAACATTCCCCACTCTACTAGGATAAGCCAAAATTTCCTATTCTATACAAGAAACAAAAGAAAGCAAGTCACTTGCTAGGATAAGCCAAAATTTGATTGAACTGCTCGATAAACTGCACAACATATATGGATTTCGTACAATTGCCACACCTTTCTGCTTCGTCAAAGGAGAAGCTAAAGAACAGCAAAAATAACAGTAATTCACTTTCATGTTATGCTTTATCAGTTGTTACCCGCCACATTTTCTCAAATCCATGTAAGGAAGAATCAACAGTATACGACAGTGTAGACACTAGCCGACTAGCTGGGCTATAATAGAACAAAATCTAGTAGGACACAGATACAAATTCAGTGCTATAATAGAAGAACGCAAAAGACTGGTTGTTTGGTTGAAGAGCTAATACAAATTCAGTGCTATAACACAAATTCAGTGCTGTGATACAAATCCATTCACAGTTGTCTGGTTGACAAATCCTTTCAGTGCTATGATACAAATCTATTCAATGCTATGATACAAATCCTTTCTGGTTGACTGGTTGTCTGGTTGAAGAAGCACAAAACAGAATGATTTGGGGACAACAAGTCTACAACATGCATATACTGATCACCATGATCCATTCATAGTGGAACATCACCATCCAATATCCCACAATTAACCACACGCGATGAATTAAATGGCTACAAACTACACAGCAAAATGCACATCATCGAACACGGCGAACATGGAGGAGATGGGGGGAAGAGAAGTTATACCGAGCTGCTTTTCTGTGAGACGTACTCACCGGAGATGCGGACCTTGTTCTTGAAGACAATCTAGTGTTTCTTGGTGGTCGTGATGGCTTGAGGGATGGGAGCCGGGAGGGCGGCGACGGTGGTTGCGCCTGGGGTAGCGTCGACTCTGGGGATGGGAGCTAGCCTCCAGGGCCTGGGAGGGCGGCACGGTGGTGACCGCGACAGCTCTGGGGATGGGATCCAGGAGGGCGGTACGGTGGCGGCCGCGGTAGCTCTGGGGATGGGAGTCGGGAGGGTGGTAATGGTGGAGGTGCCTGGGGCCGCGTTGGCTTTGGGGATGGGAGCCGAGAGGGCGGTGCCTGGGGCCTCGTCGGCGGTAGCGGCGCGCTGACGCCGCTGGTAGGGTTGGGCGAATGGGCGATTGAGGTCTGAGGATGGTGAATAGCCGAATAGCGAATGCGATTGAGGATAGGGCTGGCCGGCTGTGTTGGCCTGGGCCGCCTGGCCATGGACCGAGCGCCAAACAAAATGCACTAAATGGAATCCGTTTATTCGGTGAATCGGTTTGTTCGGTTTTTGAACTCCTAGAACCGAACTGTAAACCTAAAATCGAATAGTACTAAAATAACAACCGAACCGTAAACCGAAATAATCAGTTAATTCGGTTCGGTTCGATTTTTCGGTTTAAAAGTGCCCACCCCTACCTAGGGGCTGTGTCTTGCTGTTGACCTTCGTGTGTGCGTT
The DNA here is from genome assembly GCA_036346355.1 of Rhipidocladum racemiflorum. Lineage (NCBI taxonomy): Eukaryota > Viridiplantae > Streptophyta > Magnoliopsida > Poales > Poaceae > Rhipidocladum > Rhipidocladum racemiflorum. The sequence continues at coordinate 55,618,571 of CM070569.1, forward strand.
TATTTAGCAGCTCTATTTTCGATCGGGCTCTATGTGGACGAACTGATAATTTAAACTAAAATCCTAATCTATTCATGTAAATAGCTCGGGACCGTGGCCGGCCAAACCGTCGTAACTCGCACTGATCATATATACCCCACACGTACGTACAGGCAACACACTACTTCCCCACCAGATGGCACATACTCCTACTCCAGAGTGAATGGAATGGTTCAGTATTTAGAGAGAATATTCCTCAAATTTGTATCACTTGGTCCAGAATAGGATGGTTCCATTGAAGCAACCAAACACATGGATGACTTTTTTCTTGAACCATCTCATACATGTACCATTTAATTGGTACAGTCAACCAAACACACCCTTGGAGAGATGTTAACATCATGCAGCTGGTCTATACTCTAAGAGAGCGCTGCAAGCCTGCAGCCACACGGTACTCAGTGGGGCAGACAAATATACTCACTACGTTGGTTTAATGGTCGTATTTTTTCTTGGCACATAAATTACGAAAAATTGGAAATAGCTAGACTACCCTTAATTATTATCTCTAAGCTTAATATTTAATGCATGCACAATAAAAAATATAAGATAAAACTGAATATTTATTAGAGGTATAAAGATAACATCACACTAATCCTGCATTAAAATATAAAATACGTTATATATTTGTAGATAAAAATTAATTAAAAAATATATCATATAAACTTAAACGGTGGTAGTACCAAATAAAAACCTGATAGAGAGATGGCCCTTTTTTGTGTCCATCAGGACAGAGAAGAAGAATCAAAACCCAGGTTGGCCAACCAACGGAGAGCAGGCCGGGCCACCACCGCTCGTGTCCTGGCCCTAGCAGTAGCAGGCAGGCAGGGAGCCATCACCTCCCTCCCGCGCGCGCACTGGCCTCGCCGCCGGCCTCCTCCACTTCCCTCGTCGCCTCCTTCGTCCAAGCTCCGGGGTACGCACGGCGCCCTCCAGTCTCCACCTCATCGCCCATCTTCGTGGATAGAAAAATACCCCTCTCCTTTTGCGTTGTCATCGCCTCGTCTCGTCGGTGAGGAGATGATCTCGGTGATATCCCGGATGCCCAAGGGGCCCGCCAAGATCGTCCCCATCGAGGCGGAGCCGCCCACGCAGGAGGAGATCGAGGAGGCCATCAAGAGCATCACCTTGAATAGAGAGTGAGCGCGCTTTTCCCTCCCCTTTGTTACCGGCGTGCATTGCGCGCTGTTTGCGGTCGTGGTGATGATTACCGCGTACGTAATCTGCTGTGGTGGGAGTGACGCTGATGAGGGTGATTGCGATGGTACTGGCGACATGGAAGTCGATGTCGCTGCGGAGCAGGACGAGGAGGAGGAGGTCGATGAGGTCGCCCAGGCCAAGGCGCTCGCCAAGAGTGGCTCGGGCGCTGTTGGTGATGCCGCCGATGGGCTAGAAGAGCTCGACAGATGACGAGGAAGCTTGGCGGTTGCCTTCATTTTGGTCCCTTCGGTGCGAATTTGATAAGGTCACGCGCTCGGTGGCAGAATAGAAAATTTTCATGGGTGCACACTTCACACTATTTTTTTTCAATTTTTCCCGAACACATATATTTAAAATTTGCTAAAAACACAATATAAATAGTTCTTAGGTCTTAAAAATCTCAAACCACCAAAATCACAACAATTCAATAAACAAACTAGACACATTAAACATGCGATCTTATACAACTTTTCAAAATTTCTAAGGTACCGGGGCATATGTCAGAGCTAGGAATGGCAATTGGGTGTGACGGGCACGGATAGTGCTCACCCATACCTATGCCCGCTAGCTAAAATCTCCCTCACGGGTATACCTGCGAAGGGTCGTGGGCGAAGAATCTTGCCCATACCTGTCGCTCGCGGGTACCCAATACCCACAGGTATATCCATTTATCCGCCACTATCAACAATACTTCAAACCAAATGACACTAAGAGCTAATGAATTATGGTAATAATACAATCTTTTTGATGAAATTATGGGATCAACTACATTCTATGGATTGAAGAATGATTATCAATGATTCAAAATTTCAAGTGGCCATGGGAATAAGAATTAAAATAACACATGCAAATAAATAACGCATAGATGCTCAGGTTCAACAATTAAAATGAAAATAGTCATCAGTCATCACACATGCTAAAGTTCAATAATTAAAATAGAAACAATTCATCAGTTATCACACACATTACAACTCGCTTATCACGGCATCACCAATCACAAATTACCAATATGAGTTACCAGTTACCACCAATTGGGGATCAGGGGCCAACTGGGCGCCTGTTGTGGCCCACATGTAAGTAGAAGGTGGCGGGTAATCGGACGGAACGAGTACGGGTGGAGCTCCCCCATATCCATACCCGTTTGTCCATCGGGTAAAGTTTGTTCCCCATAAACAAGCTCGTGGACAAGAAAAAAGGAATATACCCATCTCTATTAGAGTATTTACCCGCGAATACATGTGTAATCGGACAAAAATTGCCATCCCTAGTCAGGGCTCGAGATTTTCAGTTCCGGCTTGGACCCTTACCTCAAGAACAATGATGTAAATATGCTTTCTCTTGCCGAGAAGGAGACTATGTATGTGCTTCCTTGTTTTTTTTTTTGTATTAACTACAGAGATGGAGGTGAATGACTCCCCTTTTGTGACTTATTAGGACGACGACGACGACGAGGAGATCGGAGACATGACTATCAAACCTACCGACTTGATGATTGTTTGTGCACACAACGAGGATGGTATCAATTCTCTTCAGGCAAGTGTTTTTGCTTTCGCTAAAAATGATTACTAGAATGCTCATTGGCATAATGCTGGTTGTACTAGGTACGTTTGTATTCCCAAATTGATTTGAGGTCATGCAATACTGTATATTGTCTAATCTACCCATGTGTGAGGATGTAGAATTTACTTAATCCGGCTTTAGGTTACGTGCATGTTATCCGTGACTCATGAACTTATTATCTATGGCAGGTAAATATACTTGAAGAAACAGAGGATGGAGATCAAAACATGTTTGTGCATCACGACGTTCCTCTCCCTGATTTTCCACTCTGCACGGCTCGGACGGATTTTAACCGTAAGGGTGGTGACAAAGGTAAGTCTGTGGTGTCATTTGAGTCTTGAAAAGTAACGAGTGTCAATTTATTATTTTAAAACTTAGAAGAAAGTTCAATGTTATGACTTGCTCCTACGTCTCATATTCTCGTATTGTTGCTTTCTCTGCATTTTCCCTGTTGCATGGAATTTCATAGCTGTTGGGACCATGGATCTTGCAATTGAAATATGGGACTTGGATATTGTAATGTTTATAGAAACATACAAGACTATCATTTCACACAACCCCGGATTTTTCCTTTGCAAAGCAATTTATTTTGTCTTCTGTGGACTTTGATGCCATTCAACATGTTGATGAGTGCGACGACCCGCATAATTATTCCGGGGTAATTAACAGCTTCACTGTCATTACACCGAATTAATTACACGAATCTAGACATACTAACTAATCAAAACATCGAGCACACCCGATGTTTTATCAATTAGTACATCATATCCAGAGTGTTGCAACAGAACACTAATTAGAGACATAATGTAAATATATTACAAACTATGCTACGCAGGCTACATGTCCAGTACTTTAGTTGTACATCAGATTCAAGTACAACAAAAAGATATTACATATATACTAATTACTCCAAAAGACTGACGAAGCCGATGCACGGCTACTCATTCCTTCTATCCCTCCTGGTAGAACTCAGCCATCTCGTCAAACCAACCAGACGCTTGAACTTCGGAGCCAAAGTCTAGCAAAGGGGGATTTAGCAAGAGTAAGTACAAAGTACTTAGCAAGCATTATTAGCAAAGTTCAATAGATGAATTTTTGCTCACATCATTCCTCTCATGTCCATCCAAGTCCACTCTCTCCAAAATCCATTTTCCATAAAATATAGTTTTATTAGAAAAATTGTGTTGATTTTAATTATCTAAAAATGCTACTAGCACTCATATAAGAGGCAGACTTAGCTTCCGTAGCCTCCAATCCAGGACACAGGCACGAATTCATGATTTTGACCCTACGCAGGTTTGTACCGCTTTACCCATAGTGACCCCCATCCCGTGAGGCCCCAAAATGTTTATCACTAGTCCAATATTTGATCTCCAGCCCTGATAGCCAACGAGTAGTGGTGTCCTCGACTATTCTCCACTACCCTCAGCGTACCAGTTGTACCATGCTACCATGTAGCACTGATACTTCCCAAGCTTTAAATATAGTGCCCGATCAACCGCAGTTGATATCGTGTCCTTCACTGGGACTCCCGGCATACCCAGCTTCACACTCGTAAGTAGCTACTTAACCACCAATGTGGAGATTATAATACCTTCTCAGGATAACCTTTTCTGACCAATTTCACACACTATGGTTGGTATTGCAATACGGCTCATTATCCGAGTGTCAGTGGTTTATCCTTATATCATAACCATATGTAGAGGACCCCACCAACTATTCTCAACTCATCGGCACCCTCTACCCACCATAGTAACATACACCAACTCATTCATTCACTCGACAAACCATTCCAACACCAAACCAATTACCAATCTGTCCATCCATCCATTTTTCAACCATACTATCCATCCGCATGCGATTTAAGGTTTTGTTTGCAACATAAATTTTTCCATGTAGTGATATGGTTAATAAAAACATTGGAAAACATTTAATAAAACATGATCAAGAAAACTTGTCTGAAGTCTGGTAAATATAATCGTCCTCGCTCGAAAGCTGGAGATGGTGGTCTGATTGATTCAGTTCTTATTTTGAAATTATAGCATATTAATTTTGAATATAATTCATGGTGTCCAACCATTTTAATAGCATTAATTTATTTAAGAGAGGATTAATTCTTATTTTTAGCTAGCCACTTGATTACTCCCTATTGTTTAGTACCATTTTGATGTTTAAAGTAACTGTTTTGGTTGGCTTGGTTGAAACCTTGGCTAGAGGTGATCTCAGGTAAGCAAGGGGTCGGTGATGAGTTTGGGGTGAGAGGTCTAGTTTTTGGGGGGCGTGGTGACGAGACCGGCTGGCCAGCTCTCCAGTGAGGGCATGGGGACAGTCAGGACGCTCCATGGTTCTTGCTCCTTCTCGGCTTGCTCGCAGTTTTGGGGTGTGGAAATGGGAAGGTTGGATTTGGCTGTGATGGCTGCTCTCGGTTCTTTCTGAGCAAAGGGAAATGTGGCTTGCTTGCTTGCTCTCGGCTGGCCCTTTGCTAGCTCTCGGCTGGAAATGGTGAGGGCGATGGCGGGGCTGGCTTTGAGCTGGCTCGGTTGCGATGAATCAACTGAATGTACATGAAACGAGTTTGAATCGATCCATTTGATTGGTCATATCACCTAAGTGCAAAGGACTTTACGGGGAGTTCCTTCTAGGTTCAGTAAGGAAGTGCAGGTCGGGTTGCTTTTGGCTATTACATTGATGATGACAGTCGCCATATGAATGCTTAACAGTGCGATGTTAGTACAAAATGATACTGATTAGATTAATGTACTTGACTAGAACACATATCGGTACTGTGTTTTTATGATATTATGATTCACATATGCCTGTGTGCAGGTGAGCATTCCTTTATTATTTATCTTTGTTGGCAACACTGGTATTCATGATGCATGACTTCTCATGTGCAGGGGAAAAAACACAAGAAGGGAAACCATAGAAGTTCTGTGCTTGGTCTTGCATGGAACAAGGAGGTGAGGTGCGTTTTGGTTTCGACCAAAGTGACGGCGCATCTCTTCACTTATTGTAATGTACCCCTGATGGATTACTAGATTATAGGCAGTACATTGAATTGTGGATGCCTTCCTGTTTTGAATGAGAAGCCAATAATTGAAGGTGTTTGTGTCATGCTAATTGTATAATATTTTGCTTACTACTTTTTTTTTTTAATTCTCATAGTTTGTCTTTAAAGCCCTAGTTTTTTTTTCTTGCACGGTGAACGATCCAGTTTCAGTTTTAACCTGACATTCTTGTTGAAGGCTGTTATATTATTGTAGAAATTTTGCACTTGCATCCCCTGAACTAATATTGGATACTATCATCTTAATTACAGAATGGTACGAAACTTGGTGGACAGAATTGTTATAAATGGTTTGTCCAAGCAGATGTAGAAAGCTTAGCTTGGGATCCACACAATGAAAACTCGTTTTTGGTGAGTAAACGATGATTTTGTTGCTTTTCTAAATATGCTAAAATCTGCTTATCTGTCTTGTAAAACATATTTTGAAAATTGCTGAAAAGGGTCAACAACATTTTGCTAACCTTCAAGTGAAGTTTCCATTAGAAAACAGAGTGGCTGAAATCTAGATGGATAGAGTCATTGCTCTTTCTTTAAATACAGGTGAAACTCTGGGATTTATCAAACAACCATCCATCATGCATTGCTTCTCTGAATCCTAAACTTGTATGTGCTGAAGTGAAGTCGTTCCTTAAATTTGAAAGGAATTGCTTCAATTTGGTCTCTGTTAAACCAGCTAATAAATTCGGCAAATAGAGCTGTAGGAAATTTGATTGGATTTCCGAAGACTGATACAAGTGATGCAGGAAACATGACGGCAGCCGAAATTGCTGGCTCAAGTTGTTCCTGGCTATATATTGCTACACAAATGAGGGTAGATTTCAAGTTATGGTGAAAGTTTTGTACGTGTGATCAATCTCCAATTTTGTTGAACGAGTGAAATGCAAGCATTGATTTATGTATGTATTTTGGCGCTTGTGCAGAAAAGGACACGCGGGAAGGTTTTGAATTGGAATTCGCAACTTATTACGTATCTGTGACTCCCATTTTCTTTGGACTGCGAACGATGTAGCTGCTTATACATACACGACCTTGCATGTTAGAAAGCATCGTTAATACTAACCCCTAATTAAGCAATGCCTTCTCTCTCTTTTGAAGGATCGTTATTTTTGATCCAGTTGATTTTGATGATGAGTATTTGAAAAAGATTTGAAACCAGTTTGATATTTGATGTTGAGTATTTGAAAAAGATTTGAAACCAGTTTGATATTTCGACAAGATTTATTTTTTGGTTTCTTTATTTGAAAAGATCTGAAATCAGTTTGATTATTTGAAAAGCTTTTTGATTTTTGCAAAGGTTTTTGTTCGTGTTTTGAAATCGTGTTATTAGAATATTTAATGCAATGCACTCCTGTGAGTGGTTGCATGGTTTAATGTGAGTCAAGTCGCGGACTTGTGCTCGGAATCGTTTTGTGGTTTGTTCATGTGCAGGTATTGCTCGAGTGAATGTAGTCGATGTGGAGGTGGAACTAGGTTCATGGAAGGCGAGAGGTTACGGGACTAGGTTCGAGGCCCGAACTGAGGTCTTGGTGGTCAAGGATGTCATGCGGGGCGTTCGGGCTAAGAGAATGGTGCACATGAAGAATGGTTAATCACGTGAGAATGGCATGAGGTCATTCGCGTGCAAGTGTTAGTCACGTGAGTATGGTAGAGTTGCCATGGCGTGCAAGAGTTATGCTCGGCCAGGTTGGGCCAGTGGAGTTGTGTTGAATACATGCTCTTTCTAGGATTAGGAGTGGAATCCTTTTAGGATTAGGAATCCTTCTAGGATTAGGACTCCTTCTAGGATTAGATGTGTTTGTCTTCTTTAAATAGAGTTGCCTCCTGTTGAAGGCAATCAAGCTTTGAGCAAGCTTTAGGGTTGTACTCTTTTGTTTGGAGTATTTTAGACAAAAGAAAGGAGAAATAAAGATCAAGTTCATCAAATCTTTCGGCGAGCTACAATTCTAGTTAGATTTATTCTCGCCGTCTTCTGGAACAGTAAGCTTGCGAAGGTCATAACTTTTGATCCGTAAGTCCGATTGAGCTGATTCTTTTTGGTTTTGATTCGTATTGGAATCTAGTTTCTTGTGTCCAAATTTCAGATCGATCGGACGGTTGGATCTCCGGGAATTCGCATTTTAGCAAACCTCTATCATTCTGTTTTTTTTCGAAAACGAGGCAATTATTTGGTTCTATTTTGGGGTAAACTTTTAATAGATCAAGAATTTGGTTTTAGCTTCCGCACAATCATTCCCCCCCTCTGATTGCTATATTCGGTCCTACAAGTGGTATCGAGCGAGAGTTAAGGTATGGCGTCAGATAAGTATATTAATGCGTCCTCCTATGCTTAATGATTCAAATTTTTCTTATTGGAAGAGTGTACATGCAATCCTATATTGAAGCTCAAGGTAATGATGTTTGGCGCCAAAGTTTCTACTTTGTTTTGATGTTCTGATATAGTCACCAATGATAACAAAATAGGCGTTGATCGAATGCTAAAGTTAGAAATTTGATTTTTTCAAGGAATTTACGAAAAAGAATTTGTCCGAGTTTCTCATCTACGTTAACTGATTGTTTGGAAGACATTATGTGACTATCATGAAGGTTCTACTAAGATTAAGAAAGTGTAAAAAATATTTACCAAAAGATTTTTCTGATTTTGCTATGGTAGGGTGAATCAATTGATGATCTTTTCTCTCGATTTGAGAAAATCTTGTGTAATTTGCGTGGTGTTGGAGTTACTAATTCGAGTTGAGGATAACGCTAGTAAAATTTTGAGATCTCTTAGTCTGAATGGCGCATGGTTATTCTTTGCAATTAATCAAAGCTGACTTGGATACTTTGACCATGGATGATCTTTATTCTAGGCCGAAAACTTATGAGATGGATTCTTTGTCACCTAGTGATAATAAATCCTCTACACATGCACTTGTTGCTAACTTGACGCCGTCTAGATTACCATCTTTTTGTTCCTTATCTCCTTTGGCTTCCTTTTGAGATGAGCAGTTTGAGATGCTTCTGAAGAAGATCTTGTGCTCATCTCCTCACGTGCTTTAAAGCACTCAACAATGTGAGGATGAGGAGCGTGGAGGCACAACCGAGGTCCTTCAAGCTGTTTTGAGTGTGGCTTTCCGGGCATATCAAAGCAAATTGTCCCAAGTTGAAGAAGGAAGAAAGGGAACCGGCACAGCGACTCAAGACACACACTACCCCTAGGCGCCCCAATTTTGAAAAGTTGCTAAGAAAGTCTTGGCCGCCATAGAGGAGTGTGATCTTAGCGATGTGGACTTTGAGTGATGATGAGCCACATGACAAGAAGAAGGACAAGAAGGAGATCACGATGATGACTTCAGGATGTGTTTCATCGCTAGAAGGATAGCGACAACGACTCGACCTTGAAGAGGTGAGACCTTCTTATGATGAGCTTGAGTATGCCATGGTTAAATTAGCTTGAACTTAAAAAATCTAAGAAGGCTCTTAAGAAAAAGATCTAGAAATTGATAGTTCCAATTACGAAATTGCAAGGCTTAGATCTTTAATTCTGATGATGATTCTTGCAAATCTTGTGATATGCTACAATCTGAAGTTATTGCTTTAAGGAATGTTCATACTTCCTGTTGCATCAAAATGAGAAACATATTAAACATGCTAGCTGTTCCAGCGATGATTTGCATGGTTTAATCTCTTGTCCTAAATGCTCAATTCTTGAATTGAAATTGAAAGATGCAAATGCTAGAGTTTCTCGGATGACTAATGATATGCTCACTCATGAGGTTCTTTCATGCTCTACTTATCATAAGCGAAGAAAGTTGATATTCCTTGCAATAATTGTCTTGTGCTTTCTCGAAAAGTTGATTACTTAGGAAAAGTCTTTAGAAGCGTTTTACTAAAGGAAAGAAAAACCTAAATATGATTTTGGATCAATCAATCAAAGTCGGCACTCATCACAAAAGGTTTAGGTTTTGATTCTTATGCCCATCATAAATCACATGCTCCCACTTTGTTGTCAAAACACTTGGAAGTGGAAAATTTGAAATTGTCAATGAGCCTAAGAAAAATGTCTTTAAATCGGTGGTCTTTTATCTTCTACTATGATGAATGCAAAATGTGCTTCTCTTGTTAAAGCAAAACATCATGTTAAGTACACTTGCACTCATTGTGGTAGATATGGACATCTAGTAGACTTTTGCTTTAGACTAGCTAAACAACAAAGAGAAAGGTTTAATGTTAGGCCTAATTTGAGGCAGGCACGTTTCATTTCTCATTATGTGCCTAGGAGTGATGCAAATACCTCTTGTTGCTAAGAACACGAGAAAAGACAAATCTTCTTTTATGCATAAGAATGCTCGTGTTGTGCCAAGCTGTTGTGCGTCGTGTGTCTCGATCTTTGGATTCCTAAACATCTTATTTCTAACTGATCGAGACATCGACACTTCTGCTTCTATGTAGGCTTCTCACGAGGAAGGAGAACATATGGCTAGTGGATTAGGATGCTCACGCCACATGTCCGATGATAAAATTGGTTCTCCTCCTTCACTTGTGCATCTCGTGCTAAAGTGTTATTTTTCAAGATGCTTCCTCCACCTGCTGTTTTTAAAAGGCACTAGTCCAAATAGTGCGAGTGCAGTGCATATGTTCAGGGGAGAAGTATCTTTGTTGATGAAGATGATGATGATCTTTGTTGAGGATGAGATAATTGGAGTTTGATGTGTGCTTGTGTGCTCGTTTTCAAGCTTCCCGCGTGCTTCACATGACAAGCTATCAAGAGGATTTTAAGGTATCTCCGTGGTACTCAAGATTTTGGCATTTGGCTTTCTGCTCCTTCACGCATTAGTTTAAGACCTTTCTCGATCTTTGAATTTGGAGGATGTGGAATTGATAGAAAAAGTACATCTGGTTCATGCCACTTCTTGAGTAATTCTCTTTCTTGGACACATTGACATCAGATTTCATTTTCTTAGAATCATGTTGAAAAAAAGAGCTATTGAACTGAAATTTATTGATTGGTGCTCAGCTTGCGATATTTTCACTAAACCGGCTTGATTTTTCGTTTTGCTTTCTTAGCGGTGAACTTGGGATCATTCATCCCCATGGGTTGATTTGAGGAGAGTCTTGAGTTTATCTCTTTTGGGTTACTTGACTTTGGTTCCTAGAAGTGATTTTTTATAAGTGGTATTTTGACTTTACACCTCAAGTAAAAACCCTGTTTACATTGCATCATGTAGTACAAAGCTTTGGTGATTATTCTTGTGTATATAGCCAAGTTAATGCTCAATGCTTTACTTATCACTAAAGGCTAAAATAATTCAATTTGAGATGCTTTTAGAATATTTTGGCTCTTGCTCATTATGGTATTGCATTTTGTGAAATAGGCTTAAAGTTTCTTGTCATTTGTTGAAAGGCTAGAGTGATTAGAAACTATGTGTGAGTTTTTGTTGGACTTCAAATCATCATTATGAGTCTCAAGCAAAATCAGTGTTTTAATGTTAAAAGCAAGTTGAAAAAGATGCAAGCAAAAGCTACTTGGCTAAACACAAGTTTAGTACAGTATGTGCGACTTCCTTGCCAGGATTTAAATGCAAAAGATGCAGAAAAGGCTACTTGTCTAAACAAAAGTTGAGAACAATGTGAAGCCAGCTTGCCAATTTAAATGAGAAAGATACAAGAAAGAACTACCTACTCATACACAAATGCGAGGCTAGTGTGCGATTACTTGTCATCCTGATTGATCACAAAGCAAAATTGTCAAACTTGCTAAAAGAGAAAAGGAAATTCAAATGGTTGAAAAAGGCTTGAGACAAATATTAGTGAATTTGAAAGTCTCTCTATGCTCATGATAGATTTCTTTTTCGCTTTGGCAAAATCTGTTATGACATTTTACTTGTTTGCTCTAATTTGCTTATAATAACTATTCTATGTGTTAGAGCCTCCATATTCTCATAATTTGCTTTCTCATTGGATAATTTGATACAAAATGAGAAAGTTCTCCTAAAAACTCTTCAAATGCTTTACTTTGATTATATACCTTGAATATACTTCAAGCTTGAGATCTGCATTCATTAAGGGAGTTTTGAGATCTTGATGACTATTTTGTCAAAAAGGGAGAACAAGTCAAGGAGGTTTTGAATTGGGATTATTTGGTCTTTTGGTTCTTGCTCAATCTCTTGTCAAATCTTATATTGTGTTTGTCAAATTACTCATCAAGGGGAGATTGAAGGATCGTTATTTTTGATCGTTGATTTTGATGATGAGTATTTGAAAAGATTTGAAACTGAGTTTGATATTTGATGATGAGTATTTGAAAAGATTTGAAACCGGTTGATATTTCGACAAGATTTATTTTTGGTTTCTTTATTTGAAAAGATCTTAAATCATGTTGATTATTTGAAAAGATTTTTGATTTTTGCAAAGGTTTTTTTAGTGTTTTGAAATAGTGTTATTAGAATATTTAATGAAATTCACTACTGTGATTGGTTGCATGGTTTAATTTGAGTCAAGTCGCGGACTTGTGCTCGGAATCGTTTTGTGGTTTGTTCATGTGCGGTATTGCTCGGCGAATGTGGTGATGGCGGGATTTGGAACTAGGTTCATGGAGGGCGAGGTTCGGGACTAGGTTCAGAGGCGAGGTCTTGGTGGTCAAGGATGTCATGCGGGGCGTTAGACTAAGAGAATGGTGCACATGAAGAATGGTTAGTCACGTGAGAATGGCATGGTCATTCGCGTGCAAAGTGTTAGTCACGTGAGTATGGTAGGGTTGCCATACGGCGTGCAAGAGTTATCTTTCGGCCGAGTTGGGCCAAGTGGAGTTGTGTTGAATACATGCTCTTTCTAGGATTAGGAGTGGGAATCCTTTTAGGATTAGGAATCCTTCTAGGATTAGGACTCCTAGGATTAGATGTGTTTGTCTTCTTTAAATAGAGGGGTTGCCTCCTGTTGAAGGCAATCAAGCTTTGAGCAAGCTTTAGGGTTGTACTCTTTTGTTTGGAGTATTTTAGACAAAAGAAAGGAGAAATAAAGATCAAGTTCATCAAATCTTTCGTCGAGCTACAATTCTAGTTAGATTTATTCTCGCCATCTTCTGGAACAGTAAGCTTGCGAAGGTCATAACTTTTGATCCGTAAGTCCGATTGAGCTGATTCTTTTTGGGTTTGATTCGTATTGGAATCTAGTTTCTTGTGTCCAAATTTCAGATCGATCGGACGGTTGGATCTCCGGGAATTCGCATTTTACCAAACCTCTATCATTCTGTTTTTTTCGAAAACGAGGCAATTATTTGGTTCTATTTTGGGGTAAACTTTTAATAGATCAAGAATTTGGTTTTAGCTTCCGCACAATCATTCACCCCCCCTCTGATTGCTATATTCGGTCCTACAAGTCTCTCTTTTTCCCCCTTTGCGAGAGCAAAAGCAATGCCTTCAGTCAAGGTTCACGAAACCGTTTCGAACACGAATTTCGCTAGTCCGGCGGTACCGGTTTTCGCGAAAAACCGTGCGAAAACCGCGAAAAACCGTGCGAAAACCGTGAAAAACCGAACGGTACGCAATTCCAAACTAATTTGAATTCGGGTCAAACTCACACGAGAAAACCGCGGCGACCAATTGAATGTTCTTCGAAAACGGTTTTTAGCGGTTTTTCACAAAAAACCGGACACATAAATTTTTTCAAATTTTTAATTTTTTTTGAATTAGACCGGTTTACCGAGCGGTTTTGGATCTCGAACCTAAGTGGTAAGGTCGAAAATTGCGGTTTTCGAGCGGTTTTTCGCGGTTTTGTGAACTGCCTTCAGTTCTTACTGGTGCCGGTTCACGTGTACGTGCTATCATCTCTGAGTTCACTAGAAGCTCCTACTTAAGATTAGGATGGTACACAAGCCGATTTCGAGTTGAGATCTGAGCCTCGACCTAGAATCAAGCTTAGCTCGGTTCAAACTCGAGGAGGCTTGAGTAAACTCGGTAAGTTCGGTAAACATGATAAACTATGTAATAAGCTCAAGTAAGCTCGGTTCAAAGAAGCTCAATCTAAGCATGAGTATGCTCGCGAGCCATTCGAGCTCGATTCGGTGAAACTTGCGAGCTCGAGATCAAACTCGAGTTCGGTTCGTTTGGTGCTTGAACAGAGTCTAGACCGAGCCGAGCTCGAGTTTTTTTTTTCTTACAGCCCTTCTTAAGATGGGTTTCGTTAGGAAAGTAAAGGAAAAAAATTGTATGCAACGGTGCTGCATACCGCGGCCTGTGCAGCACCGTGTGAATTGACGCCACGCGTCTCGCTGCGTCAATCTCCGTGCAAAAAATAATTAAGTGATAATGATTAAAGTGCATTAAAGTGCTTGGAGATTGATGTATTTGCATAGAGATTGACGCAGCGGGATACGTGACGCCAATCCGCACGGTGCTGTACAGACTGCGATATGCAGCACCGTTGTATAGAATTTGTTTCCGAAGGTAAACACGTGTGTGAGTCATTTGCTGCCTGGGACTGGGCACTTATGATAGTGCCAAGACGGCACGTCGAAGTTAAGCGAGTGTACTATTTATAACAGTAAGTTTCCAGTATTATTGTATTAGTAATCTTTCACTAAATTGGCGCACTTTCCACGTTCTAAACAAGTCCACTTGGATTATTCTATTGTACGAAACAGTAAGTAAACTATTGGCTAACCTGGTATTGTCATCGTGCAAATGCATATGCATATCAGCATATGCATGCATGCACGGGCCGTCGATCCGATGCCTTTTGCTGTATAATTTTCCCTCCTTTGCCCACAACTTTTGCTCTCGCACAAGCTGCACTGCTCGCGTGGAATACGCCTTTTCCGTGTCACGTCGTGCGGTTGTGCCGTGTGTTTTAGCAAAAAAAAAGAGAAGGTTATGTGGTCTCATCGCTACTATTATTATGTTTGCTACTATTATTATGCCTGAACATTCAGCACTGCGTGTGATCCCTTTTCTTTTTTATTTGGATCAACACACGCACCATGCATCTTCGCGTGTCTTCTTTTGATTCTTTTTTTTTTGTTTAAACTATTACGTTTTGCTTTACAGTTTTTTAGCCGGGATTCTGAACTTTGTATTAATCCCTACGAGTGCTGTATTCACAGCTTTAATTTATACAGTATGGTTACAATATTCTTATAGTATGTTTGCATGTT